>OX596008.2:17834685-18434685 GCA_951394115.2 Drosophila phalerata
GGGGACTAACTCGGCCATCACGAAGCTCTGAAGCGGTCACAACTTATTTAAGCTTCATACCCTGTACCCAGTACAGATGAATAAAAAAATTCATAACGACTTTGTGCTTGGCAGCAGAAAAAAGCCAACACCCCAAAAAATATATATTTATATTTGTTCTATCCTAAAATTTTCGATTTATAAACATGGTATTTATTTAAGTAGCTATCATTGATAGTTTAGCTAGCTACAGGGTATCTCTTAGCCGAACACCCTCAACTAAAACGCTCTTGTTTTTTATTATTGTTGATATTTTTAAGCTTGAAGTATTTTTGGCTTCATAAATGCGTGAATTTTTGGTGTATCGAGTTTATTTTTTGGGTCGCGGTCCTTTTAAAAGTTATTTATGTCCTTTTGGTCGTGCTCCCATTGCCAAGTGGAAGCGTGACTTTAAAATAGCAAACGTTAATTGTATTACATAGTCAAAAGCCTCAAGTTTAAAAAATCTTAGGACAAACAGTTGGATTTTAAAAATTATTTTTATATGTCATGATTTCACCTTTCATCAAGTCCTTATATCGCAATTACTATAAACCGACTTTAGATTTAGTTCTTAGCCGTTTCACTTGATTTTTAGAAAAATTAATTGACAAAAGTTCTGACTTGTATGTTTAATTTGCTATATCAAAGGTTGTTGGTTTATACTCAAATCAATACAATCATCAATCATAGTTTTTGGGTCACATCTCGGATAAAAATCTTGCTTGGGACTTACAAAAGTCAAGAAACGAATGCTGGAAAAGAAAACCAAACCACTTAAACATAAATAGGGTATGATAAAAGCCTGGCAAACATGTTTCAAGGATAAATATAAATAAATATATATCTAAGGCCAACTGAGACCGAGTAGTTATTAATATCATGACTAGAAATAGTTTTATGAAATATAAAAAATAAAGAAATCATGATGAACTATCAGCATTTTAGTGCTTTTTAAAAAACTTAAGTACATACATATTCGACCAAATGCACATCCAAAGAGAATTGAAAACTTTGAACATATATTGAATGGCGTTCCAGTAAATGAAATGGCGGCCACAGGAAACGGAAATTTCATTGCAGAGTTGTTCATAAAACTCGCAACACGCTAAGAAATTGGCCATTGGTAAAAAGTTGGCGAGAAATGTTTTCGACCTCCCTCACACCACCTGCCAAAAGATAAAACGCACTTTACAGTGCGAGAAAAGCACTCGAATGAGAACGAGGGATGGAGAAGAAGAATTCGCAAGCGATGTTTTTCTTTTATTATATTTGAACTTTAACACACAGCTACAATATAAATTAAAATGGCGGGCAGCTTGCCAAGAGCAACAGAGACAGTAAGTGTGTATTTTCTTAGTATGTCTTTCTCGTTCTGTCTCTATGTTTTGCACTTAGCCCTGTGGCAGCTGTCATATGGAATTTTTGGTAGTGAATACAGGCATATGTATGTATGTATGTGCTACACACACAAACACATACAGATACAGCTGGGCCTACGACACAGTCGTCAGAGCGCGCAGGATGTTGAAACAGATTCGACTCTTAATAATTTCCGCACTCGAGTTGATCGAAATCATAAAATTTTATGAGCATGCCAAGAGCGCGTAAGTGCCAACTGTGAGTGTATTGGTATGCTCTGCCAAAATGGCTGCCAGACAGACACAATGATCCAGCGCCAGCAAAAGGCAACAATGCGACAGACAGACAGACAGACAGACACATCAGTCCAGGATTCTCTCCCTGACAAAAGTAAAAAACCTTTTTTAAAGCCACAGGGCAAGTGAGCATAAAGTTTGCCTTTTTTCCTTTTACACTCTGCGTAACTCGAAATAAATGATAGATACAGAGAGACAGTGCAAGCGACAGAGAGAGAGGGGGAGAGAGATAGCAAAGGTGTATGAGAGAGTGGGTATGAATAATGGAGCTTGTTTTATATCAGCCAAAACTAAAGTAGACTTTTTCTGGCGTTGATGGAACGCTTTGCTATGAAGAGAAAGACAAAAAATGAGCATGGGATTGAGAGAGAGGGAGAAGTAGCATTAATATATCAAAGGTAGAGATTTTTACTCTAATTTTACTATAGATATTTTGATTTCATTTTTTTAATATCCATCCCCATGCTCTAGTCAAAATTTCAATAATTCGCTTGACGTTTGTTGGCTTTTCATTTGACTTCCCTTCTTGGTATTCTATTCCTTAGCTTCTCTTCTCTTTTTTTCATTTTTCTGATTCCATTTCTATATTATTTGCAAAAGCATAAAGTCATTCAGTCTCATTTCATGCAATTTCTGCGCTTTCATTTTTCATCATTTTGTTTCTCAAAGAGTCTTTTTCTACAATTGGTCATTGCGTCAATTTATGTGCTCTGACATGACCGACTGATATAATTTCCCCACCATTGCTCTTCTCAAAAAATGCACTTGGGAAATTAGTTGCCAGCCCTGAGGATTACCATTTGAATTACACATTAGATTTTTATTATATTGACAGATCAGTTTATATCTAATATAATTTGTGTATATCATAATCTAGCTATAATAATTTTTACTAACAAAATTACTCTGTAAAGAAGAGTTTTCATATCAATATCTGTATTGTATAATCTATCTTTTGTTGTGGCTTTGTTTATTATTATACTTGTTACTTACTTGTTAATAATTCAATTTCTAGTGGCACATTATTTTCTGACCCTACCACTTGTGTGGCGCGTTGATGGCTCATAATTTCGGTTGGCTGAGATTGTGGTGCATTGTGCCAAGAAAAGAGTAGCTGAAACAAAAGAAAAATGAGATTGCATTAAGTTGTTCAGCAAATAAAACAATTTAATTGGTATTCTTATGGAGGGCATTGCTCATACGCCGCGTTGCCCATCCATGGCCACTCAATTAGCCAAGCAGCGAAAGCCTTTGAGCTTGCCAAGTCTTCAACTAATTGCGAGTATGTTGGCCGTGCAACCGTGCTGCACCCAGAACCCGGTTTCTTGGAGGCGTCTCAGCCTTTTACTTGGTCTTGGCCTTGGTCGAATGGAAGGGCTACAAGTTTTTGCCATTTTCTTACATGTATTGCGCCCCAAGGCGACATGCTAGCTTGTCTGCATGTTAACAACTCTCGCGAGTTGAGGCAAATAAATCCAAAGGCGAAAGGAGCAACAGACAGCGGCAAGAGGAAGTAAGAAATAATAAAATAAAATAAAAGAATGGTAAAGAAAAGAAAAGGAGCACGAAGAAAACAAAAGCCTGCACCGTTATGTTTATTATGCCAAGCATGCGAGTTAATTCCTTGCATTGTTGTTGTTCTTGCTCCTGTTCCTGCCTCTGACAGGCAACAGTAAAGGGCTCTCTTCCGTCTGCCTCTCCCTCTTACCCTTATCTTTCATCTATTTCACTCATTATTTTTATTTCAGTCGCGTGCATGTTACACAAAAATCTTTGATAAAGATATTGAGCAAGGGAAAACACGGGCTTCATCTAAAAATGAAGTTTGAGATGCGCTGGGAATAAAAAAGGTAAAAGGAGACAGAGAGACAGGGAAAGTGTGAAACAGTTGAGCAAATTTGAGTAGATAAACTTCATAGATAAATGATTGGATAGAGTAGCTAACCTGGTTAAATGTGAGCTGTACGTGCTAAAGGAAGTGAGTTTCTGAATGCAGTCGGATTAAAGTACCCTTAATATAATGATATTTTAAAGTGATGAAGAAAATAAAAAAGTCAATGCCTCATAAATCTTTAAACAATATTTATTAAATCAATTAAGTTAAGGAACATGAGAAATATACAGAAATGTTGTCAAATTTGTTAGTTTTATATATGTATACATAATCCCTTAGTAATAGTTAATAAACTATGAACTAATCAAGATTATACACCAATATTCTGACAGACAATGCCGAAATGCTCAATAGATTGGAATTACATCAAGTGTAAGCAATGCGTAGCTCTAATGGTATTTAAATCATCGCATGGATAAGGGAATTTCTTCAAAGTTTTTCGTAAACATTTTCACAGTAATAACCACAAATCACTGGGCAGGGCGTGAAACTTAACTATAACTGCTTGGCAGGATAAACGCATTGCTGTAAAGTATCCCAAGCACATTAAATGGTAACGGGCACATCATTAACCCCAACATCAAGAGCTAAGAACCCTGAAGAGGTAACCCAGGGAGGGAATCTCATTAGGTTGCATGGCCAAGAGTCGACTTATCGACACGGCCTAGAACCAAATTCGGGCTAACTGATACATTTAATTTTATTTATAACGCACGCATGATCTCGCCTACAACAACAACAACAATGGCAACAGGCAACTGTTAACTTGAAGTCCTTGCCACAATCAAGCGTAATACGAGCATAAATATTAATGCAGTGCCGCTTTTTGAGGCAACAAGGACAACGAGCGAACGACGCACCTGAGCGCAAACTTATTGGCTTATTAAAGTCTAATGCTGTATTTTGTCTCAGTCAGAGTCTGTGTGAGGGTGTGTGAGTGTAATAATGGACTCAACCTGCTGCCCTAATTGTCTCACTGTGTTACCTTATCGAGTGGCAAGGTGATGGACAGAGTCACCAAGTTCAATGTTGCATATTAATGCTACAACTTTCGATTCTCTCCGCTCACACCAACCTGCATTTTTGATGCGAGATATCTGTTTTTGTGGCCATTTAATATCAATGTGGATTATTACATGACGCTCTGAAATATCCAAGTTTGTTATCGGCAAATGGTCGAACTGCTTAAGCCCTGGCCAATATGGGGCATTAAGTGAGCTTTGATAAGTGCTCATGAATAAGCAAGCGTTACAACTTGGCCAACTTGCGACCATTTACTTTGGAAAGTGTGTTGAAGGCTATCATAACTTGAATATAGACTTGAGAAATTGTTCCTCGCTTAAAGGAATAACTAAAGTCAAGAGTGTATTTTAACTAAAGTTATCAATTGTAGACCTAGAGGTTAAGAGATCATAATCATTTGTTTATTTACTAAAACCCATTGAATCAGTAATGGAGAAAATTGTATTTGGTAAAAATATTTATTATAGATGACTTTAGACAATATTAAAATAAATACTAATCCTTCATTATATTCCTATATTAACATTCAAATTACTTAGATGGATTTGTATTTCCTATGACCTAGAATTTTAGTAATAATCCACAGGGTATTTCACAGTCCAGTCAATCACATCTCTTCAAATTGCTATTCCTGTTTATGATGCTGAAAAATCAAGTCAATAACATTGTAGAACCCATGAACAAAACTCTGAGCACGCACAAAAAAAAGTATAAATAAATAAGAAGAAGAAAAGAGGAAAAAGTGGGAAAAAATGAAGGCAAAAGTTTTCAACTCAATTTTCTCGGGCATTTTGCTTAGTAAATTTTTATATTTTTGGTTTGCATCTTTTAAATATTTATGCTATTATGATGTGCCTCAATTTATGAATTTGGCAAAGTATTTAGTCAATAGCTTAAAAAACGAAAAGTTGGCAAGCTCTGCCTCTTCTTCTTCTGCTGCTGGGTTTGCTGCATATTTCATGTGCCCATCTTCCAGGAACATAACAGTTCTGAAGTTTTGCTGGGCCTCTTATCGATGTAGGCATGACCATATTTATGAGAATGAGTATGAGAAGGTCTTGAATTTATGTTAAAAGTTTTTGCTTAATGTGCACAACTGCAGGGTAGTGAAATCTTAATGGAACCAATTTTAGCAGCAGCACTTGAATTTTGTGGCAGAAACTTTTAGTCGGCACTGTTGCCAAGCTATGGAAAGTGATACGCTACTTTTAAATTTAAGTTAATGCCTTTATATGCAAAAAAAATTCTACTAAATTAGGATTAATTTCATTTTAATTAATTGAATTTAAAATATTTACCTTCGATTCAAACTATTTGCATAAGCGTTGTGTAAACTCTATTAAATTGAAACAAATAAAATTTATGACTTTTCAGCACTAACGCGAACATCAAATAAGGGAGAAAAAATTACAAGCCAAACAATTGGAATTTATGTATTTTAAAGAATAATTAAATTAAATAAAATATATAGCATGAGTTTATGCTCAAAATGGTGTAGAAAATCAAACAAATTTTTGCTTACAATGTAAAAAAATAAAATTCAAAGGGAACTTCAATTAAATTAATGATGGCTTTGATGTTGACACAAGCAAGCGCAAACAAATGTGTTGGCTTTAAAAAAAAAACGAAAGAAAAATACACGAAAAGCAAATGTGGCAAATGTGTGGCTAAAGTGGAAATTTGGAGCAAATGCTGAGTTTCCATTTGGGCTGCACAAATTCCATTACCAAAACGCCGCGAGGCAGCGACCATTCTAAGCTGAAATTATTTGGATGACACACACACACACACACACACAAAGTACGCACACATATATATTTCATATTAAATGTTGTAGTGTCCTGCAGCCAGTGCACTGAGGCTAGCTCATTGTTCTAAAGCCCAGCTCTGGTTTTCTTCAGCCTTCTTATACTCTACTTTAATATTTCTGAAGGGTATTTTCTCTTCTGTCTATATCAACATATATATTCTATGCATACCTACTAATGGTTAACTATGTGATCTAAAATAAACATAAGGATCAGCTGGCTGTCTAGATAGAATTGACATAACAATATTATACCCATATTTATCGAATTTCTACATTGTTAATCACAGGCAAATTTAATTATAAATGTATTCGCGATATATAACATAGGTAATAGTCTTCATATTTACTAAATAGTTGTAGGAGTTCCCATTACAATCTTTCTTATAGAGGGTATCCCGGAGTCAAGAACTTGTTTATTGAGCTCAGTATTCTTTGTTTTATTATTGCTGTTGCCGTTCCATGTGCCCTTACTCGAGAAGCAGCAATTTCCGCTCCAGATACTCGCACTCGTCTGCCTCGATGCCGAGGGAAATTATTAAAAGCGAAAACGGGCGCGCTATTATTTTTGACACTGATAAATTTACAGCACTGAGACCTTGGAGTTGTAACCTCCTGTACTCGACTAGCACTTGCATCTGTTTCTCTAACTGGGCCTCGGCCACGCCCCCTTCCCCGCTTCCTCCCTCGTGCTGCAACATGGCTAACGGGAAAGTAATATAAATCGGACCCCGGGGATAAATAAGTTTGAGTTAGTTATGACAATGTGGATGATAATTCCACAGAGCTGCATTCCACCCATATGTAACATATGTATGTATGTCTGTGCAGCGCTTAATTATGCAAAATATTATTGCAGCTTTTTAAATTGTTGACCTACAATTTGGAATGATATAATAAATATTTGGTTTCAATAGATTAAGATTTATTGCAGAAAGTAATTTAACGAAATTTTAAACTCACCACTTTGGCTGCCAATTTTTGGCATTACAAAAGATAATTTAAATATTTCAATATTGATGAAGAAATAAATTATTGTAGTTTTAGAGAAGATTCTATTAGCTTTATGTTCTAAGAAAAATATTTATCCAAATAACCGCTGCACTTAAGAGTAGATAGTAAATAATATTCTCCATTAGAGTTTGAGTTTTTTATTAAATATATATTTTCTTTACATTTCACTTGCAGCACGTGACTTTTGCGGACCGCGAAGAAGAAGACAGGTGGAACAGAACGGAACCAAGGTACGTAAATAAGTCAAAATGCAGTCGAAATGCGTGGGCCATAAATAAAGGAACAACAATGTCTAAAAGCAAAGATAAGCTGCTTGGTCCAAGCCAAAAGGCAATAGACAAAAGCCAAAAGACACAAACAACCAGAAAAAAAAAAAAAAAATAGAAGAAATATATTAAGTGCTAAAGTTTTTGTGCTGCCTGTCAAAAAGGAAAACTGCAACGGCATAAAAACGACAAAGACAGAGAGAGAGAGAGAGAGAGAGAGATAGAAGAAATAGAAAAATGAGGAACTTGTTCGCATTGTTAGTGAAGCGAGTGCCACGCCCAGCGTAACGCCCACGCCTAGTGGAGTAATATATAAAAGCGTATCCATGTTAAATTCTTAGCGCAACGTCGCGCATTGTTTGACTTGAACTATGCGCAAGTTATTTCTTTATTTAAAGTCACAAGCGCCATTGTTAACTTGTTTTTTCGACCCACTCCACCACCCACCCATACACACATTCACCCATACACACATACGCACAATTTTCATGCGGACGGTTTTTGTGCAAATTGTTGGCCAAAGTCAAAGCAGGAAACCCTTTTTTGGACGACATGCTTAAGCTCAAGCTTTATGAGGCTACTAAAGCATCGCGGGGGAAGGGGTAGTTTTAGGGGTAGGGATAGGGGTAGGGGTAGTTGTAGGAGTATGGTTGCAATGGCGTCGGCAATATATTAGAGTGTGTGTCCTAGCTGGTGTTAAGTCAGCTAAAAGCCTTTTGGCCCCAACCACTTGAATTTGGTAGCTGGCGCAACTTTTTAGAAACGGATGCAAGTTGAATTACCAGATACTAAAACAGAGCAGCCGAAAGAGATAGATACATAACGAGAGCGAGAGAGAGAGAGAGAAATGAGAAGTAGGAGCACTTTCCGCACATAGCCAGATGACTATTTTTGCGGTGCCCAGAGACTTCTCCCAGAGGAGGAGAAAGGAGAAAGGAGCAAGGAGAAAGGACGCGGAACGTAGTAAAAGTTTTATGCGCGACACCAAAAGTGCAGTCAACGCACTTGGAGTCCAAAAATATGACTTGTGAATGGCTTTGGGATTGAAATTGGAATTGGACTGCGTTCTGCTCCGACTTATACCCATTTCGCAGTCTTTAGTAAAATAAGTGTCAAGCAGTTTGGCAGCTTAAATGTAGTATAATCAGTTTTGATTCAATTAGGAATTTATAGAAATTTAATTTAATACTTTAATAATAATAATGCATTTTTATAGAAAAATTTTGAAAAATTATTTTGTTATGTTTTATTAAATTGTTCAGAAAATATTTTCTAACGTGATGATGCTTAAAATAATTTAAACATATAATGAAAAGCGCAAGAAAATTATTTATTTGAAATTATTTTATAAACTAACACATGAAAGAATTTAAATATAAATTAAAAAAGTTCATAAATATTTTTTGGGCCGTTAACAATGAATGAAATAACATACGCTGCTTCAAACCTTTAATTATTAATAATTATAATTCGAATGCTTGTTGGTTAAAAAACAAATTTATAAGATAATAAGATAATTTCAAAAGTATTTTTATAGAATGTAAATGAAACTAAAAGGTAAATTTTTCAGAACTTACATTATTTTTGTTAATATTTTAATGTAAGCATTTCAATGGTTAACTGAAAATTGCATTATGTTGAACCACAAGATTTTAATTATATAATTGCCCTGTTTAACTTTGATTTGCCCACAACATATGATCACATTAAATGGCAATCATATAATTTACTGCACACATTTTATGATTCACCAATGCAACAGTATTTTATTATTAATTTTTTTAATATATTTTTTTTTTTTGTATATTTCTTACGTATTTTTCGCATATTTTTATCTGTTTAACATATTGGCTGTGCATTTTTATTCGCTTTGCCAATGATTTATTGCGTAAATTTCATTAATTTGCTGCGCTGTCATAAAACGACATCGGCATCAAAACAACAGAAAAAAAAAAACAGAAAAATGAAATAAAATAAATTTGATTGGCGCGTGTGTGCGTGCTCCGCATTGGTGTTAAACAAATTTTATAGCCCACCTATGGAGCACTTTAAGACACACACAAACATGCGAGTATTCGCATATATCCGAATATACGACTTGACGAATGTATTTATGGCCTACCGCTAGAAAACTCATTATACTCGCTGCCTGTTGGAATTTTAAAATACGAATATCTACCGCTCGTTTCGGCGTGTTTTACAATGTCAAAGAGCATGTTCTTCTTTAGAGCTAGAGATACGTGTCAAAAATTAAAAGTGCCCATGCAAAATTGTGTCCCAGTACAGCGAACAGTTGCAAGTGAATGCGGTGAATGCGGTGAATAGCCGGAACCAATTCAATCCCAAAGATCGTGTCTAATTTATTAGCAAGTGAAAATCGCAGACAACAACTTATTACATGGTGCACATTACACATACGCAGCGTAGTCCCGGTCGCAGGATTAATAAGTATGCCATAGGAAATTCACTTTTTTTTTCTAATTTACGCCTTGCGTGCGTTTCTCTTCTCTCTCTTTCTCTCGCTCTGAAAGCAGAGCATTTTCCATTAAGTCTGCAGCTGCTTTCGTCATAATTCATGGCACTCGCTGAGACAGCACACACACACTCTCTCTCTCTCTCTCTCTCTGTCTCTCGCTCAAACACACGCACCCACAGTTAGGGAGTCACAGATTGAGGGCATGTTAATTTGTAGGCCGCTTCAGGCGGAAGTCCTTTTGGGTCTTTAAACGCAAATGAAAGGCGAACCGAAGCTTTTACTGCCGCCATGAACTCATGTATCATTTGAGCATGTGTATAAGTATATGTGTATCTCTTAGTGTGTATATATGTGTGTGTGTGGATGTCTGTCTTGTTTGTTCTCTCATTCTCTCTGTATGCGTGTTGCTCTAAATTAGATTTTCATTTGCGTGGGTGTTGTGTGTGTCTGTGAGTGTGTGTGTGTGTGTTGATGTCGTTGTCCTTTCGTGTACCGCCAGCCTTTTTGTTATTGGGCCAACTTTAAGCACTATCACTACTTAGACTTTATGACCCGACACATAAAACCCTTTCTGAACCTGACCCGCACATACTTCTCTCTTCCCATGTACAAAATCAATGCTGAAATTAATTAATCCAAATTAGAGCCAAGCTGCCATAAACTAGGTATATGGCATATGAAAATGTTTTACATAAGTTCTCCACTCTCACATTATTTTATTAATTCACTCATATATGGTATTCCACTTTATATTATTTAACCACTCAGCTGCCTCCATTTGTTTTTAAATTTATATTTATTTATATTTAAACATTCAATTCTTTAAGAGAAACAATTTTATTATCAAAGCCAAGCAAACTAAGACAAATCTAAATCTCGGCCTTATCCTGTCAATTGCTGTCAATTGATATTTGATATTGATATTGATTGCAGACGCTTGTGTTGGTTTTTCTATTCTCCAACTAGAATTCTATAGCAGAATATAATACAGCTAGAGAGAAAAGTATATAATTAACCACTTTTATTGCGATGAACAGAATTTCAAATTTAAAAACTCTTTTAATAAATGTTCTTAGGTGGACCAATATTCAATAATCCTGGAGAAAAGGGAGGGCAATAGAGGATAATAGTCAATTTCTTATTTCATTTTTAGTTTCCGATAGTACAGTGTCAATGGCAGCAGACTTGACAGTTACATTTATTGACATATTTGACAGGCAAAAATTGATGCGAATTCGTTTAAAATTGTTGGAATTCATGCGAATTTGCTGAGTCCTTTTTCTGCGATTTCAAAGTAAAATTGAGACGTCAATTCACTAAGGCTGAACATTTACCGAAAATTTCATATAAGCGATAAAAACTTTTTAATAAGCAACCGAATGGCAGCAACAACATCGACAACAAATTCATATAATTGAACAGCTGCCTAGGCTAAAAAAGTTTTGTAAATAGGAATTTTAACGAATTTGCTTAAAGCTGCAAAAGCTGGCAACAACAACAAAACTTGAAGAAATGGCAACGGCTGTCAACTTGGCTTGAGCTCAAAAGTATGCAACATAATAATAACGTTAAAAGATAATGAGTATGGCAACAACAATGGCAAATTTGTCGCATTGCGAGTTTTGGGAGGCGTAGAGGCGTGGCAACGCTATCAATGGCACACGCCCCCAACAACAACAGCAACAACAACCGAACAACACGCAGAGTAACAAATAGGCAACTTGAGCAAACTTTCAAGAGTCAAAACATTTGCCACTCCCCTCGCTGCCTCCACACACATTAAGTATCATCATATGTGCAAGTATCTGTGTGTGTGCGTGTCTGTGTGTGTGTGTGTTTATGCTTTGCGATATTTATCGTTTCTTAAGTATTTTTAAGAAGTTTACCACGGCAACTTTTGCTATCGCCTGGCGACAACAAACATTTTGTCCTGGGCATATTTCGAGTGACACTTCAAGTTGTCAGACTCTTGTCTCTTGTCTCTTCTCTGCCGACGTCTCTACGTCTGGGGAATTCCCCTTGCTCATCATTCTGGTCCAAGTGCTGAGTTGTCCCTGCAAGGGACATTCTTTTCAAACTTTTTCAAGGCCTTAATCAACTTTGGATATAGCTTAATGAGCGCATGTAATGAGTTAATTCATTTGCCCAACTGCTAAGCGGTCTAAATAGTTGACAAAGTTGTACTACAAAATGCTTGCAAAAAGTTTTTAAATTTTGAAAATTAACAACATATATGAACCAAAATTATTGTGATGCAATTGTTGAGTTTAATCAATTTATTATAAAAAAAAACATAAATTTGGATCAATATTTTAATAGGTATAGCTCTTTATCTTCAGAATAAATAATTTTATAAATCTAGGAACAGTTTGAAAGTAACATTCATTTAATTTTTGAATCATTTTATCCTGTTAAATATCACATGATTATTTTTTTTTTTAATTAAATATTTTATTTATAGATGGTTAGTAATGCATAGAAGTTGTATTACAACATTTTAATTTACTAACAACTTAAGAAATAATCTTTTGGAAAGTAAATTTTGCATTTAAACTTAAATATTGAATTTGCCTAAACGTTATCGGATTAAGAGAAACCCAAAATCAATTAAGTGGCACACATATAGAACACACTCACACACACACACACACATGTTGATGAAGACATTGCGCACTTGGATACTTATCCAGTTTGTACACAATGAAAATCCAAAAAGAACACAATTTTTGGCACTCAATTCTAACGCATTCTCAATCTCTGTCACATCTTTCTTTTGCAGTTATTAAGGACAGCAGCCAGCGAGCAAAGCTGACTCTATTAACAGAGCAAACAGGATAAAAAAAGGGCAGAAAAAAAATAAAAGTGGGAAGTGGAAAGTGGAAAGTAGAAAGGAAAATGGTAAATGGCAAGAGGCAAATCGAATTGCTAAGCGGCTGCCAATGAGACGGCAACACATTCTTGTCAGCAGCAACACTTAGATGTTGAGGGAACTCTAGAGCTGGCTTAGGATTGGAAGCTGAATCACTTGACTATGCCGCAGCAAAACAATCGAAACAGTTAGTGGGAAAAACAGCCAGAAAAGCGGATTGCGAATTTGCTATATTGACATAAGGAAATCGTTAGCCGGCTTAGTTCGCTGGCAACCAAAGGCGACGAGGCGCATTTAAAATTAAAAACATATATATAGATATATAAAAATCTAGGAAGCAAAGTGTTATGCTAATGCCCGCTTCAGCGCTTCAGTGGCAGCCATGAATATTACATGAGTTAGTCAAGTGATGACAATAAGCAGCAAGATGACACCACGCTAAAAGATAGAGAGAGAGAGTATATTGGAGTGAGAGCTATACCCGAAGGAGTTCGAATACCTCAAGTGACAAGTGACAAGATGACGGAGCTGCGTCGTGCCAATGGCCATGATTCAATTCAATCCACGCCACGTCTCCACAAGCAACACTCTCTCTCTCTGCGCGATCGACAGGCGCATCCATTGTTGTTGCACTCGCTGGTCGATCACGGCTGCAACTTGAGCAGCGGCGGCAACAGCGCTGCCAGCACCAGCAGCAGCACAGCGACAGCAACGACAGCACTGGGACTGGGACTGGACTCAACTGGTGCACAGAGACTCAATAGTGTGGAGTTTGATGAGCATGACATTTATTATGTCTCACCATCGAAGCGAAAAGCTGGCGTTGCACCTGTGGCAACCACATTGCGTCCAGCAGCCGCATATGATGGCAACACCATCAACACCATCAACAACAACATCAACAACAGCAATCACAATGTGGTCACCTTCTCGGACTATGTGAGTGAGCGTGGTGTGACCAATAGCTGCTCCTCCGCCTCCTTTTCGAACTCGCATCGCGGCTCATTGAAGCGGGCCAAGGGACGCAGCAATCAATCGCTGTGCAGCTGCGATGCGGGAGATGAGGCACAGCTGCAACCGGATGCGGCGCGTCCACTTTATGAGTACAGCTTGGAGAGGCGACGCAAGACACACACATACAGCTGTGAGCAGAATGCACAGATACTCATGAGACTGGAGCGCGAACGTAATCGTAAATTATCGCTGACTTCTTTGGCCGGTGAGCTGCAGGTGAGTTGAGCACAAGAGCGTATGTTTATGTAATTGGAATCATGAGCAGCATCCCTGAGTTACTTCCCCTTCCCTCCCCTATCCACAGCCAACTGCGTGAGCCACGTGCCGCGCATTTCGAGCAACGTTTGTTTTGGCCTGTTGCAAGCAAATTTGATAGGCAAACAATTCGCGGCACGTAGCAGCAGCAACAAAGCTTTGACTGACACCGCGGCATCAGCCACATGGCACCTGAAATTTCCTTTCTGCCACCTTGATGTCTGTCTGTCTGTCTGTTTAAGTTTCTCTGCTTTAGTTCCACCTTTGATACTCTGAATTCCTGCCACATTCTCAAATATTCATTGACAGTAAACACAGCATTTCCTCTATAACTTTAATATACTTTTTGAGCATTAATTTCAAGAATTAAATGTTAACATTCTTCCATGAATTTGAGTTTATGGGGTGATTAGAAGATTCTCTTAGGTTGAATTTTCATTAGAAATGTTTATTACATCAATTAGTTCAGCTTAAGCATTCCTTTGACCTCTAACCAAGTAAAAACTTACTTTAAGCTCACACTATGTAAACCACGTGGCGCTTTTATGTTACAATACGAAAAACAGTCTTCTTTATTTAAAGCTAGAGAATTTAAGGCCAATAAGGATAAGCATACTATATGTACAAACATTTCAAGAATTTCTTAAAATATTATTTCTAAATTGGGTCATATTTTCATACTAAACTTGAAAGAGAATCTTGCGTGCACTCTTATATTTCACATACGCTTTCATACAACTTGGAATCACTTTTAAAATAGCTTTAAAAAATATTTCAACCATCAATGAATAATTTTAATAGACGAAGATAGTTTATGTAACTCAAAATCCGATATTAACTGAAGAAAGTCTACATATATATAACGCTTGAACTTTCAAGTTAATTTATTCAAGCTATATTTTTAAAATAAATATCAAATTATAAGAATTTTAACCTCATGTGAAACCTGTTGAATCACAGCAAGCTAGGTCCCTTTGTTTATTGGAAATCTTAACATTTAAATGGCAATCCATATAAAAGATCAGTCTCCAATTGTATGGAGTGTAAACAACTACACATTTCAAAACCAATTTTTTTTTCCCAATTTCATACAGAAAAAAAATATATATAAAAAAAAATAAAAATCAGATATAAGGACTAGCGACAACTAGTAACACATAAGGGTTAAGTTCATTATCGTTTGTTATCTTGTTTTGTGAACACAACTATAAAGAGAAAAGGACAAAGAATGGAATCGGATAATTTGAGCAGAGCCGTCTCATCGGCCACAATCACTTCGGGTTCAATGATAAGGAATCGTAAGCTGAAGAACAAGCGGTTATTGCCGACCTTTGACCTATCGCTGGAGCAGAAGGTTGACATTAAGAAGGCCTTCGATCTGTTCGATACGGAATGCACCGGTTTCATAGAGGTCAAGGAACTGCGAGTGGCAATTCGCGCTTTGGGCTTCGAGCCGAACAAGGAGGAGATTAAGATAATGATGGATGAGATCGACAAGGATAAGACGGGACGCATTGCGTTTAACGATTTCTTGACCTTGATGCGTCTGAAAATGGCCGAAAAGGATACCAAACAGGACTTAATGAAGGCGTTCTCGTTCTTCGACGATGATCGTACCGGTCGCATTACATTTGATAATCTGAAGCGGGTGGCCAACGAGCTGGGTGAGAATCTCACCGATGAGGAGTTGCAGGAAATGATCGATGAGGCCGATCTGGATGGCGATGGTGAAGTAAGCCGCGACGAGTTCTTAACCGTCTTGAGGAAAACAAACTTAATATAGGAATCTCGACTCTCAAGGAAACGACGTCTCTTTAGGCATATTCAATCCCCCCTACCCCCCAGTTTATTTCAGGTAGATAGCGGCTTACTATTCACATCAATACCATCAAATAATTTTTGAAGAAGTTTGGATATGCTTCGGTTAAATAAAGCATTACAAAATGCACCAAAGCAAATGTCTTTTTATTTTACAAACTTACCTGAAGGTATTTTATTTAGAGGTGCCATTAGGTGACGTCTGACCTTGAAACGTGACCTCGTGATACGAGGGCGCAGCTTTAAAATTGTCGAGCATCGTTTGAGTTTACAATCATTTGTCACAATTAGCACACAGCTCGAAGCGGAACTTCAATTAGGAACAAATGGCCTCCACCACCTCCATGTTCACATTATCTCTGCCCTTTTTTTTCTCTATCTTTCTCTCTGTCTCTACTTATTTGCGCAGTCCCGGTCCAGAGTCCGCTGTCATGCATAACAAATCTCTTTGACACATTTGATGTATGCGTTTGCACTGAAAGGCAAAGGAGCTTCGCATATATATGTGTGTGTGTGCTTGCAACAACAGCAGCTGCTGCTCCAGTTTCGAGTTGTTGCAACTGTGGCAACAATTTGGTTGCATGCGTGGGCGCTTTTCCAACCGGATGCTGCCTAGCCTGTAACTCTAGAAATGGCAAATACACTCGTTATTTAGTAGCGTCGTTTAGCTTTTTATTTACGCCATGCATTGCATTTAGCGCCATTTAGTTATTTCAAGCTGACTGCAAGCCTCGGCTTTAAATTCATCAACTGTTTGTTGCCGATGTCGGGCCACGTGACGTATGCGCAATTTATGTGACAGCTCAGTCAACTAACGCTGACTGAAGAGCCAAACTGATGCAAATCTACCAGTCAAACAATGCCTTGACAATCAGAAGAGATCAAGCCTGCAATTAAAGCATAGTTGAGCTAAAAAATAATTCAGTTTTTTAAATATACATATATATACTGCTCAAATGCTTAGTTTAATTGAAAAATTAACTAATGTCTGCTAATAAAGCGAGGAACTAAAATTTCTCTGTCAAAATAACATTATAATCATTTTATAAATTGACTTAAAGAATTTGAAAACATAATCAAGAGTTGTATAACAAATGTTTACTCTAGACAAAGTACTTCAAACTTTATTTTGTATACTACTGTCATTTAAATGTAACTTCTGAAAACTGGAGCTTCTTACAATTATCATTTCAACTACTTCACTTTTACCTTTCCCACATGACGTATGTGTAACTTTTGTAGTTTTTACACTCAATTAAATTTTTTATCGCCTCCTTATGAAACAAAGTTTCCTTTTGTTATAATTGGAACTTCAGCCCAACAAAATAGCCATTAATAAAGTCGTTAAGCTGGGCCTTGGATAATTACAAATCTTTCAGAGATAGTTGCCTCAAAAACAACAACAAGTAAAAAGAAATAAAAAAAACTAAATCAAATAAAATTAAAGCGAATCAAACTTAAGCATTTACAAAAGTTCATGCTTATTGCTTTTAGTAAATCGATTAAAGGCAATACTGATAAGCATAGCGGATAAAGAAGGGAAAACTTCAAGTAAAATATAACCAACACTCAATTTAACGAACATTTAACTAAATACTCCAGCAGAGTAGCCTGTACAGTGAAAATAAAATGATAGGGAACACAAAGCAACTCCCGAGGAACTTCAGAGGAAATGAGGGGAATTGAGAGGAACTCAGAGCAACAGCTTCGAAAGACGAGCGTAAAAAGTTTTGCGCAAACTACAAAACTGCCATAACTCAACATTACACGCACACACACACACCGATACATATACGAATGCACAATCACATGGACGCCACTGTAAGCATATTTGAAACGCTGAGCTGCAAAAATATCGTTAACTGTAGAAAGAAAGTTGAAAAAAAAAATAGGAGAGCTGAATGCTCACACACACACACACACACGCACACATAGTTACACACACACTTATATAAATTATGGTAAAAGATTGCACAAAATTGCAGCAAAGTAGACGAAAAATTATTATAAAATGTGAATTATGAAATTTAAGACGGGAGACAAAGACGCACATAATTCAAAAGAGCGAAAAATGCAAAGCTGGAAACTGGAAAATGCGAAAGCTAAGCTAAAAGTCGCGGGAGATTTGTAGAAAAAAAAAGAAAAGAAAATAAATATGTGGGGTATATGATACTATAGGGGTTTGTCAACAATATATCAAGCAATTTAATGCTCAAAAGCGCAGCTAGCTGCGGTTTGCCACGTCCTTTGGTTGCCACGTCCCGCCGCAATTCATCCTCCCCCATCCCCCCCTTCCACTGTCCGCCATTAGTTGCCCCGCAGCTCATAAACATGGCGTCCAATTTGTGGCATAAACGCCAAATAAGCATATTCATGTACAGCATACTGTTGCATGCGCTGTTGCATTCTGTTGCATACTTTGGGGCGCAGTTAACTAACAGCCCAGGGAAATAATGCACATATGCATATGCAAGAATGGATCCTACTTTAAACATGCTTCCGAGACTTGAGACTCAGAGAGAGAGAGAGAGAGAGAGAGATAGTGAGTGAGAGGGGGAGCGAGAGAGAGAGAGAGCGCAGCGGTGAAAGTTCAAAGTGCATGTGCAAGTGTATTTATGATGCCTGCAACCTTTTGCTCTCTGCCTTTAATTAGTGAATACTTGGAAAATTTTCCGTTGACGCTATCAGGGGATACAAGTTATAAAAAAGTACAGATAAAGAGAGAGAGAGAGAAAAAGATAAAGAGATATAATGAACGACCAGAGCAATATGAAACATAAATGTACGGTTTCTAGAGTCTTAAATACATCTAACATTAATTTCCACAAAATCATTATTAACTTTTAAGAGTTGAGCTCGCTGTTGAAACTGTGATTAGTTACAAACTAATTTCCAACTTTAAAGATTTAAGACTTTAAGTAGCTAGTTATATGTATATTGAAATCAAATAACGCCCCCCGATATAATTACCTAGAGGAAACTCTGAACGTCGAGGGGATGGCCATAAGCTTGGCCTTATTAAATCAGTGTCGAAAACGAATTGGCCAGTCTGTTGGCTAAAGCTATGGGAGAGGGGGTAGAGGGGGAAGGGCACCGCAAAATATTTGCATAAATTATTTAAGTTTAGTCCGTGACAGGCGAAGAAAATTACCGACGGCGCGCCGTGTAATGAAAGTATGAAAATTTTCAATTTCCACTTAAGCAGCGGACGCGACAGGACATGACCGAACATGTTACGGGGCCCAGAATAAGAATAAGTAAATAATAAAAATAATCAGCAAGGACACAGGACAAGCCAGGCGACAACAATAACAAGCTATGCATTAGGGAAAATTAGGTGTGCAAGACAGGGAATAAAAGAAAGAAAGATAGAGAGAGAGAGAGATAGAGAGAGAGAGAGAGAGGAAGAGAGATAAGGGACAACATAAAGCAATCAAAATTCAAAGGAAATTTTTATTAATGTCAATGCGTTTCGTTTTCGGCCAGACGCATAAAAATAAAAAGCAAATCAATGCAAATGTATTTCCCGTAACTGAATTCAATTTCAAATCCCCGGGGCGACCGTCCGACGGTCTAAACTTGATGAAGTTTATGATGCTGGCTGATGATGATGGTTATGAAGATGATTATTAAGTTGCCTGACCGTAGCAAATTCAATTAGGATGCCAACAACGCACTGCGCACTTAGATGGCTAACTGGAAGCTGGGCAACTGGTCAAACCGGACAACTCCGACAATTTGGACAAGTGTACAAAACCAAGAGAAACTGTGAGCTGAGCTCGTTTTCCATCTCTCTCTATCTCTCTCTTTATCTCTCTCTGTGATAAACCTTTTTCTTGCCCTTTTTGAACGTCTTTTATGCTCTCTGTCTGTGTGTAAGTGTATATATGTGTGTTTCCTCGTATCTATGCCATAATTAAATTTCATGTTGCCAAAATCCAGCTAAAAACGCATGTGTTGCTCTCTAAATCTTTTTCTATACAATTTCGCCAATTTTCACATACATTTTTAGGGTCTACAGTAAATTGAATATTAATCAAAATAACTTCTTCAAATTTAATAGATCTATGTTTAATACGTAAGAATAGAACAGAATATATGCTTCTTATGTATAATATGTGAGAGCAGTCATTATAAATTTTATAAATGAAAGTATTTTTTTATTCCGTAATAAATTCCTTTCGCTTCTTAATTTCTTAATTTCTCAAATTTAAAAATTAAAACTTTCAAAACAACAATCATATTTTATAAAAAATTAGAGAAATTTTGATTAAGTTAGTAACGCTTAAAATCTAGGCACGCAGAGAAAATAGTAGTATAATTTTTCGGACTTTTCTTTTTGGTTGCACTTAAAACACTTTTATCCCATTACACAGAGTATTGCTCTTGTGCGGAAACTTGGTTGAAAGGGATGTCTATAAAATATTTAAATTGAAATCGTTAAGTTAAAGGCAATTTTGAGTTGCCGGAAGTTGCTCGGTCGGATGTCGATTGATTTAATATAACTTCCTCCATTTGCAGCAGCTGCAGGTTATCAATTTGTTTTCCTGCTTGTTCTTATACCGCTGACACTGCCTCTTCTTCTTCTTCTTCTACTTGCAGAGTGACACGCCCAGCTTGTCGGAAGTGGATGTCATACCCCCCGTTCCGCCACCCCCCACCCTCAAGCGCAACGGCAGCTTGCGCAGCCTGCGATTCTTGCAGCAGTTGCAACAGCAGCAACAGCAGCAACAACTGCCAACTGGCAACAACAATAACAATAATTCGGGGTTGGGAATGGCGCAATTGTGCAGCAGTGATCTGCTGGAGGATTGCACCAAAACAGCGTTGGATGAATGTGCTGCAACATTGCTGAAGTGCACCATCAGTAGCAGCAACATCAATAGCAACAGCAACATCAACAGCGTCAAGCCAGATCTGTGCCAGGCGACTGGCCACGCCCACAACAAGCCACAATATAAGCATAAAGCATCCCCGCCCTTTGCCGCACACGAGGTGGATAACATCTTTACGCCGCACTCACAAAAATCAGATCCCAGCTTGTGCTTTGTACCAGCAACAGCAACAGCAGCAGCAACTGCAACTGCAACTGGCACGGCAGCAACTGTTGCTCCTGCGCTAAGCAAATATAACACAATCGGACCGAGCAGCGATTATGCCCGACATCTGGCGCACTATAGTCGCTATCTGCAGAAGCAGCATCAACAGCAGCAATTGGCTCACTTTCAGCAGCAACGTTGCCGCTGCTTCTCCCAATCGCTGCTTAATTTTCCCAGCAATCAGCAGCAGCAGCAACCGCAGTTGCAACAGGAGCAAAATCAGCAACTGAAGGACTCAAAACAGAGTCTTGGCGTGTTGCAACAGTTGGGACAACAGGCACACATCTTTCACACCAACAGCATGGACTGGACACTGCCGATGAATAGTCGCAGCTTTGGCAACTTGGTTGATATTGATGGCGGCGGTTGCCGCGTGCCATATCAGAAAATGCAGCAATCATCGGCACTTGCCTCATCCAGTTTCACCATGAATTCATTTGACAGTGCCAACAGCGGCGGCATCCTCAAAGAGCGCGAGTCACAAACACTCTCCCACTCTCAATCCCATTCCCATTCCCAATCCCAGGCACATTCACATCCCCATGTACATCCACATTCACATTCGCATCATTATCATGCGCACGATGTGGCACACTCACTGCTGCATCATGCCACTGTTGGGGCAGGTGGCACCCTTCCTGCCACACCACAGAAACATCATCAGCTGCACTCGAGCGTCACCAGCATCATGCCATGGAAGCATCGACAGTGCCCCAGTCGCGGTTCCTCCAGTTCGGGCACTAATTCATTCCGTAAGTTCACAAGGGCTGCAAACACGATGTTTTAAAATTTAAATATATACAAATCCATAGTTTATCTTTATATCAGAGACTGCAATCATTATAAGTTTTATTATATTATAAAACTGAAGATATAATATGATTATTTCTTGACTTTTATTTTTTTCCTCAAAAATAATCATTATTTACTTTCCCTGTTTTATATTTAATCTGAAATTTGAATTACATAAATTTATTGTTATACTTTATACTTAATTTATCAATTATATTTAAGAGTTACAATCTCAAAACAATTATCATTTTATTATAAATTTTTGATTTAAAAAATTATATTTCTTACATTTTTGCAGTCAGAATTTCAAAAGCAATTGCATAAATCTTAAAAAAACTAAATTAAACATTCTTTTAAGAAAATTATTCATATAAAATTAAAGCAAGATTTACAAAGACTAAATAGATACAAAAATGCCGCCTCATTTTACGGATAATAATTAGAATGTGAATAATGAAAGGGTATCGTCCAGCTCAATTTATATTCTGACAAACTGCAAGTTTGCAATTTTTGTAAATCTGATTGCCCGTCTCTTTCCCCATAGGCTTTCTATTAATCAAAGGCCAAGAGTGCTATGCAATCAGGCGCTGTTACTTTGGTAGCCCTGGCTTTGTACTTACCTGACATTGCACTTGCCCGGGCAATAAACTCATGGAAACTCATGGCAACTAACGACTGATGGGAGTCCCCATGGGCACAATTCTATTTAGTCGTTAGCCGTTTGATTGCGCCCCATGTACTCGTACTAACATGGCCGCTTAATGTTAAACGTCCAACGTTCAACTTCAGCGTACTCATCACGTTCTCGAACTCGTGCAACAGCGATTCATGTGGCAAAAGGGTTGAATTGTGGTGATGGGGAGTGAGAGGGGATCGGTCTCTGGCCAACTGCAGTTCGTTAGGAGACGCCCCGCCGAAAACTGCGTTACTGCGTTGTCCTGTCATGTTAAATTTATGCAAATCGCTGATGCCTGTCCGCCATTCAGCTCAGCTCAGCTCGGATCGCCTTAGTTACAGCTGCATTTGGCTGCCACAAGCGTTGCACATGCTTTTCATTTGCAACTTACTTAACGTTAATTCACTCCGACAACAGACCGACAGAAAGTCAGTGTGTCAGAGTGTCAGAGTGTCAGAGTGTCGAGCTCTGTAATCAGACAGATTGCTTTACATGCGAGATAGTTTTACGTCTCACTTGACTTATTTGCTACGCTATCGAAAGCAGTTTGATTGTATAATCAAATTTGGTTAGCAATTAGAATTGATACGCAATTCGAATAATGAGATTTGCCATTGAACATGGGAATTGTGTTTATATTCCGCACACATTTCATACTTTACTTTACGTTTCGTTTCCTTTTGTCGTTAAGTGCTTGTGCTTTAAACCAACTAAGCAATTCTATTTAAATCGTTTAACTAACCATATTCCTTTATTATACGTTTCTTTCATGCTACTTCTTGTTGTTTCTGTGTCTGCTGCTGTAATCAATGCCACTGTCACGGCAATTTGCACACACACAAAATGCAACACAAAACAACCAAACAACAAACAACAAACAACAATCGACAACCGATGTCGATGTCGATGATGATGATGATGCTTACCTCCTGCTGCCTGCACAACAAACGACTTGGCATTGAACTGCCAATAAAAACAACAACAATATCAACGTCAACAACAACAACGATAACGACAACAACAATCGATGCTTCTGGACATCATGAATGCTGATGCTATTGCTGCCTTGCCTGGTATTTTGCCTTGGCGTACGCTACGTATACGTAACGTGGCCAGGCTTCGATGCAGCCAAGCATTGGCTGGCAGTGAGCTCAATACTCTTGATAATTGGCGCTGCCAGTGTTGCTGTGCCTCTAGCGCTACGTGTGGCAGCAAGTGAGTAGCTTCCAACCATTTGGTTACCACTATTCTCATCCTCATCCTCATCCTCATCCTCATCCTAATTCCATAGACAATAAATCAATTACCATAACGCATACGACACGTAGCCAAAGCTCAAAATGTCTCTCAACGTGTCTTTGTGTCGTGTTAATGCATCTAAGTTAGTTAGTAGCTGTTGCTAACTCACTTTTATTGCTCTTCCTCTCTCTCTCTCTCTCGCTCTCTTGAATAGGTGCACCATTTGAGGAGCGACTACGCGTTGCCGTGCAGCTCTTGGATCAAGTGCCTTTAATCGATGGGCATAACGATTTACCTTGGAATATACGCAAGTTCCTGCATAATAAACTCAATGACTTCAAGTAAGCAGATTCTTTTTTATCGCAATTCCAATTAATATTTAATATGAACTTTTCATTTTTTCTACTCTTTACACATTTCGCCAGCTTTGATGAGGATTTACGCAACGTGGCGCCTTGGGCTCGCAGTCAATGGAGTCACACGGATCTAACGCGACTGAAGAAGGGACGAATATCAGCACAGGTAAGTGCTTTTCCCCTTTTCATAATTATTGTTGCTCGCTTTTCAAGCCTTAATTGGCAGGCAGAGACAGTGGGTATCAACAGTTTGCTGTCAAGTTGCACGCAAGTATTTTATATTGTTGAAAAGACAAACAATAAAATGAAACTTCTATAAGTTTCAATTCAACAACGATAAATTAGTATATTCACTATCTTAACTATATCACATTGTTAGCAATAGTTGAGAAAAGTGTATATAATTTTCGTGTTGACTTTAAGCACGTTTTCTTTTATCTAACCTGTTGTCTGGGCAACCTTTGTGCTGCTCATCTTTCCACCAGCTGCTTCAGCTGGTCAGCTTCAGGTTCTCTAAAGCAGGAATGGAAGAAAAATGAAAAAATTAATTATGACCCTCTTATGAAGCCCCACGTTGACCTGGCGCTTCTAGTTCCGGCTCCTGCTTCGGTTCATGCTACTGATGCGTTAATTATTTTTGCCATGCAACACGTTCCTGGCAGCTCCTTAGAACGTTGCTGCTAATTGGTCATCATTGATTCTTTTAGCTCGATTTTAGCAGCGTTTCTTCTTTACTTCTTTCACTTTTTAATGGCTTATTAAGTACTTGATATTAATGCCTTAAGTACAGGACTCAAGTGCTAATATAAGCCTAATTTAACCCAGCACATCAATTTGGCTGAAAATGTTTTATACTTTTAAAACAGCTCAAATTCAATTAAAGATTTTAAACATGCAATATTTATGGGTTCCTTATTTTGGAATCTAATTGCTTTTTGTAAATACACACATGACATCAGTAAACACCTCTCTCGCAATATTTTACACACAACTGTGAAACACATTTTAAAACTCTATAATGAGTCTAAAGTAGTAACAAGTTCAATTAACTGAAACTATTCCTCAGACTGCAAAACACGTAAGTTGTTGCGCCACTCATCGAACATGAATATCTAGAAGTTTTCACTCCAGCAAGTTGCCTATACCAATAGGTATTTACAGGCAGTGAAGGTAACTAAAACAAGACGCGGTTGCTGGAGGCATACCTTGAGTCGGAAAGTGTTAAGTTTTAATAAGCATCGACTTGTGGCGCCATAAAAGCCACTGAACGATCCAGAGACCGCCTCAAAGTCACACCATTTGGCAACGTAATTAAATTGAGTGCAGCATAATTATACCCATCAACAGGTAGCCAAGATGGGTATATTCACTAAAGGAGAAATTTATTAAAAATCGAATAAAGCAAAGCACAATTGAGCTGTAATATTAACTAAGAAAACATATATACTAGATAAATTGACTTAAATAAATTTATTAAAACTTTATTCAATTTCAACAATGGACAAAAACACTTTCAGCGAGTTGGCTAAGCTTTTTGAATTATTTAGTGAACCTTTACCAACAATTTGTTAAGAAGCTTTCATTAACTCTGCCAAACTTAAAGTCTCATTTAGGTTCAATAAAATTTGTAGTTTATTTTCACAGAGATTAAAGGGTATATCACAAGTCATAAGACGAACGACCGCAGTTTTCTGACTTATTTCAAGTTTGTGACCTTTCACGTTTATTGCCGCTTTCCAAGTTTTGTAATATTGCACCGCAAACTGCAATTACCTGTTAACTGAGCGACAAGCAAAACAAAAAAGAAAATGCTTTTCAACATCAGATTTATGGCTAGAGTCGCGGAGGTACAGTGAAAACCGGGAAATTGCGTGCACGAATGCTAAAATTGCAACAGTCATGGTTATGTTCCATGTGCCACAAACAACGCGTGCGAAAATGCATTGGAAAAGTTAATTTTCATTATGCTCAAAGCCTCTCTGGCAATGGTTTCTGAGCCAACAAGGCAACCGTCTTTCATTTGGCCCATTGCAGTTACTTTGTTTGCCCACGTGAAAAATCGTACTCGTGTTTCCCAAATGGATGCAACGTGGCGAATGTGGGTGCAACATTGCAGAATTGGCTGCACAATTTGATATATTGAAGTGGTTTTTGGCCAAAAGTGTTAATTTTCCGTTGATTTATGAACTTTCCACGCGTTTTACTTGCGCTTTTCATTTCCCAAAAAATTCACGTTCCTCAAGTTTTCGCAATTAAGCAGGTATTCTTACGGTCATTTGATGGATGTAATAAGCCAACACTTAAAGCTGCGACTAGTTAAAAGATTGTCTAGTTTGAGTTATAAATATCAATACACATATAAACTTAATCTAGATTATTATTTCAAAATATATAAAGAAACCATAGAAAACCATAAAATTTATGTAATTATATTATTTTTCGAACCGAACTTTTTATTTTAAAAAGCGGTTCGGTTTAGGTTCGGGTTCGCAAAGTAAATAATTTCAAGGGTTCGGTTCATGATCCGCTTCAGGCTGCTTAAAAACCCGAACCGAACCGGTTCTACGAGGTTCGGTTCAGAACCGGTTTGCAGCCTTGCTTTCAACATTCTTAGTTTCTTTCGTTCTTTTGTAATTTGTACTTAAACTGGCTGAGCACGCAACATTTGTGAAAAGTTTGAAATGTTTTACTAACTGCAACATTTCACACTTAATTCATGACAAAAAACTAAACTCAATAACAGTTGAAAGCAGCAGCAAAAACAATGGCAAGTGCTAACTGGTAACTGGCAGACTTACTAACTGGATGACAACATGTTTCAACAATTGTTGCCCAAATGCCAAACGTGCAGCAACTGCGTGTCGTGGATCGAGAAGCTTAAACCGACCAAAAAAAAACAAGAAAGCCGAGAGCAGAAAACAGAAAACAGAAAACGACGGCAAAATGTTTAATAGACAAGATGAAAATCACGTTTAGGCCATAAAGTACTCAAAAGCGTGTTGCACGGCAACAGTTGCAACCTTTTTAGCGCCCAAGTAAGAACAGCAGTTGAATTTCAAGGGATCAGCTGGAGCCTAAGAAATTGCCTCTATGCCATATTCCTCTTCTTTTTTTTTACAAAGCTTAGAAAAAACATTGCAGGCAGCACAAGAAGAAGAAGAAGAAGAGGAAACTGCAACATTGTTGGTTCAGGTAACAGCAATAACAACGGCAATGTTGAAAAAAATCAGACTAGACGAAAAGTTGGCTTCAACTGCTGGCAGTGGCAGCATCAGTGGCAACTCCTGTGCCAGGACACGGACACGGACACGAACACGGACACGGAAACGTCATGTTACGGTTGTCCGCCTGCATGGATGACTGCATTCTGGTTGCTGCTCGTTTTTGGCTGCTGAATGCAAGCCTAATAGAAAGCGCACACATTCTCATTTTATGCCAGACAGGGTCGGAGATGGAGACAGAGAAGGAGATGGAGGTGGAGATGGAAACTGAGGCGAAGGCGGAGGCGGAGGCGGAGGCGGATGTAGCCGCAACGAACTGCGCTGCCTGTGCCCGCCATTTGGTGTTGTTATCTGGACCAGGACACGAAGCTCCAATGCATTGCCGCATTCAGTATGCATGTTGCGGAGGGATTCCAAAAGTGGTTGCAGCTCGTTGCTGGTGGTTTTTGGCCTGGCCGAGACTGGCCAATTGGACAGCGCTTATCTTGTTGGCTTGAAATTTATATTTACTTTTAAAAAGTATTTAGTGTTGGTTAGACAACACTCAAAACGGAAGCTCAAGCCAAGATAGACATCCGTCTGCTGTGGTTAACAGCACACTTTTTCTTCCATTTCTGCGGTCTCTTCAGCTCTTTCGACAGTGTTAAATGATTTTGGCCAGCTTTTCTACTCACTCCTGCCTACAATTCGCTTAAGTGTTGCCTGCTTGCAGCCAAAAATGATTGCCTCAAATATTTGGGCCAAAAATAGATCATAAAATCTACTTAAACAACAAGTGCTCTCTATATTCAAATTTCAATTGAATAAAAGCGAAATTCATGAAAATCATTTAATAATTGCATGTTTTACATATCAATTGCATAAATACGAGATTATGATATACTTGATTCTCCATTTCCAATTCTATTATAATTTGTTGCTAACTAAGAGACTTCAAAGTGAAAAGCAATCGATATGCACTTTTTTTTTAGGTTTTTTGAGTATATTATTCGAATGTGAAGAGCGAAATTTGAATAGAAATTGGGTTAAAATAGAGTAGGAAATGCTCCCTATTAAAATTTAATTGATTGAGCATTGCTTTACTATTCATAAAAGTACTTCTATTGATGTTCATCTCTTGAACTATTTATGCTCTTATAGATTACAAATGTTGATTTTGAAAAAGAAGCACTTGAGCAATTTTAATTTATTTAATTACAAAGTGAAAACTATATGGAAATTAATCTCAAGTGCGCCACAACTTGATATTCAAGCAATTAAATAAAGCCAGTAAAGTAAAACATTAATAATATGTTTCTGCATGCAATATGGCATTATTGAACACAAATGCGAAAATAATGAAGAGGTTTAAGAAAGTTGAGAAGGCATATTTGCATAGAAAAACTATTTTGATGGCATTTTAAAGCAATTTGCTGACAGCATAAATCTTTGGCATGTTGTTTGCCATTTCGACCGCAAGCAACAGCTGCATTTATGTGTTTCAGCATTTAATAAATGCCAACGCCATCAACTCGCCGCAACCACAAGACACAACGACTCACAAAATACACACACACACACACACATGGACACAACACTCACGTGCAACCCATTCACAACAAATCACGCGCACACAACAACATTTTGCCAGAGCATTCACAATTAACTTGAAGCCAAAATGTTGTCCTTGGGGAATAACATTGTCGTTGCGCTCGTTGCCGGAGCCAGGCAACTTTAAATATTAATATTCTTCGAGCTAACAAAGCTGATGATGATGACAGTGATGTTGCTCCTGCGGATGCTGCTGATAGCACAATGGCAACATCCCAAGGACACCAGCGAGCGTTGCCATTGAGACGTTGACGACACTTTGGTGAATGCCCCATGCGGTGTTGATGTTGATGCTGTTGTTGCTGTTGCTGTTGCTGTTGCAGGTGGGCGTCTAATGGCAAAATGCCATGCTTAAACACACTTCAAGCGCTAGCCAAAGAAAATATATACAAAACATGCCCACATCCACATACCAAAACTAAACAAAGGCGATTTCGCCAGTGTAATATGAAGCTGAATGCGGCCTTTGAAACTGGGCAACAGGTTACTTGCCTTACATAAGAGAAATATTTTGCAAATGCAAAGCAAGTGACGCCAAATTGCTGTAAGCTGTCGAAGTAGAACACACACACACACACACCCACAGACACGCTGAGAATAGGCAGAAACATTGCGCATACGCCGCGTTACCTGTTGCCTTTTGCGGTTACAAGCAAGCATCGAAATCCTTACACCTCACACCGCACACAGCACACCTTTAACGCCTACGAAAATGTTTTAAGCGGATTTGTGGGTAGAGCAAAATAAAAATAAAACAACAATGACAAAGGCAGCAAAAATACGTGAAAGAGAGAAATGAAAATAAAAGAAATGTTAAAAGCACGTCATAATGGCACACACAAAAGCGTCCAAATTGTTAACTGAATTTTTCTTCACTCCCTTTCTCTATCCCCAACTCCATCTGTGTCTCCTTCACTGTCTCAGTCTCTGAGTGCCGTGCAATTGTTGTTTGCTGGTTCCTAAAGTGCAAGTGTTGGCATTTTGATTATCTGCATCACAATGTTAACACAAAAACCAAAAGAAAAACATTAACTTCAAATGGATTTCATTTCAAATAAAGTCTCCTTTGAGGTTAGTTCTGAAGTGACTTAGATTCAATCGATATTTCCTACTGAATTGTGTCAAGAGAATGAATATTTGAAAAGACTGTGGCAATCATTAAGTGGTAATTAAATATTCATAACAATTATTAACTATTAATTTATTTCGTTAATACTATACTATAGGTAAAATTTGGCAGTCACTTTTCATTGAGGTAATGTTTTTAAATTTCGTTTAAAAACTATTTTCCTCTAGCTCTAGAATTCGATTAAAAAAATTTGCTAATTAAAAATAAAATTAAATTTATTTGGTGAATTTGTTTACTACTATTTCTTTCAAATATTTATTGCTAGCCAGCCTGAAATACTTCTGACTCTTAATGTCCTCTGTTTTCTTAAAGTTGCTTGTTAATTGCGTATTTATGTACGAGTTCACCTCGTATTTCTCCATTCACAATTATAAACAGACACTTCTTGAGCCGTAAAACGATTCCAAGCCACTAGATCACGTTATATCATTAGGGAAAAATAAAAGCACGTACGTGTCTCCATCGAACAGGAAACATTCAAACAACAGCATCAGCGGCAAAAGGAGCAACAACAACGACAACAACAGAAAGAGCAATTAAAAAGTTTTTGCTTTTTACTCGGCACACAAATAACAACAACAAGATAAAGGACCAAAAGCAGCAAATGCAATAAATAATTTTTAATATAAATTCGTGAGCAGGCTGGACGAGTGCCAAAATCCAGAATCCCAAAACGGGGAACTGAGAAGCGAAAGCTGAAACTGGAACTGAAATCTAGACTGAGACCCAGAGTTGAGTCCTCTGAGCACGTATATCCCAAAAAGTATTTCAAGGCAGTAAATTAAAAGCAAAATACTCCAAATGTTCATTTGCCAGTTGCCATAAGCATCATCATAATGATAATCATCGTAATGATGATGATGATAAAGTGCATACATTGAACGGACCGACAACATTTACGTTAGCCAGGTTGGCAGTTCAGAAGTACAACTTTTCAATAAGCGAGTCGAGTTCTGTGGCCAAAAAACAATTTAGCACAGGTCGAAAGGTAGAAAGAGAGCGGCAGTTAGAGAAGAGTATATTCGAGATTCCCTGGTTAAAATTGTATGCCTAGGTCAAATTTGTGTAATTTTAATTGTTGAACTAGTAAATTTGCACTATTGCACCCCTTGTCTAGCAAACATCAGTCCATATCCTTTTCCCATTCTTCCCTCCATTAGCACCATATAGCAACAATAATAATGGCAACTGCAAATTCCATTTGTGCAGAGTGCAAAAGTTTATCCACATGGTCCTTGAACAGCATTCAAATGTTTTAGCTGTAGATGCACGTTGTTGAGTTGGTTTTTAGTTTAGTTTTATTCCACCTACATAATTGGTATTTGAAGTAATTAATGGGTATTATTGATCAAAATACAGCTCTAAAAATTATAATTTGAAAATGGTTTACAACAAATGAAATATTAACTATTAACTATATTACAGGGTATCTACATATTAGATACTCACAACCCGTTTATATCATCTTGTTTCATATTCCATCTAACAGTCATTTTGCTGTGGCAACTCTAGTTATTTTAGTACAATTCCGGGTTCTGTTTCATATTGTGTCGTGTTTATCGGAGACAAAAGTGAATGAACATTTTCTCAATTCGGGTTAATTGTATAGCCATTGGCTGGTGAGAGTGAGAGTACGTTCATTTCCACTACCGTTGCCCAGATAAACGTTTACATAAGGTATTTGGAAATTGTGCTGGCAATATTATTGCTGCCATTGTTGCCACATGTCATTAGTCGGTTGCCAATGCCAATGTGTTGGACTCTTTCTTCCCCTCTTAACTTTCAGTCAAGCACATGGAATTTTGAGGGAAATAATGAAAGGCTGCAATAAACGATAACTGCGGTAATGCTCGTGTATAATTTGATTGTATTGTTAGCCTGGTTAGAAGGACAGCAGCTACTATACATATGTGTAACTCCAAAAACGTAGCTAAAGTTCAAAATATTCCAATTCAGCTCATTTAATGACATGTTAACGAACTTATATCAGGTATATTTACTCTAGATTGTTGTTAATAAAGAGCACATTTTAATAAAAATAACATCATAAATAACATTTTATAAACGACATTTAATTATTTGATGTTGTTTCCATTACCTCTTGCAGTTCTGGGCAGCCTATGTTCCCTGTGAGGCACAACATCGTGATGCGGTGCAGTTGACGCTGGAACAGATTGATGTGATAAAAAGACTAACCGATCGATATTCACCGCAGTTAACCACTTGTACTTCGGCGCAGGGTAAGTAGAAATGACAGGAATGCCAGAAATGCCAAAAATATTACACATACGCCGCATACGCCAGATATACCAAAAGTTTAGATGTTGAAAAACTCACAATCCACGCATTCAATTTGCTGCTATGCAGCAAACTTTTTGCGAGTTCTTCAAAAGTATCTTGACTGGCAACAACAACAATTTCGAAGACCCCAAAAAAAAAGAGGCTGAAAAGTGTGAGCAATATAAAAAGGAGTAGATGTGGTAAGAGTGGCAGCATCGACGGTTGTTGTTGTTGTTGTTGTTGTTGTTGTTGTATTTGCAGTGCTCAGACCTCCACTTGAGGCAACTGCTTACCGTGTGCCATATTTTTGCGCCATTTCCTTTGATATTCTGCACTCACCTAGTTAGCAGCAGGTGGCACAAAAAGCTGCGGCAGGCGCAGTTCATGTTTAGCTCCTCAACAGTCGACTGCCACAAGAGGGTGCAACTGATGTTGCAAGAAACTGCAAGTTGCATGCTTTGACTTATGTTCGTTCGAGTCCTCCGGAGAACATTTCAGTTTCCTTCTACTTGTTCGTATTGTTGCTTCTCTCGATGTTGTTGTTGTTTCTGCTTTCTGCTTTCCGTTTTGCATTTTGATTTGCTACCGACTGGCGACTTGGCAATCTTTTAGTATTTGTTGTTGCTGCCACTGCACTAAAAAGGAAAACCCAACGGTGGAAAAAATAAACAAGCAAAATCGACAAACAAGAAATAACTTCCGGCATTTTGCATTGAAACATTTATACAGCCGTAAATGGAAATGTCAATAAATCATATGGCTATAAAAATCGGCTACAGGAAAAACTGTTTGCACCAAAATGTAGCAAAGGAAATGCATGCCCCAAAAAATAATCGTACTTGCAGTAACAGCAATTTGCGATAAGAACCGCATATGTTTATCTACAAAAACAAAAACAAACTGTAGACTTTAGACTGTAAACAGTAAACTATTGACTGCTTTGACTGTTGACACAATCTTGTTGATGGCAGCAACAAATTTGCGCAAATGCTGCAATTTTTCAAGAGAATCAAACAGACTGTGAACAATTTGCGTAGACAGAGCAGACAGAAAAAACAGGAAATGGATACGAAAAAACTGCAAATAGACAGTTTTTAATTACTTAACTCTGCCCCTTTATATCAAAAAAAAAAAAAGAAAAATTTAAAAAAAATTCTACTCGTTTTTTGATTTAATCTGATGAAATTAAGATTGAGGTGTTCATCGAAGCACGCTTCGATGGATTGATTGATTGAGTTTAATTGATTGAAACTAGATCGATTTTATTGCTAGAAAAACAAGAGGAAAAATAAACTCTAACACATGACTTACAAGTACGTTTATGAGAAACTCAAGCTAATATTTTAGCTTGAATACACTGAATGAAAGCTGATGCAATTGCCTACTACAAAATTGTAGGCTGAACACTTGAAAATAAAAGCTTTCGATTTAATTAAGCTAACTTTATTTATGAGTAATATTGAACACTTTAAAAGGAATTGACTTTGAAAATCAGACAGCCTACTTCAGAGAGACGGTTTTCTAATTGCCTATTCTGTCAATCAATTAACAATTAATTGGAATCTTGTTTACTAAACGTATACGTAATGTTCAATTATTTGTGTAGGATTGAAGTTGAAAGCTTGTTAATAAATCTCTGCTGCTTTTACCACATATTTAACACTCTGGAAAAATGAAATACTGTATACTGGATATTAATAAACTCCCATATATGTATACTCAATAATCGCTTTGATATTTGCACTTAACATTTCCAGCTACAGTTCAAAGTAAACCCTTTGAGATATCGTAAATACAACCAAATCAAAGATGCAAGCACATATTTAAACTTCCAACTGGCTCACTTGGCCAAAAACCTTAACCATCCTGCTCCTTCCCCTTTTGAACATTGGACTAAATCGTATTGCACGTGAAATTTTGCAGCTGGTGTTGCATAAAATAAAAACCAACATTTTATTTGAAGTACAGCAAATAAATTCGGTTGGCTGAAATTGTAGTTGAGCTCACATGTCGTGTAAATAAAATGTGAATGCAAGTGACCATTGAGCGAGTGCAGCAAGGCGTGGCCACGCCTCCCACCGCCCCCGCCAGCGGTCCATGTGTCCGTCCAAGTCTCAACCAGATGTTGAACGCTGCCAAAGTGATTGTAAAAAATGCAAAGCTAACGAACCGAAACACAACGCGACGACTGACGTCCCACGTCCTGCCTGTCTGTCTGTCGGTCTGTCGGTCTGTCAGTCTCTCTGTCGTCCTGTCAGTCACGGAGTCCCCGGTCCTGTTCTCTCCCAGTCGTCCTGATAAATCCAGGCTGCTTAGTTACAGCAAGCAGCCATCCAGACAGGCATCATGTACAAATGAGCATTGCATTCGCGTTGCATAAACACAATAAATACAGAGTAAGAGTAAGAGAAAGAAAGAGAGAGAGAGAGAGAAATAGAGAAAGAAAAATCTAAAACCTGGATTTAACCAGAAGTATATTTTCTTTTGTGCCAATTCTGTCACTTGCCAGCATTTTGCTACTTTACATTTCATTCCCAGTGTTATTCCATGTGTCGATTTGCGAATGCTTTCCATTCGCAATTTTCAATTTCTACCTTCGAAATGTGTAAACTTCAATTTACATTGAGATACCGAGACACGGACAGAAACAGAGACACAGACAGAGACTGAGATCTCTGAACACCAATATTGCATTCTGTTTAGTAACATTCTTATGCCCTTTCACTGGGTTTGCATTACCTGTCACTTTGTTTGCCCAGAGAATTCTTTTAAAAGCAAATAAGATGAAAATATTCATAAAAGCTGACACATTTTCTTTGAATTGAGTTTGATAATCCGATAACTGAGTACTGAACACAACAGGTAAAGAAATTAAAAAAGATATTCATAGCTTAGATAGAATTCTTAAATAAAGTATGTGCTTTCCTATTAATGATATAAAATATTTAATTTTTCACTATAGTGTTAAGTATTTATCATTATTCTTTATATATAAGTTTTTAATTTCAATTGAAATTTTTTCAATTTATTTCCCTTTTGCAAATTATACTATAACTAATAGTTAGTTCGAATCACATTAGAGTATCATTACTCAGATACTCAAATAACATCTAGATATCTAAAATTAATCTCATATTAATAAGGGATGCCAGAGATTCTGTGAACTCACGTATTAGTTCTACTTCTATCTGATAATTCCTCCAATCCGTCAGCAATTGAATAAATCATATAATAAAGCCCATTTCCTTAACTTTAACGATATTGAACAATATTAGCAAAGTGTATTCAAGTTTCGAGCCATAACAGAAAACTACATGTTATATGTATATATGTGGCCTTCTACATTTGGTTTATTGCGTCAAGTGGCTTTTGGTTTGGGGATTTTCATTTTGAAATGTGTTGGAGTATTCGATTCTCTATTGCCTCAAATCGTATCCGATACATGGGCCATATATTATACATTACGTTTGGGCCATGGTCTCCGTTTGTGCCCAGTCACAGACAATTACCTGCTGGACCAGTATTGGCAGCGAGTCCTTGTGCTTGTGCCTGTGCCTGTGCCTGTCCTTAGTCCCTAGTCCCTATCCTCGTTGCTGTGTACAAAAATTGAGCTTCAGCTCACGTGGCGCATTTTAGTGCTTTTGGTTGCTCTCGTTCGACTGTCACAGCAACAACAGCAACAGCAGCAACAACTTAAAGCAGCAAATGCACCAAAGGTCTGGCCAGAATATTTGTTTATTTGCTCCATATTTTAGGGTTTTACGGCAACGACGACATCGAGCAGCTTTTGTGGCAGGTATTTGCTTGCCTTGCTGCCATAACAATGGCAGTCAAGAGTTGCAGGATTCGCAAAAGCAGCAACAACAACAACAACAACAGCTTCTTTGGGGCAGCAGTTTCTACAAGTGCGCCCTTTTGATTTTACGCAGCTTATTTACTTATTGCCTGAAAGCTTGCCGGAGAGTTCCTGTCCGGGTACAGGTCCTTGGTCCTTGGACCTGCCTCTTCTCCCACACCTTTCGTTGGTTTCCTTTGTGGCAATTTATTGACTCGTTTTCCCCTGTGTGTGACATTTGAAATGTTATTACAATGCTTGATTTGAATGCAGCGACAAATTATTGAATCGTTTTCTGTGTGTGTGTGTGTGTGTGCGTATTCTACCTTTCTCATACTCATACACATACTCATACCCATGTCAAAGAGTATATTCAATAGGTACATTAATCAGAATTCAACTCGCCTCAGAACATTGTTGTGCTCCAATAATGTATATTGCAGCTTAGACCTGATTGCTTTTCAGTTAACATATTCAATGGAGAATATATGTACGTGTATAGTTTCCATGGCAAATCTGCAAATGAAGTCCATTCGATTGGATTTTCAGATATATCTGCATGAATTATGCAGTCATTATAGGTACCATTACTTGCAGTAAAGTTAGTGCAGTGAGCTCCAAATTAAGCTAATCTGCTCCATGTGCCTCTTACACTCATAAGTCAAATATTGTTGACCCATACTGTATCTCGGTATTCTCTTTGTCTTGCGAGTCTTGAAAGCACATACTCTTGACACCACTGTAACCACAAGCACATATTCCAAGACACCACTGTTAGCACATGCACACATATTCAAAGGCCAAAACCGTCAACCACGATCATGATAAAAGATATAGCTGTACTTACCAAACCATTGTTACCGACTGTTACAATACTTTCAACTTTATTTCGAAAACTTACAACAAATTTAAAAACGAATATAACTCATGAACTACGCTTGAGTTCATTATTGAAAAGAGCTTGTCATTTTGGACTAGTGTTTTATTTACTAGAAACTTTTAAAAAATGTTAGAAATTAAATAACTTTTTATCGATTTTCAAGCAGATTACATGTTTTGGCATTTAAATTGATTCTACATCTAAGAATTGTTCATCTCTGAAACTGACAAATTGCACCTATGACTGGGGAGACAAGTTTATTACGCTTTTACTGCCAATCATTGAATACTCTTTCTCAGTTGGACTTACACTTACGTCACACTCGTCAACGTAGTTTGTAATTGCCAATCATTGCAGCCATCGACATTGTTGCCAATCACTGCGAAATCAACCAAGTTTCAAGTGGCGACTAATATGACATGCATGGACGTCACTGTAGTGCTGATTCTTATATCTTTTAATATGTATATTCGGAATACGCAGTAACCATAAAATGGATAAACACTGTTAGCAACTTGCAATATTTGTTTCTCAGTCGTGCGTAATTTCACTTCAATTACAGAGATTGTGACGTCAGTCGCTGAATGACGTGGACTGTGATGTAAATGATTTCAAAAGAAGGTTGGCAAATACGTTGGTATTACTGCACATGATATTTTCTCAAATGAAACGTGAAATAATGGCCTTGAACATTTGTTAAATTAAATTAAATTAAATTAATTTAGCAACTGAAAAGAAATACTTAATGACTCTCATTCAGAATGGAATTGGAAAGTTTGCTCAACCAGGCGAATTGCAGAAACAAAAACTCAACTTGTTTAACAACTTTATGCAAACATTGCTCAACTTGTTGGCTAAAAACAATACAAGAAACAAAATAAAAACAAAGAAAAAGAAAAATATAGAGAATAAAAAAAGAAAACAATGAACAATAAGCAAGTATTTTGACAAGTGCTTGGCAAGAGAACCAAATAGAATATCACGAAAGAGATCAAAGCTGCTGGCCAAGACAAGCGTAAATATTGCATAGCACAACACAAATGCCATGTTGGGGATAAACTGACAGATAGACAGACAGACAGACCGACCGTACAGACGGACAAACGGACAGACGGACATACAGTTGGACTGAGACCGCAATGAACAGAGAGCTCAACGGGGCAGCAAAGCAAATGACAGACCAGAACAACAATTGTTACTTATGCTTTAGTTGCCAAAAACAATGTCTGTGCATAGTCAAGTTTAAAATTCGACTCGAACAGAAACTTTGCAAACTTATCCTCCTCTCTCTCTCTCTCTCTCTATCTTCCCTTTTCCTTTCAGACATCATTGAGGCGCACAAGAACCAACAACTCTGTTCACTAACCGGTGTCGAGGGCGGTCATTCACTGGGTGGCTCATTGGCCGTATTGCGCACCCTGTATGCAATCGGTGTACGATATATGACACTAACATCCACATGCCATACACCATGGGCCGACTCGAGTTCGGCGGACGCGCCGACCTTCAATATGAAGCATGGCGGACTCACCATATTTGGCAAGGTAAGTGCTTTCTCCATCCTTCTCATATCCTTGTTGTCCTTGCTTTCAGCCGATTTAATGCTAATTAGTCGAACGGCCTCAGTTAAGTTTCGTTGTTTCGGCCATTTCACTTCTAGCTTAAATGCGGATTTTGGGGGCACGTTAAGGATGCGTCATCCTCTCGAGAGTCCTGCAACCTGCGGTCAACCTCAGTCAACGCTTTGTTGGCTTAGCCATAAATGTGTGTATTCCCATCTATCTCTGTGTGTATGTGTGTGTGTGTGTGTGTGTGTGGCATATTTTAGTGCTTGAGCTGCGTGCCGGCGCCATTTTGGCCAGTCAGGGAGGGTGGCACTTTATGTGCCCCTAATGGGTCAACAGCTCTCAAATTAGGTGGGTACAGCAGTTTACAAGAGCCACGCGGCTTTACGCCGGATTATCGTCTGGCTGGAAGGTAGGCAAATATCTTAAATTAACTGCTGCTTTCCTCGACTCCGTTTCGTTGCTATGTGACCAATTTAATGGCGTATTTGCGTTCAGTTAGGTATAAGATTTATTGATTTAATTTTATAATTAGATAGTATCAAAAAATTCTTGATTATTTCCAACAAATTCCAGGCATTTAATTAATAGAAAATGAATTAAACATTTCTAATAATTAACTTATACCGGAAAGCTCAGGGACTAGTAGTTTTGAAATTATAAAAATTGACAACTCAACAATTTTTAACAAAAGATAGAATAATAAATATTATTTTTAATTTTTAAAATAAAAACAAAATTAATAGTTATTTTTCAATTTTTTTATAAATTTTTATTTTTAAAACTATAACTGTCTTGATGTTTTCGTCCTGAAATTCATAATTATTGTTGAATCTAAGGATTTTTTATTTTTTTTTAAATTATGGTAAACAACTTATATCAAGTTTTCATATTTATTTACTGATATTTATTTGTCCTTCATTTATTCAGTTTTTTGAGTTCACTGTCGCATAAATAAGACAATATTGAAACGCAGCTAGTCGTTTTTTGGCATCGAATTGTGAGCACCTTGACCCTCAATATTTGTGAGTGACTATTTAATGAATGCAGACCACTGTGCATGTACAAAAGATTTGTTTACATTTCAGAATTCTTTGACATACGTTCGTGTAATTATTTCGAAATTCGAAATTACCTCGAGAGCGCCAGCCGCCAACCACTTGAACAGCATCATAATGATGATCAAATTAAATGTTCAAACATCATTATGATCGAAACACATGCCGTGCTATGATTGTTGTTGCTGTTGTTGTTTGTTGTTGTTTGTTGTGGTTGTTGTGGTTGTTGTTTGTTCTTCATGGCGCGTCTCGAGGGACCGCGATGCGCTTCCTCTTTGGCGATGGGTTCTTGCCAAGTGCTATTTAGAGGAGGTGCATACGGAAATAAAATGTGTAAATGTGAAAATGTACAATACAAATAGACAACAAAACAAATACAACAACAGCTGACCATAACAGGAAATGTAAATTTACTGCAGTCATTAAAATTGGCAATACGATGAGTATATCAAACAGCGGTCATATAATTCATAATTTTTTATACGCCAAGCCAATTAAATATGGAAATTAAAATGCCAAACATCAAAAACAACAAAAATGAAAAATATTCAAAAAACAAAAAGAAAATCAACAAAATCAGCGTCACTTCCTCATTTAAATAACGGAATTTTCAATTACACATCCCAAAACAATAGGCGAAAACAAAATACGTAATGAAAAGTGAAAATCTCGCAATGCGCAGCCGCCAAGAGAGAAAAAACTGAATACAAGAGAGAAATTTTTGAGAGAGCATTTTAGGGCGAAATTATGTGGCAAGTGGAAATTTTCGCTGTAACGAAATGAGCGTGCAATGGGAAAATCGAAATTTTCATTCATACTATAAGGTGAATTGCACAGTGTGCAAATATACGAGAAAATATAAAGCTGATTGGGTTTTTTAATACGCATTTAATAACAAGCAGCAACTAAGTCAAATCGTGATGAATTATTAATAAATAAATTAATCAAAGTATAAACAGCACAGAATTCGAGAAAGTTCAAAAGTTAAGCTGTGTCACACTGGCCCAAATCAATTATACGCCATGTGAAACCTGACCTTGAATATACATCCAACTTGATAGTCGATTGAAAAAATTAGTTTAAAATCAAATCAACGAAAAGCTTGAAGTTTTTCACAAATACAATATATTCTCACAATTTTATAAATTCTTTTTTGTAATAAATACAGTGAAAAGTTTAAAAAATTCACTTATTATTTATATGTTATTCCAAGGTTTTTGGAAAATGTATACATATAAATATAAAAAAAAAAATATATAAGAATTAACATCACTTTCATTTTCACCATAACTAAATTACTGCTGCTAGAATTCCATTCAGTTCAAATTGATTTGATACCAAGGTTCGCTTGTAACTTTCCGTTCCACCCGCGTCGCTAAAAATACCCGTCGTGCACCCACGAAACGTCAGTCACATGGGCCATGGTGAAAATGTTTTCAGGCGCTACTCTCTCTCTCGCTCTTTCTCTCTATCTGTTCCTCTCCCTCTGTTCCTTGTGCTCTCCTCGGCTCTCTGTCAGACTGTGTGTTGTGGTGAAAGCGCCGAGCATCGCCCAATGTTCGGACAGTCGCAAAACGAAATTCGCCCCAACGAGGCAGCCAAGTGCAAATGGTAGAGACAAAAAGAACACACTCGCTAGTCAGCCAGCAGTCGTGTAGTGAAGTGTAGAAAAGCGATACACGAGAGGCAAATCGAGAAAAATAATAAATCAAATAAATAGAGGAAAAGTATACACGGCACTAGAAAATTAGCCAAGATAGAAAAACAATTCGTGTGCATATTATATTATATTTATAACGAAAACCATTTAGCGCGACGCATTAAAAGGTGAACAAATACACGGATTAACTAAGTTACTAACAAATAAAAATAAGTATTAAAAGAAAATCAAAATAAAAACATATGCAATGCAAAAGTATAACGAATTACTAATCCAAGAGAAAATGCTGAGCCAAGTGAACAAATACTAATCGGTTACTTCCTCCTCTATACGCAACGCACACAAACACACACACACACACACACACGGACACACGACGACAACAACATATACATTCCACACACCCTCACACTACTGTGATTGATGATGACAACGCAGCAGCAACTTGCGGCAGCGGCAGAAGCGTCGACTGAGTCGACGGCAGCGACAGAGGCAGCGACAGAGGCAGTGGCAGAGAACGGCAACGTTGGCAACAGCGGCAGCAGCAGCATGACAGCAGCAACAACAACAGCTGGCAATGGGAGCACAGGCGGAGGCAACAGCAACAGCAACAGCAAGAGCAACAGCAACAGCAAGAGCAACAGCAACAATACAAAGCAAGGGAAACACAGGTCGAGGTCATCCGCACGCTACGATGACGTGGAGAGGCAACAACGCAAGAATCGTGCAATTGTCTCCATACCGAATACCATAAAGCTGAGCATGCTCAACAGCGGTCTCTTGTCCTTTGAGCGCATCAAACTGGAGGCGAGGGATGAGAACAATTCGCTGTCGAAGACCATACCAAATGGACCCATCGATGTGCGGCATTTTCTCAAATTATGCGATCTGAGGCGAAAGTTTCCCGTGCTCTATAAGCTGGAGTTTCAGACGGCCGCCAAGGTGGAGACGAATACGTGTCGTCATGCGTTGAAGAAGAACAATCAGGAGAAGAATCAGAATCCCAAGTGCATTCCATATGATTACAATCGTGTTGTCCTGCAGAAGCTACCTGGAGTCGCCGACTCGGACTATGTGAATGCCTCGTATGTGGACAGTCTCCTCAAGCCGAATGCGTACATTGTGACCCAAGGACCCGTCGAGGAGACCGTGAATGCCTATTGGCGCATGGTCTGGCAGGAGAACATCAGTGCGATTGTCATGCTAACGAAGACCTTTGACTTTGCCAAGGTAATGTGTGTCCAGTATTGGCCACCCAACATGGAGGTGCACGAGACCTATGGCGATATTCACATCAATATTGTGCGCGAGGAACAGTTGGCCAACTTTCACATCCGCACCTTCCGGCTGTACAAGAAGGGGGAACAGGGCGAGGTAACCGATGAGCGTTTGATCCTTCAGTTTCACTATACCGAATGGTATTCCCACTCCTGTCCCTTCTCCAATGCCCTGCTCGAGTTCCGGCGACGTGTTCGTCTCGTTGTCGGCAATATAATCAAAGAGGAGGATGATGTCGATATGCGTGGTCCCATTTTGGTGCACTGCAGCGATGGAGGCGGTCGTTCGGGTGTCTACATGTCCATCGATGCCAACTTGGAGCTGGCAGAGGAAGAGGAGGCCTTCAATGTCTTTGGTTATCTCAAGAAACTGCGGCAATCTCGCAAGGGACTCGTGGAGAATGTCGATCAATACAAGTTCATTTATGATACGCTCGAAGAGCATATTATATGTGGCAAGACCTGGTTTCCCGTCTCCGAGCTCTCTGATCGCCTGAAGGCCAAGGCACGTCGCAACTCTGGCACCAAGATGAACGAGTATCAATCCGAATATGATCAGATCTGTAAGCAAACTCCCCGATTCACCATCGGTGACTGTGCGGGCGGACATCGTGCCGATAATCGGGAGAAGAATCGTGATGTACTCTGCGTACCTCCGGATAATTTCCGACCCTATCTGACCAGTTTTCAGGGTAACGCCTTCACGGACTACATCAACTCGGTCTTCGTCGATGGCTATACAAAGCCCAGGGAATACATTGTCACGGAGTGGCCCATGAAGCATACGCTCGGTGAATTCTGGTCTCTTGTCTACGATCATGAATGCTCGGCGGTTGTTGTGCTCTGTCAACCCCCTTCACAGTCCCAACAATATCCATCATTTTGGCCAAACAAATCGAAAATGGAGAAATACGGTCCCGTATTCAGTGTACACTATGTCATGTCGAAAAGCTATACGAATATTAAGCAATGGGAGTTTAAGATCAATAAGAAAATCGTTTCGCTAACCGAAATGATGGCCGGAGTGAAGGCTCCAACGCGTACCGTCCAGCTATTTCAGTTAACATGCTGGCCGATGGGCCACAAGGTGCCAAGCTCAACCAATTCGCTGGTCTATCTAATGAATATGGTCGAGATCTGGCGCAACAAGGTCGACTATGGACCCGTCTGTATTGTCTCGCCCGATGGTCGCAGCCGTGCCGGCGTTTATTGTGCGGCAAATGCGTGCATCGAGCAGGTCATACAGCACGGCGAAGTCGATGTCTTTCAGGCCGTGAAGACAGTACGGCGTCACCGTCCACATCTGGTCGAGAATATGACCGAATACAAGTACTGCTACGATCTCGTACTCCACTACGTTCTTCACTTTCTGAACAAAAAGGATTGAGCAGTACTTTTCTTTGTGTTGTTTTTTTTTTTTCAGTTGGTTTGAAACCGACTAAGGGGACAATGGGATCCCAAAACTGCTTTATGGTTAACAAATACTATGTCCAAGTGGTCCACATTTTATGCCTATGACGAGTACGTTACATCTATCCATATATTGTCTAATCTATGGGCTCTATAGAACTGTAGATCTATAGAGCATCTCTAGATCTTTGGGCTAGACGGCTTGGCACACACAGCCTTAAAGCAATGATACTGAGTATTTTTGTTGTGCACAACACATTTTGTGGAAATGAAATTTCCAATTTTTGTAGGTCCACATGAAAGTTGGACCATAGGTTACTATATATATATATATACGATCTGTAAATGAATCTGAACTGTAATATGTGCCATGTCGAATGCCCTAATTGTTGTTGTTATTATATACTTATAAATGAACTCTTAACTATTAAATATACGATATATTATATGATTATGTTTACAATATAAATATATATATATATATATATATATGTACGTTAACTCTTAAAACTTACTACCTTAAACAAATTGTTGATATATATCTAACTATTACTATATAACATATACAAAATATAAAATATATATTTATATATATATATAGATGAATGTTATGTTTCTGTATAATGAAAGTCGCATACCACTACAAAATGATGTTGAGAATTGTATTTTTTATTCATGTTACTTAGAGCAAAGCGAACAAACAAACAAAACTCGATACGAACTATTGTTTATTTATATAAAATGTACACACACAAACACACAACACACATATACACAACCATACTATTATACAAACTTATGTATAAAATCGTATATATTCGCATTTATGAATTCGAAATGGAAAATATTTGTCTAACAATTCAAATGCATATACCCAACATACACGCACACAGACAGTCACACAACAACAACAATACCTATATTTGTATACATATATATTCTTGTAAATGTATTGAATTTATTTTTTTAAATGTGAATAAATCTGCGTGTGTATTTTTGATCGATTCCGTACGATACTTTGGAGTAGGTTACGTAACGAAAACAAAAACCAAAAAACAGAAAACAGAAAACAAAAACTAATTGAATTGTGTTTCATTTTAAAATACATTTATTTTACTACTATTTTCAGATAAATATCTTTTGAAAATATTATTCTGAACTAAAAGAAGAAATGTGCATGACATGTCGGAAGATTCTAATATTTGTATTCAACTTTTTATTCTCAAAAAAAAAGTGGATAACTTCCAGACTGTATGCATTTTAAATTTGAATTTCCGGCATTTATTTATTTCGATTTCAATGCATCCAGAGTTTTCCCTGAACTTAAAGTCATTTGTATATTTATTTCAGAAATTCATAGCCCATTCAAATTATTTACAATGCCACAATATAGATCCATCCGACATCTTTTGATCTTTCATGACGCTACTGAGTCACTTACACGAAATAAAAAAACAAATACAAAAAAATTCAATCAAAATATTTTTGCGCATTAATGGAAAATATATTTTTCGGCCGCAAATTGGAAAAGCGTAAACCAAGAGATGATAAACAAAACAAGATGCTCCATAATAATCGCAATTCGATAAAACCTTGACCAGATTACACTTTAATGTGTACAAATCAAACAGAGGCCTCCATTTATATAGATATCGCTCGGAGATATGGGTGATGGTTGCAGTTCGAGAGATGGGAGCGACGGAAGGGGGGAAGGGTTTGAAGAGAGGGGGCGGCAAAGGAGTGGCCGCTATAAAATCGATAAATGACAACATAGCTCTTTGGCATTGGCCAGCAATAAAAGCCAACAACAATAATAACAACAGCCAGAGCAATAATAGTAAAACTTGAGCGTCCGCCATGACATCAGCAAAAATTGGGAAAAACAATGCTTAAATGGGAGCGGGGAACGATTTGCAGATACCCTAGATTAGTATTATTATGACAACTAATTGAAAAAGTCTAAATTTTATTAAAGAAACAAATAATTCTACTATCCTGGCCAAGTTTAAGTTCATCAATGTATTGCATACCTCTTAGTGAAATCCTCATACCCCATGACAGCGTATACTGGGTAAACGAAAATAGGAAAAATTAAGTAAAAACTGGTTAAAGTGATTTAAGGCAGCTGAAAAGTTTCGCATATTTTGATCATATTCTTTTTGTTTTGGCTTTTATTGAACTCATGTGAGGCATCAATTGATATTACTGTTGTTGTTGTTGTTGTTGCTCTTATTGTTGTGGCTGCTCGGATTGTTGCCATGCCGAGTGCTTAAATTTGTATTAAAATGCTTAATGAACAAATAAAGTAATTCGTTTTTCCATCTCTTTTGCTTATTTTTTGGAAAATAAATTTATGAGCTATTAATACAAAACATTCGCGTGGCAAATAAATTCCAATTGAAAGAAGTCACGGCTGGGAATGTGAGGGGTAGAGAGAGCGCGGGGAAATCCACATATTAGTCACGGTTTGGTTTTTAGCCGCTCTTTTAGTTTCAGTTAATTAAAAACTCAGTGGCAATTTATTTTCGGGGGCATATGAAAATTTATGGCATATTAAGTTCAACATGGCCATAAAACTAAATCACGAATTTTAATTGCTCATTGCATGCGAGTGTGTGTGAGTGTATGTGTATGTGAGTACATTTATGTATGCTTAGAAAATATGACTTCTGCGTGAACATAATATTGAATGTTTGATAAATAAATTGTATTATTTTCGTATATTTATTTAATAGTTATTGCTTGTATTGAAACAAGAATTATATATTTTGATGAGTATCTTTATCAAATTTAAATGGCACTAAATATTAAGAAAATAAATCGGTAATTTAAAACATTTCCGTTCGTATTAGGTCTTTAAGGCTGAAAAATTTCTGCGAACTGGAATTTGTTAGTCATAAATAAATTTTATTCATAAATAAATTAACAACTTTAATAAATGCATCTGCCAAAATATATTAAGTTCTTTTTATGATATACATTTATTTTTGTAACCTGTTATTATTTCCCTTTCCTTGAAGTCTATATGCTATAGAATTGGCTAAGTCACATAGTTGGCCTTAAGCGGTATGTAATCTTACACCAATTACACGCTCTTTACACACTTACCCCCAGGAATTTTCGACTAAGCATTGTATGAGAATGAAGGGATGGAAAGGGGATCCACTATGTGTACTTATTGTTTGTTTCCCCCATGTGGCAGGAGTCAGTCCCGTGACTATTGCCACACAATTGCTCACCTTTCCCACTTCCCTTTGCCTCACTCCTTTTGGCCTGCCATTCACAGTGCATTATTAGCCTTTGTTTGAGGCATTTTGTTGCATGCCGTCGGCTGCGTTGTTTGGCTAATTCAATTATGCAACGTCTACGTGAGTTTAGTGAGTTTGGTGAATCGTGTGTGTGAGTGTGAGTGTGAGTGCATTTGAATCCAGGCATGCACACAGCTATTACACACCTGCATGCACACACTTATGCGCATTCAGTCACGCATTTAGCTACCTGACCCTTACTCCATTCCTCTTTCCTGTCATTAACATAAGCAAGCAGTAAACGAATACATAACTATTATAATAATAATATTAATAATAATAATAATCATATGGAGGTTGCATAGGGTATAAACATTATGACATTTATACAGCAAGTCAAGTCAAGTTGGGTGCAGATCCTCAGGCAGCCAACGGGTCGGGCACGTAATGTAAAAGAGTTAAAAACTGCTGGTCTTTAGCTCTTCACTCACTCACTTGTATGGTATGTATGCTTTCATGTTTCACGTGCTTGGAGTGAAAATGAGTGCCACTAATTTGATATGACATTAAATTAAATTTAAATAATTAAACATATGCCTTTTGTGGGGCTGCCATTTCCGTTGCCTTTGGGCATAGCATACTTTTGAGCGCTCATATATTTTAATTAAGTATTTATTTACCATATGAGAGCTAATAAATCTGGGGGCTATGTGCATTACACTTGCAACGAAAAAAGATTTTATAAAATGAGACACGGATCAAAGGTATTTTTTGTGATGAAGAAATCGGATCAAAGCGAAGAGAACAAAAAAAATGACTTCAGACAATCCATAAAAAAATAAACTTTTATATTATTCAATACAAACTTCGAATTAAAATTTAAGACTTTAGGGAACATTATATATATATATTTCTGTTCCAATCTGAATATAATTGCATATGGTTTTACTGCTTTATATATGTAAATTTGTTTTTAATAACAAAATATTTAATGCAAACACATACAAAAAATTTAAATAATGAAAAAATCAATGTTTTTCATAATAAATATAGAAAAAGCAGGTAAACAATATATTTTTTACTTTCAACGAATTTCATTATTAAAAGCAAATGCAGCTGATATTACCACTGTGCAATGCGCTGTAGGGGATATTAAAAGTTATGTGGCATTTATTTGTATGCACATCGAAATTGAGTTGAAACAAAAGCCATGCACAAATATTAAACATACTTTCATGTTTAATTAGTTTGACAAATGTGTGATAAAGTATTTTCAATTGTAGAATGCACAAACATGACTGCAAGGACCAACGAAAAATTCGAATCAATACCAATAATTCCAAGACTGAAAGAGAGAGAGATAGACTGAGTGTAGAGGAGAGGGGAAATAGAAGCCCGGAGAATGCAGAATGTCATCTGAGACTATAGATTTAATTAATGTTAACACGATGGCTTTGACATGCACACAATACAAAATGGCACACACATAGACACACACACACACACACACACACACACATACATACATATACTAAGACACAGTGCACTTGCCACTGCTGATGACTGACAAATTGAAACGAGCGGCCGTTTGACTAAGTGACTAAGTGACTGACTTTGCTCCTGTGGTTCTAACTGTGGTGTCTGTGTGTGTGTGTGTGTTGTGTTTTTGACGCGCATTGTCGTTCTCGTCCGTGTCAATGTGTGTGTGCGTGTGTGTGTGGGTGTGTGTGTGTGTGAGTGTGGATATACGTCATGTCTACGCTGCGCAGCTGCCATTTGGTTTGCTGGCTCTCAAGTTGACTGCCTTGGTTTATTGTAAACATGTGTGCTAACAACTTCAGATTGTCCGTTTGTCTAAGTGAGTTCTTCTCCTCTACATAGAGGACAATAAAACACGCTTAACCCACACACAACTACACTCACACACACAGTACTCTGTTGCCTACTCGTATATGTATTGCCATTAAAGAAGTAATTTAGTGAGTATTTCAAATCAGATTGAAACCAAATTACGCATAGAACTGATTTCAAAGCAACCACTCGCAATATGTTTGCTTGTTTTATATGGCAAAGGGTGTCTAACACTCGAAGGAAATAAAAGAAATGTTTTCTAATAGGTTTAAACAAGCAATAGAGCCATATGTATATGTATGTTAAATATTTAAACTGAGGGAATAAAAGTACTTGCGTTTAGAAGTATGGAACACGTTTTTATTTAATTCAATTCTGTATCTTATATATATTCAGAAACTCTTTTTTAACTTTTAGGGAGAATAAACAATAAAGTTCGAAATAAATGTATTTTATTCGCCGGACATTATGAAAAAGCATTAATTTTTAGAGAGTATCTTCTCGTTCGGCTTTGCTTACTTTTATAAGCGGTTTCAGTTAAATCTCAGCATATTACAATCAAATTAGCATTGCTAATGCAAAGCCAAGATTTAATAAAGCAATTTCATCTGAGAAACTGCTGAAATCGGCGCACCAAGAGTAGATGCAGCTTATAGAGCATATGAAAGTCATTAATGCACACTCAACATACACATGAGTCCCATTGTGCAAAGGTTCATTTTAAGTGACTAACAACAACTACAACAAGGACACGAAAATGCTAATTTTCATGCAACTAATTTAATGCCGTAAAAAACAACAACAACTTTGCAAGCAGTTATTGTTGTAGTTGCTGTTGTAGTTGTTGTTAGTAGCTATAATGAGCTACACACAAATCAACATGCACACAAACACAAACTCCTTTAAGCCTGTTACACTCGGCTACAAAAGCGTGATACACGCTTGATGTTTGAGTGTGTGTTGTTGCGTTGTTCATTATGTATTTAATTATGCTTTTGAGCATTCTACACACACACACACACACACACACACACACACAAATATACAGGCTAAGCCACGTAAAGTTTTATGCAGCTAGTGAAAAAGTTTTGACACTGTCACGCCCCCTCTCTTGGCAACGCCCCCGCCCCCCCTCCGCCCATCGTTGCAGCGTCAGTTGCATGGCCAAATGTCATTAGCAATTTTGGTGAGCTCCGCTGCTTCAACAGCTCCGGCAACTTGAAACTTTATGTGTTTTATAACAAAATTATAGTTTAATATTTAATTAAATATTTTTCAGCTTAGTAGCGCTTATGTGGCTGCATCCTTTCCCTCATTCCCTCCCACTCCCTCCCTCTCTCACTTGGCAAGCACAAAAAAAAAGTAAAAAACAAAAGGTTTATAATTAAATTATGCGCTGCTGGCTACAGCTGCAAATTTGAAGCCGCCATGTTTTGTGGTGCCATGCTGTGGTGCACGTGTGTGTGTCTATGTGTGTGTGTGTGTGTGTGTGTGTGAGTGTGGTGCGTGGTGTTGCAATTGCATTACATAATTAGTTGGCAGATATTATTGTTGTTATTGCTGCAGCCGGTGCATTGTCAGTAGCATCTGCCATTGGTCAAATCAATAAATATTTGATTATAATTGTTGATTTACAATTATTTGTCCAAATATTCGGCATAAATTCTACATTTGCATGACAGTAACAAACCAAATGTAGGTAATAAAATCTACTTTGAATAATTAATTATATAATAATTGCAAGAATATTTAATACGAATAAGGCATATCAAATATTTCAGCCAATATCAATTTATTTCAATTATTATATTCAGTGCTTTTTTGTAGAATCGTTTAGTTAAATTTTAATTATATTTAAAAATCCAGTTAATAATGTACTTTAAATAATTTTCATATTTTAATTAAATTTTATATCAAATTCTTTGAAAGTTGTTAACTGTTTTAAATAAATGTTCACACAATTCGCTCAACAAAATACGCACATCGTTGGATTCACAACTCTATTTACATTATCTTCAGTAGAGCAATTATTCTGGTCTCAAAATACCAACAATGGTTTCTACCTTATTAAATTTCCGTTTTCAAATAATATGCTAATTCTGTTGTCTGTGATCCATCCCAAGCACTCGAGAACAAAAGCTGACCACACTTGACCTACGCTCCCCTTGAATCATCCATGCCTAAGGAAATCCTTAATAATACCAACTATAAGAGACTCTTGTAATGTCGCAAATACACTTCATTAAATATCCAATAGGTAAATATCAATTTACCAGAAATAATTTAATGGCATTTATGCATATTATTTAACAATATGTTAGATACCTCTTCACCATAATTGATGAGCCTTATGATAATGGTAAAATAATTATACAAATATAATGATGGACCTGGAGAGCATGTTGTGGGACTATGTGAGCTACACTGCATTGAACACAGTAATTTTCAATTAAAATAATTTGTGTTTTGATATGTCAAGCAAAGAGAAACCACAATAATAGTAATTGTTGTTTTTAATATTCAGCGATACCTTTTTAGCTACCAACTCCAACAAATCTCAGCAATTTTAATTACGTATGTGACTCAGGTGTCAGCAGTAGTTTTCTACTAAGGGTCTTCATAAACATACAATATCTATGGAACGTATAATCCCATAAAGCGAGAATAGCTTTGCTATCTTTGTAGAAATTCCATTTATTAGTTACACTCAGTAAATAAACCAATATTTAGCAATTTAAATGCATACCTCAATGTGAGCATTACATTAAACTATGGGAATTACAACATGATTCCGTTTTTGTTATGCACACCCAAAAAATGTCTGCATTTTAACTTTATCGGTGCAAATTGACGCTCACCATTTTGTATGTGGCAAATACATATTCTGCATACACAATTAAATCGAGACAAAAGTGCAGCAAATTCGAAATGCAGCAGAGAAGAAAAAGCGATGGGGAAAGGTGTGTAAGATGGGGAAATGGTAAACGCATTTAATTGAAAATATTTGCAAGTTTGACACTGCAATTGACCGCAATGCAACTGCAACAAGCTGCAAGCATTCCAGATAAACATTTAAAACTACAAAAAAATATATCGAAATAAAATTAGCAAGTGTGCACGACCATAAAATTCCCTATTATGTAAATAGTTTGAATTTTATTGAGCATAAATAATACATAATTTAATAGTGAAATTTTTTAGAAATATGTAAATATAAATAAGTTATTGCTTAAAATAATATGAGATAGCTCATTAGAGAAACATCCAAGTATTATAGTTTTATAAAATTAAATAAAAATAAAATATAAAAAAAAAATTATTGAAATTTCTAAATAATTCAATATTACTGATTAAAAAAGGATGTTTATCAAATTAAGCTACACATGGCACCATTAGATTTGTTGGAGGGTATAAAATGGAAGAGGAAATGCCAAAACTGAAACCGAGTAAATATCCTGCAGGCGGCAACAGTCCAAATTGCTGTATAACAAATTTTCGTATCGTTTATTGATTGTGCATTTGAATATTTTATTGCATTTGCTAACTGACACATTTCCAATGATGTCAAGTGCCAAACATTTGCCTCAATTCGGGATCCTGCCGGTCAGGTAAGCCGGCAGAGGCATTCACCTGGTCAGCAGGTTGGGGAATTTTTATTGCTTGAAAATGTGTCTGACAGTTGCATAGTTTAATTAAAATTCCTATTCAGCAGATGAAATAAATTTGCAGGTCCCCAAGACACAACACAAAATTGTCTTGTGACCAAAACATTTTTCGCATTTAATTTTAGTTTATATTTACATATTTAGCACATTGTTGTGTGTGGACTGTAATCAAAAATGCTATGCACATTTCCTGTATGAAAATTTCAGTTGATTGTGGCTTGATTGTTCATTCAGTATTAAAATGTGATTCCTAAAGCTTTTTCGTAATTAAATCAGATGCAAAAGCAGAATAAAAACCACGTCAGCCACGTTTAATTATCTCACTGTATATTATGTATACGCCGCGTGGACTCAAATTCTGTTTAAATGTGTAGCATACGTTTTAGAAAAATATGCCTTTAAATGAACTAAGTTGTGTTTTAAATATAAAATATTTGTTTAGCCCACCTTTCTATTAAATTCAGCATTGAATAAATGTGAAATCCATTTTGTAAATACATACATTCTATTCTCTGCGTAATGTTTGCACTAGTGTGAGAGACTTTAGCACATTTTCATATTACTAAACTTCTTTCTACCTGTTTGTCATCAAAAATAATTAGATGAATTTCGGTGCTTAAAGCTGAAATGAGATGGGCTTTAAGATGTTCTATTCGCTATGACATGTCGTAGGCTTTCTCTATTGTGGCCTGGCAATAAATTAATGCTCATCAGGGTGGGAGTTAGAGGTAAAAGCGCATTAAATTTGATAAGCATTTAAGCATGTTACTCGGCACTTCCGTTGGGAGATAAAGAGAGTCCAAGGCACACATACACACACACACACTCGCATACACACATATGTATGTATGTATACATATGAGCGACAGTCAACTAATGCAGAGACTGCAATGATTTATTATTAGGTAGCTAAATTATTCACGCGTTCGTTGTTCGCGCAAATAAAGATTAATGATGGCATTTCAGAATTTTGCACGCCCAGCGACGTCTGTCAGCCTGTCTTTTTGAATGTCCCCCCCCCCCCCCCCCCTTCAGCTTTCCTGCCCCTTCAGAGTACTCTTCTAACCTTTTCCCCCTTGCGGTTGATTTTTCAGTGCGTTTCAGTGTCTCTTTTGTGCAGATTCGTTGCATACACCCCACTGTCCACCGCTAACACCAAAAACCAAGCAGCATACATCCGCACACAACCGCACACACATTCACAGATACACCTACACATACACATACTCTCAGAGCTACGCCCAGAGATACACATACATCAGTGTCAGCATCGAAATTCAGTTGTGCGTAAAATTTATGCATATGTATGTAGAAGCGTGTTGTTTTTCCAACTCGAAACACCTCGTTCTCTTCAAGTTGTAGGGGAAAAAAGAAATACAGTGCCAACAACTAGGCTCGGGTTATATTTGATCCATGATATGCAAATTGTGTTCATTGCCCACTGTGGCTTAACCTTTAACGGTGACGAGAACACGAGAGAAATAAACTCACACACTCATTAAGGGAAGGACCGAGAAAGAGTGAGAAATATTGGGAGAGAGAGAGACAGAGAGACCTTTGACAGTGGCAACAGGTTTTAGAGCTTAGATAATTTAGTTAGAGTTTATTGTTCTTTCAGCTTTAAATTTAAGTACATAGAACACGAAATGGTATTTACTTAAATGTATATTAAAATCTCCTACACGAGGTAACAGTCAAGTGACCAAAGCATATTCAGGCCTCAAAATTTCTAGTATTCAATTTTGACGAACGATATTAAATTTAATATAAGAACAACTCTTAATTTAAAACAAATTATCTGGCTTATTTTTAAAATGTTTCATTTATTAAATGAATATATGTATTTTTTGTTTAATAAAAATATACGTATTTATTATAGTTTTGCTGCAATTTTGGTTCAGGTAATAAAAGTGAAATGTTTCGGTGAAAGGTTGCCGTATTACACCCTACTAATAACGTAGCTGAAATTCGGAAACTCGACTATAGATTTTGTTCTTGTAGTGCGCGGATTTCGTTGTTAACTTGAACTGGCATACAAGCTTACTCCATTTGGTTTTCTATTTATAAAGCATTGTCTAAACCCAGCCTACTCGAATATCTAACAAGCTAAATGTTAGCTGACTAAACTGAACTGAACTGAACTCAACTGAACTGAACCCAAAGAATACCTGGGATTTAAATGCTATTTGCACAGCTTTCGGCTGCCCAGCAACAAGATTCAAAAGACCATGGAGGGGCAAATCCTCACAGCCTCTGACTCTGCCTCCTTTTCTATCTCTCTCTCAATGTCGTTTTTAGTCCCTGTCTCTGTCTCTGTCTCAGCAATGGCAACTGGCATACAGGACGACCCCAAAGTGGCCTCCACACTCTAGCTGGGTTAATGCCCAACTAGTGTTGACCTTTTTGCCATTGTCTGGGCACGTATGAAAGGGCTAAAAATGTGACACAGGCCCAAAGCTGGCCGAGATTCAACTGGAAATTCTGCGCACCTGTCGTCAGACATGGCAGACTGAGATTGAAGCTCAGCCTGAGCCTGTTGACTATAGGGTACTGGGGACTGGGGACTGGGGACTAGGGACCTGGGAATGGGGATTGGGATTGCCACTGGGATTGGGACAGCGAACTGAAGCATCGACTGCGGCTCAGGAAAGGTTATTATCTTGACACATGTGTAACGGCTTTTGTATTCGCCTTTCGCAATACAAAAAAAAACACAAGGTATTCAACTGTGTAACAACAACGACCGAAAAGCGGCTTGTTGTTTTTTCCCTTCCCTCACTCCCCCGTCCCCCCGTCCCCCATACATGCCACAGACAATGTGCTGCGTGTTGCTAATGCATGTTGAGTCAAGCTTAAGACACAATTTGAGTCTTTTCCCATGAATTTTCGTTTGATGTTGTCCCAAACAACACTCCAATATCCATTTAACAACTCGTTTGTATTCACTCAATCGGTAAGCTGAATGTCTGTCCATGCTTCCTTTCGGATCCTCCTGCTTTTACTATCATATGTTTTTAGCCAGACTTTGTGGTTTGACTCGCTGAGGAAATCTGAAATGTAGTCAATATAAGATAAATTCGTATATGGATGAAACTATTACAAATTACGTGTATCACAATTTTTATTGGAACTATATTTATTGTTGGACTTAATTTTAACATTAACATTCATTTCTCTGAGTTCCTTTTAATTTATTCTCTTAAATAGAAAGGCAAATGGAATTACTATTATAATACAAATAGAAATTCGTCAACCGATAGAGATTCTATCACAGCTTATGATTCTTAATCTCTTTAATGAAAGTTCTCAACTTCAAATTCCCTCTTCGAGTTCTTTCGCTCCTCTCAAGTCAAACCGTCAACCAAGCAGCTTTCCTCGTCTTTAATCTAATGTAGGAAACTTACCAGTGGGTCCAATGGGAGCAGCGAAAATTGATGAAATTGATTTCCACATTGGTAATTTTGTAACGTGGCACAAAGTTTGCAGCGGCTACCTGCCACATGCCACATGCCACATGCCACATGCCACCTGCCTGACAATTGCAACTGTCTGACCTCCCGCTTAATATTTGGCCATCTATCTTGGCCAAACTGAGGCAAGGCACACGAAGCTGTCTCTTTTTTTCTGTTGTTGTTGTCGTTGCTGTTGCTGTTGTTATTGTTATTGTTGCAGAAGCTCCCTGCGGGCGCAGACGTCGCCATCAACACGAGGCAGCCATTTTCCAAGTCTCAGTCGCAACTTATACGTATGAAAGAGAGAGAGAGAAAGAGATTTTTATTTTTTCCAGAGCACGTTAGTTTTTTGCTTTTCCGTTTGCAACAAATTGTATGACCTGGCAAGAGACCGTGTGCTAAGCCAGCTCACAGTGGGCGGTATGGAGGCGTGGCATCATGCACACTAACGACAGTTTATAAAATATTCAGTTTGGCTGCTTACGGAAGCCTCTTGGTCCCTACCTGTCAGTTTGCCTGTCGCTTCGCTAAAAGTTTTTAATGAATTTTTTAGCAAGCTAATCGAAGTCACTTTCAGTTGAAAAATGCATTAACTAACGCTCAGCAGTCGTAGCACTTGGCGTATACGCAATGTGCCAACAGCTGCTTATCATTTGTGGTCGGTGATTCTTTTATTAGTAAATACTATATCAGTTGAAGAACTTGGTCTATCACATAGATCAAGCAGAAAATTTAATTTCCTACAAATATATTGCATATCCTGCGATTCTATCACAGCAATTGAAAAGAAAGAAATTAATTTTATTCTAATTCAATTTATATTTTATTATGAAGAAATTATTGTGATATAATTTGTATTTCGAGCACATTTAAATTCATTGCATGATAGTGTAGGGTATTTCTTAAGGTTTCCTCGGCAAAATTTCCTCTGATTATTTATAAATTATGTCACACCGTCTCTTGTGTCAGCTTGTTAACAAAGTGAATTAAGTTTTGGGCATCTTCATCAGCCTGCGTCGGCGGAAGTGTCAACTGTCGTTTACTTATAGCAACAGCCACAGGAAGTTGATGCCTGAAAGCTGATATTGTTAGGTGTGGCCAATGACTGTCAGCTGTTTTGACCAAGAAACATGTCACAGCTTGCTGAGCACGTGTCACACATGGCGTATACATAATTTACTGCGAGTTGTTTAACATTCTCTGACGGTAAGGGACAAAAAAAGAGGATACTTGAAGCGATTATTGAGTGAAACAAGTTTAATTTGGCAAGCAATCTGGCAAGTCTTTGCATACACGTAATTAAGTTTCTTCAGTTGCTGGCAAAGAGGAATTCATGAATCGTGAGAGCAGCTAAAATAGCTGAAATATTTTTCCAATTAATTTCACCTGGCTAGAAGCAGTTTATAGCAACATTTTGCAGTGCACACCGTACACTGTACACTGTACAGTGTACACTGTGCTCACATATTTAGTTTGGGTTACTTGTGCATTGCTTGCTTGGCTCTCGACTATATCTTGGCTCTTATATCTTATTTCAGGCAATTGCAGCTGCCACTGCAGTTTCAGCTGCATCTCTTCCTTTCCCCCTTTCTCTCTCTCTCTCTCACTATCTCTGTCTCTCTGAAATGCCCTGGGTTGTAATTTCAGTTGCAGTTTTCCCTGCTATTTGATTGTTGCTTTCCTCGCTCTGCTCTTCCCCGTCACTTCTGCTGCCTTCGCTGCTTCTCATCCGTTCCGACAACTAAGAGCTTCAATTATAGACTCTGACAGACATCAGCGCGGAACGGGAAGAGGAAAGAGCTGGAGAAAAGGAAGGGAAAAGAAAGCTGAAGTAGAAGTGGAAGTGGAAGTGGAAGTGAAATGGTAAGGGTAATAGGGAAACATTTTTTGTGCTATTTGAAGCGCGCAATGCGTTGCGTGCAACTTGGCAAGTTGCAACCTCGTCTTCCAATTGTAAGTGCGAATGTGAGTGTGAATGTTTTAGTGAATGTATAAGTATATGTATACTTGCACCATAAGTTAACAGTTATCCTCAAGTGCCCTTGATGTCTGCCATGCAATTGAGCTTAGGTAAATTGTAAGCTGCAAGTCGTCCATCTCTCTGATTGCTAATCAATGCCATTCCGGGCCAGGCCAGAAGGCATCACTTGTTAGCTGTAGCTGTAGCTATACTTGTAATTGAAGCCAGCTGTTATCCCTTCAAATACAAGTATTTATATTACCCAAGGGAAATAATCACAGTGTTTTTGTTTTGTTTTCCATTTGCTTGATTTTTGAACTATTGCAATCAGTCGTTATCTGAAATGTACAAACTTCATTAGTAATCAAATAGTTTAACCACATTAGGTGAAACTGATAACAGTTAAAGTAATGCTAATCGATTTATTGTAACCAAACACACAAATTTAATTATCAGGCAGATAAACAACAATTTTTGAAATAGCACTATAAACATTGATTGACAAGCAATTATCCTCTAAGAAGGCATAAATTATTGTAGCAGCCAAAGTCAAGTTTAATATTAATATACAAATCTATAAGCTATAATTGCATTCTTTGCTGGTATCTAAAATTTAATTCAACAATATGATGATGATGTGCAATAAAATAAATACACATCACACATGTAACATTCTATATGTAACATCGATCAGCTCAACTATTCACCTTGATACCCATTTAATAAATTTGATTAGGCCAGCTTGGAATTGAACTAAGAGTAAGTAGAAACCACACAAACAACATTTGATTTATTTGTATTTATAAAATGCGTAAATGTTCTTTATGCATTTTGGCTAGCAGCTGAAATGCTGACTGAGAATGAAGCTAAAGACAAGTTAGTAGTAGAACATTCAAAAGGTCTGACAGCAATAGACTCTGACTGAGGAGGAGTCTCAATGAGGAGCAAATGGAGCAGGCAACCTCAGGGTTGTCGGTTCTCGGTTCTCGGTTGTCGGTCTGTTTAAATATTTGAAAATCCATTAAGCATATTGACAATGCCAATGTGTTTGTGTGCGTGTCTGGAACTGGCTTCAGTCTCAGTCTCAGTCTCAGCCTCTGTGAATTTGAATATGGGGTCGCCTTAGGTTTCTTTTCCTGCTCCAGTTGCGCCTGAATGGATCATTAGTGCAGCTAATGGCGCAGTCAATAAATGACGGCTCACGGCCACGCCCACAATTTGAATTTGAATATGAATCGCGTGGGATCTGAATGAGGACGATGTTGGCGTCGGAGTTGGAGTTGGAGTTGGAGTTCGAGTCGGGAACAGAGTCGAAGCCACTGGCATTTCCGGGCAGTCGAAAGGCGGCGCCAACGCAAGACATAAAACGGATTTATTAGGTCATTGCTGAAGGGGAATCAGCATTGGGCATGTATATCTTGGATGCTGTGTAAGCACTTGATAGATAACAACTCTCCCTACTACCTCCATCTCCCTCACTCCTCCCATTATTCTTAATATTTTTGCAAAATGCGAAACCAACTTGCTGACAATGAAAATGTTATTTGTAAATTGAAAAGTCCCCACTTAGGCGACAGCAAGCCAAGATTAACTGGCAGCATGGGTATTGTTCTCCTTAAATATCCAAATATTTTAAATATTAGCTAAAGATACGATAAACGTGTAGTTGAAATGTTAAATTTATCCACCGATTAAAAAAAAACATATTAAACATAAAGCGAAAAAAAATGTTCTTTTAAAATAAATATTTTATAAAAAGCTATAAAAGCATATTTGGCTCACTTTCAATAAAAATATATTAGTTAAAAATATCTGTTTATTAATTTGCAAATGCAGATGTATTATAAACAAAGAGCAAAGCATATGCACTCCAATATAATAAAATATAAATAAATAACGAATTATTGCATTCTTTTATGAACTATTCAATATTGGGATGCAAATTGAAAAGCTTTTTAGTTATATTCATATTAGTGACGCTTGGCTTGTGTCTGTCTGTCAGAGCTTGCAACTTTTTCACATTTGCACTTTTCCATTTTTCCACATTTTTCGCATATTGTCGCGCAATTGTAAAGTGCAGTCGGGCATTTATAAGTATATCAAATATACATAAATGTATATGCATTTTAGTTTATTTCAATTTATAGTTTTTAATGAGTTTTTGTTAATGCCATCACGTGTATCCGCATACACTCTTCCTCTCCGCCATTTTCGCCTCCTCTTTTCTACTATACTATATGGGCCAACTCTGATGGCCTGATGGTCTGAAACTTGGCAATTGTTTTGCCTTTGGCAATTTATTCATTTTCAACGGTTTTTCCATTTTTTGGGCAGATTAAAACAAATTTAAATTAATTTTCAGTAAACTAAATTCAATTTGCAATTGGACGTGGGATTTATTGTTATCGCTGCGATTATGTTTGCAACAAATCTGTGCCAAAATAAATGTGCATTTGTGCCAGAGAGTTTCGCTAATTGGATATTACACTATTTGAATGACTTTTTGGGCAGTCATAAAATGTGAATTTAATTACGGTCATACACTAAAATTGCAATCGTGGCTAATCTACATAAAATAATTTAAGCAATAAAACAACTACTTCCCTTAAAAATTAATAACAATTTTATAGTCTGTGCAACAGTCCACAATTCCACACAGTGGAAGGGATAAAGAGAAATCCATTGAAATGGCTAACAAAGAACCAAAGCAGCAATAAATGGACAACGTCAACCGATGGAAGGATGACCATCGTCCACGTTTTTGTGTGTTCATGACAGCGGCATTGTTGGTGCCTTTCAAGCTGATTCTGACGCCGTCATGGATGAGGATGTTATGGTGTTACCAGCACCCGCTGACAGTCATATCGATACAAAATGCTACATTCTACGCCGCAGGAGAGCAGCCTGACATTAATGAGCATTGTGGAAAGTTGCTCCTCAATTTGCCTGTCACTCAGTCAGTCGGTCGGGAGCAGATCCTGTGATTCGCATTGTTCCACAACTCATAACGAATTATTTGCCCTTTAGCAATTTTAATTGTTTGTATCTGGTTTAATAACGTTGCCACCAAAAATGGTAACAATGCAGCGGGAGTTCTTTGCAGCTACTTCAAATTATCAAATATATCGCATATATCTGTCGAGTAATCGGCAATTAAAAAGTTTCTTTTTAATGCCATTGATTGGTGTTGCTGCGCATATTAAGTATACGCAACGTTGCACTGTAATAGGGCCAATTAAAAGTGCAATTAAATGAGTAAGAAATAAAATGCAATCTATAAATATGTAAATATAAAAGTAAATATATATATGCATTTATATGGCAATTGTATTGATTGCCGCCATTGTTGTTAAATAATATGCAAATTATGCCGCGAGGCGTGGAATTAATTGCACATTTGGCATATTAAATATCATAAATATAAATAACTTTCGGCAAATTATTTGGCTCTAGCAATTAATCACCAAATAATTTGGCAATTTTAATTTACTGTTGCCAGTAATGTAAACAGTTCATTGAACACTTACACACACACATGTACTGACAGTTGCATAAGCCGTTTTGTGTGCACCGTTAATTAAGATTTAATGGCCGACGAACTCCACTCGACCACGCCCACATTGTTCAGCAGCAGCCCTTAAGCCACCCCGCCCAATTTGCCATTTCGTGTCTGTGTCTGTGTCTGTGTGTGTGTGCGTAATTAGGCGACAATAAGCATTTAATACACATTTTCTGGAACAAATACGCAAACACAAACACAGACACAGATACACATTCACATGATTCCAATTAGTTTTGGTTCTCTTTACGGTCGGCTTTAATGCCACGCCCATTAAGTCCACAGGCATCGGTATCGGCATCGGCATCGACATCGACATCGACCTCATGGCCATTGAGCATTTCGGCCAAATGCAATTTGTTAGCTAATTTAAGGCCAACAACCGACTCGAATGGCAACAAATAAACACACTCGACACGCCGTCTCCAGCCCTGGTAATTGACTATATATTTATATGTACGATGTACGAGTATGATGTCGTCTATATGGCGCAAACTGCAATTAAAAATTATCTGCGAAGTGGCATCGTCCATAAAATACACTGACAAATTCCACTCGAAACGGTTGTATTCTTATATAAATACGCAGGCATAACATTTGCTCAAACTATTTTTATAAGCATTATAAATCTTAAACTTAAACTATTTTTTCTTCGTTTAAAATTGAGTTGGTAAACTAAAAAACAAAACTGAAAACAAGAAATGTGCACAACATTTGCTGTTAATGTGATGTTAACAAGCTCTGTTAATATTAATCTTTTGCTCGAATTCTGTTACTTAGCTGTTAACAGAGCTCTGTTATTTCACTTATGTAACGTTCAGCTATACTTACCTAGATATTATCCTTTGGGATAAGTTTTAAAATAATTGCAATGTCATTAAATGAATCTTTCGATATTTACAGCTCTTTCTGTATTGAATAGCTAATCGCATTGCTTAAATTAATCTCTCGCAGTGTAATTAATTTTCTCATAATTTCTGCCATGATACTTGCATCAGATTAGTAATTATGTAAGCCTCATATACACACGAACACACCCACAAGCACACGCACAACCACATCTATAAATCCGCGCATAAATACAAATTACAGCGAGACAAAGAGAGTTAAATACACACACAAGACACACACACACACACACACACATTTCCTCTGAAAGCAATATCAATTTACTTGGAGGCATCGTGACAGTCAAAGGTTAAATAAAAGTACATGCATAATGAAACTGTTTGGATGTCCTTTTTGTATTTGTTCCTGCTCATCCACTCAACGCTCATTACTTATGTTTTATGACATGGGCTTAGTTTATGGCATTGACATTCTGATACGAAAGCCATTTAAGACCACACTACTTGGTCCAGGCTTTAATCACTGACTAACGAACTTTTCGCTTATGCCTTCTCTTTCTGATTGTCATCCTCTTTCTCTTTCTGTTTGCAGACAATCATACGCGAGATGAATCGACTGGGCATGATGGTGGATCTGTCACACGTCTCCAAGGGGACCATGCGGGATGCCCTGGAGGTGAGTGAGGCACCCGTTATATTCTCCCACTCCTCGGCATACGAGCTATGCAACACGAGTCGAAATGTCCAGGATGATATCCTGCAATCGTTGGCCAAAAATGGTGGCCTCGTCATGGTCAACTTCTACTCGAAGTTCTTGTCATGCAGCGACAATTCAACTGTACAGGATGCTGTCGGTAAGTGGAACTTTTATTTGTACACTTTATAACTATAATAAATTGCTTTTAATTTTTTAATATTCTTTTACAATCTATTGATGTAAAATATTTCATATAGCAGCAAATTTCATACTTTTTGCTGCAGTTCTTTTAAATTTGCTCATCACATCGAAATCAATCAACGCCAGTGATTTTCTGTGGTCTTTGTGGCACCACTGTCAACTCTGTCGACACTAGCACCACACTGACTGACTGACTGACGGACTGACTGCCGGACTGACTGACTGACTGACTGACTGACTGACTGACTGACTGCATGGCTATTGTTTCAGCTAGTTCATTATTGCCTCTCAGCTTGTTCTGGCAGCTTTTCTTTTTGCCCACATTGCTTTTGACGTGCCATCAAAATGACGGACGTAATCACTTCCTGTTTCGCTGGTTTTCACACAATTCAGTTTCTTATACTCTTCCACGAAGGTATAACAGCTTCTTTAGAGCATTAAAAACTTAAAACTTGGAGTATTCTTTAAGATTATCATATTTTACCACTTTGCAGAAACCCATCTTATTTTTAATTTATATTGATATTGATAACATATTGATATGTTTAACAACAAAAGAAATAATGGAAAAGTTTTATTCTTTATCTATTGTTCAGATATAGCTGTAAAAATTATCTCGAATATCTCTTTATATGTTTTTTGTTTGTTTTTTTTAACAAAGTAATAAAAATATTAAATATAAGGCTTAGTCATAATATTTTAAATCTTATTTAATCGATTTGGAAATGTTATAGTTATTTGCAATTTTTATTAAAGTTTTCAACATATTATAAAGTAAGGAATTTAAGGTTACTCTGCATTTCTTTGTTAGAGTATTTTAACTTTGACTTTAGAATGCTACAAATTTTTATTCATTTTTTTGTGGTCTTTTTTATTGTGCATTTGTCTAATGCCACGTGATTTGACGTCGACTCTCTTTCTCGTCTTCTCTTTTCATGCCATTGTCTTCGCCTGGACACATTTCAAATTTGGTAAATTTTAATAACGATGGCTTATGACGATGATGGTAACAACAACAACAACAACAACGACAACAACATAAACCAAAACCACATTGCGCTCACTTAACAATGGTCCTTAATGAACTTGACAACAAAAACACCGATGATGGAAATGACGATGAACCCTGTCATTCGATATCCTGCTGACCAACAACAAATGCAAACGACTTTAACACACACACACACACACACGTATACTTACGTATTTGGATATATGTATGTATATAGCGCATATTAATCACATTAAGCGAGTCGCTGGCATCGATCACGTTGGTCTCGGCGCCGGCTACGACGGCATTAATTAGTAAGTAAAAGTCATTTATTTCACTTAAATTCGCATTTTCCTCGGCCACAAGGGCTCAACGGTTTACAGCCCCTCACCTCCGTCCACCTTTTGATTATAACGGTAGCTGGAGTTGCTCTCACTCTGTCTGTCTCTGTCTCCGTCTCTGTCCAGGTGCTTTTTAAGTTATTAATTGATTCTATTTAAGTACTGCAGCTTAACATTGGCATATTGTGGGTGGCGATTCATATTGCGGCTCATTATGGCCATTGATTCGCAAAAGGGGTGGGGGTGGTGGCAGTTGGGAATGGAGGAATCATTATATCTTGTCCCAGGGCAACATTGACACAGCTCCAAATTCTCTTTTTCACTTTACAATTACAAATGTCGTCACAGTCTTAAGACAGCTTTAAACTACTTATTATTAAAACATTTTTAATCATATTTTACTACCATTGAGATACACTATAACAAAATCTGAAGTATTGAATGAACAATGACATTATGAAAGTTGCAGTTAGAAATAAATTGTCACGAGAATCAAGTTATCGATTCTTCGATGTATCTTTACATTACAACTTAGGATCAAGCATTCCCTAAACTTGTTTTCAAGTCATTATTGAAGTTATCTAATCCTCCTTTATTATTTTAATCCTTGTCTCTTTTCGGAAATATACAAAGTATTTGAATAGAATTTTAAGTTACTTATATTAAACACATTTTGATAGTTATACAATCGTTAGTAAAATGTAGTTTCATACACTAAACAGTCAAGAGCATATTTTAATTGATATTCCTATGAACTGTAATAATTTACAAAATATACCGCAATTTCTAGTACAACATTTCATTACAAAATTAAAGCTGTGCTTAATTTATAGTTTAAGTTCCATTGGCTCTGATATGTGCTCGTCCTTCTGCATCATCATCATTATTAACATTATAATTATTTGCATTATTATGATTCCGTTTCATTGCATGTCATCGAAAGCACAATATAAACAAACATTATGTCAGACTCGATATTTGATAGAGCAAAAGTTCAGTTCGTTAGGGTTGTTATAGTTGAAGAGGTAGCTGTCCATTTGTTGTGTGTGTTTTTCAATTAAATATTTTTGATACATGCCACATTTATGTAGCAACAACATTCCCCACTTTGTGTTGTTCTGCAACAGCTCGTACATGTGCATATGAACATTTTCAACAACCATTTTCATGTAAATCAATTTTCCAACGAAACGAACTTTATTTTGTTGGTTCGCAATGCGCTGGAAAAAACACACACACACACCTTACCGAAATTGAGCTTATGAATATTTATATGCCACTTTCCTAGTCATGTACAATCACACACTTACACACACACTCACAGAGAGGCCTGGTGACAACGACACAATAAATAATCTAAAATTCTATGAAATTACAAAATTTCAAATGGCATTTTTCCTGTTCCCTTAGCCAATTTTCGACATTGACTGACATTCAATGCGTTAAACAACCGACAATTGCAATTGTTGTTGTCGTCGCTGTTGGTATTGTTGTTGTGGCAGCAACTGCATTCTCTGGTATTTCACTGACACCCGACACATTCTCATAGTTCTGGCCACGTTAGCGCATATTTGTTGTGACCAATTTTTGATCAGATATTGTCATTAAAGTTGGCAACATATTTCTTTTATGTCTGTAAAGATTTTGTATAGTAGATTCTGAATCTTTCTGAAATTTTCAATTGTAAAATAAAATTTTAAACCAAAAAAAAAATTAATTTAACTTTAAAATTTTATTGATACCATATGGTATTTTTATTAAAACATTCATACAATTCGCATCACTTAAAGGGTATTTATTCATTTTGCACCACCACAATCCATTTCATTGGTGTTGTTAATTTCCCTTTAATTTGTGTTTATTTGTGATAAATTTGGAATGTGAAATGTGAAATTCACAATGAATTTAAAGTGCCGACCACAGCCACAAATGACCAATATTAATTTGCACAAAACAATGTTGAAATGCCATTCGGGAAATACTGAAATATATATAAGTACGTACTTATGTATACATAGGACATACCGCCTAAGGAATCCCAACAAAAAAAACAACAACGACATAACAAGAACAGCAGAATGTCCAGAAATTACAAAGGAAAGGCAAATGACATGAATTGTATTTATTATGGCATCAAATATATTTCATACCAATAGTATGACCATATACAGGATGTCACATAAGTCAGTCCGTTAAAAATAAACCGTAACTCATTAATTTTTGGTTATTTAGTAAAACGAGTATTTTGAGTTTTTGAACATTTTCAACAAAGAAATCTACTATTTGATTTGAATTATAAGTCAGAGCACCCTGTATGCTCCTTTCAATACACGCATACATATTATATAATATTTCCATGTCATTTAAACCATTGCCTAAACGTTGCAGCACACATAAAAGTAAATTATTATTTATTTGTACTTCCTTTCAAACGGGGCCAGAAATGTAAATTTATTATTTATCTGCCATTGTTTTGCTTGTTGTTTATTTATTTGTGTATTTTGTGGTTGTGACTTACATAAATTTCTTGCCTGTTGTTCTTGCTGCTTTATTATCCATACAGGCACATTCCAAATTTTGGCTTCGGTTTGCCTTTTCCTTTTTAAATTACGAAAATCAAATTTAATTGGGCACCATGTTCGGTATGTGTAAATAATATAATTGAAAGGAATTTTAGCAATAACAAAAGCACAATTTTAACAACTCAATTAGTTAGTTTGGATACCCTGTAGGGAATAGAAAGAAGGAATGTAAAATATAATCAGTATCTGCTAGTCCATCACATTTACTGATTTCCTGGCTTTTCTTCCATTTACAGCACACCCAAAGGCCTGGAGGATGTTTCCTCGTATCCGACTCTCTTCGCCGAGCTCCTTGGAGGCGGTTGGACTATCGATGAGCTAACCAAGTTGGCGGGAGGAAACTTTCTGCGTGTTATGCAGCAAGTTGAAAAGATAAGAGATGATAAGAAAGCCGCTGGAATAAAGCCCTTTGAAGATCATCCCAACTTTCGCACTGACGATCCATATAATTGTACTTCCAGCTAATTAAATCTAAGCGCTATATTAAGAGAGGTTGTACAATAGGCCAGACAACAGTTTTGAGATTCTGGCCATAATGCAACGAAAATAATTTGGTGCATACAAAAAAAGAAAAGATTAAAATAAGTAAATAAATATTAAAATGAAATTATAATATTTAAAAAAAAATTACATTCTAGTTTAATAAGTGGCCTAGCTATGCTTTGTATAAGCTTTAAGTATACATACTAGTATAAATACTATTAAGTTTTCGGCTAAATTCCTTCTTAGTTCTATATACAATTTTGAAATTTCCATTTTGTTTTTGTGACAATCTACAGACTGCCAAGAAATGCACCCACTTAATAAATTTATATTCATACCAATTCTTTCAAATTAAGCGGTTTGCTGTCCTACCTAATAAAGCTCCCATATAAAAATCTGACTTCAAACTGGACCAAAACAGAAATAGAAGAGAAATATAGGAAAGAAGAAGATTCAAAAGAAACTTAACATTTCCGTTTTCCGATTTGAATAAGTTGAATTATTTATATGAAAACTACATATCATGCATGTAATAAGTATGAAAATTAATAATTTTCTTAGATTAATGTTAAATGCAAATAATATTTGAAAAGTGGGAAAGCATACACTTAAATTGAATACTATTATAAATTATAAATATATAGAAAATTATTGAAATAAATACTGGGCATTGGATAAATGAGTTAGTTAAATTTTTTAAGCAGTTGTAAGATCAATGCATAAATTCTGAACAAAATGAATATAGCGTAAAAGACACTAAATTAGTTGGTAAGAAAAGTGGGCGTGGCACAAGCTTCAAGTGCATGCCACCTACTACATACATACATACATACATATATACTAAGTATAGAGTTGTATAAAAGTTTGGTTACACACTTTCTATAGCATATGTATGTCAGATACGCGTGTTCTATATATCTATTAGACAAATATCCTCCCCGCATTTCCGTAACCTACGCCCTTTAAAAAACCAATTGAAACAATAAATAAAATAGAAAAAGGAAAACTAATCTGTCAGTATCTCTGTACCTTCTAAACCTACAAAAATAAATATATCTAGTCAAATGTGCATAATATTTAAGTAACTGAAATTAAATAAATTCAATAATTGTACATTTTCTACGTAAATAAAAACTACTATTGTTACCATTTTTTATGACATATTTTATACGAATTTTTGTATGTGTAAATAGCATTTTTACCTACACCGTTTTGCTATATAATTTATAAACCTATAGTTTTCTAGCAAATATTAAATATAATTAATAAAATTATAAATACATTGTACTTAACACTAGTAAGTTGTTAGTCGACCGTTAGTTCTTAGGATAAAACGGTTTGCCTTCAAGGCGAGCCATAAAATATCTGTAAAGTTTATAGGATATATAGGATCTTGATGCAAATTACATATACACATACACCAAACTCACACCTACATACATGTAATACGTATGTGAAATGAATCTTATATTTAAATTCTCAACCATACGACTTTCATGTGCGAAATGCATATAAATAAATGTAAATCCAAATTGTAGTTAAATCTTGAAAATGGTAAAATGTTTAGTAAATAAATAAATTTCAATAAAATGACAAACAGATTGCATACAATAAAATTTAATTTCTATCCGCCATAATTTTATCTTCTTCAAATTTGGTCGAAAAACTCGCGTTTTTGGCGCCTGCGTCCCAGGGATTGCCCATCCGGTAACAGTTTCCGATCTGGCTTGATTTGTTTTACTTTAAAATATAAGTACAAATCCGAAATTTGGTTATTATTCATTTTTGTACTCGTTTTCGGATTTTTTTTAAATCCTCGAAATTTTTAAATTTTTGCATAATTTTTTCTCTTGATTTTTTATATATATATTTAACTTTTTAATTAAATTTTAATTTTTATTAATTTTGCAATTTGATTAAAATGTAAAAAGTACATGTTGCCAGATCGTATTTTGCAGGGTGGCAGCCCTTGTACCGGGTGGCAGCCTTCCGCACCAGTGCTGCCAACTTTTTAGAGAAAAAATAGCTGTTTCTGGCTAGAAAGCATCTAAACTTGTGTTATTGTGGACACTTTTCAAAGTTGTAGAAAAATGTTATTAACAAAACTTAGCTGAATGTTTATATAATATAATATGATTCTCAGAATTTATTAATATTCAAATATGTCTAGCAAACGAACTTTGGAATTCGTTGAAATAGCTATAAAATAGCTAAGTTGCCAACACTGACTTACTGCAAATGAGAGCCACAAAACAAACGAGAGTTAAGAGAGCGAGAGAGAGAGCGAGTAAATGTTTATTGAAGTGACCTTGTAGTAGAAGTCTACTTCAAGTCGCAGTTTTTGTTTACATTTTTGTTTTGTTTTTGTGGCATGGCAGCAGAGAAAGCGGCGCCGGAGTTGTTGGCGCTGCAACCACAAACGGATCTTCAGCCGGATTGCATTATCCGACGTTGTGCAGCCAAGGAACTGACATACAACGAGTTCTACTGGCGTTTCATGCACGCCAACTGTCCGGTTATTATCACAGACGTGTCCAACCGTTGGGAGTGTCGCAATTGGGCGCAGTCCGGCAGTCCGGAGGAGAAGGACAACGAGAATGCAAACATTTGTCCAGGCCTAACTGGTCAGCAGGATCTGATTGATTTCGACTACCTCAAGAGCCGCATTGGCAACTTCGATGTTCCCGTCGCCGACTGCAATGCGACATATTTCAATAGTCATGCCAAATTGGAGCTGAAGTTCCACGATTATCTCGACCGATGGCAACGTGGCAGTGGCATTCAACATCCAGTGGAAGCCAACTGCAATGTGGCCAAGGACAATCTCTACCTCAAGGACTGGCATCTGGCTGCCCAGTTGCCCACATACGAGTTCTACCAAGTGCCCAAGTACTTTGCCTCCGATTGGCTGAACGAGCAGCTGATCCAAGAGAAGCGTGACGATTATCGGTTCGTTTACATGGGACCCAAGGACTCGTGGTATGTAGTGGCTTATATAATGAATCAAGTGTCTCATCATGCTGTTTATTGCAGGACCTCGTTTCACTCGGATGTGTTTGGCTCCTTCAGCTGGTCCACCAACATTGTGGGCCACAAGAAGTGGCTCATTATGCCGCCCGGCGAGGAACTCAAGCTGTCTGATCGACTGGGAAACCTACCGTTTAGCATCGATGAAACGCAGCTGGAGGAGCACAATGTGCGCTACTTTACCATCAATCAGACGGCCAATGAGGCGGTGTTTGTGCCCAGCGGATGGTACCATCAGGTGTGGAATGTGACGGACACCATCTCGGTGAATCACAACTGGTTTAATGCCTGCAATGTGGCGCTTGTGTGGCGCAATTTACTGAGCAATCTGGAGGCTGTGCGCAAAGAGATTTCCGACTGTGAACAGATGGACAACTTTGAGGCACACTGCCAGACCATGTTGCGAGCCAGTTTTGGCATCAACTACCTCGATTTTATAGAGCTTTTGGAATTCATAGCCGCCCGCCGATTAGCCGCACTCAAAGACCAAACAACAACAACAACTACCACCAGCTTTTTACTTTTTGATAGATATCAAATGAACGAATATCATCTGCAATCCGATCTCGAGTGCATCCGTCAGCTGCTAGCCAACATGCTGCAGGAGTCGAGTGTGCTTCAGTGTCCTGCCCAGCTCCACGAGCGTTGCAGTCGCCTCTGGAAGGAGCTACAGCAGGAGAGGATGTAGTTGAAGCAGTCATAGTCATAGCATATGCAAAAATTGGCATATTTTTATACCAAAGTTGTATTCATATACAATAGTCGTAGTATTTTATTATGTACATACACACAATTATGTATTTATTATAGACTGTAATGTAATGTATACATATTGAAGTAAAGATCACGTTTATTTACTCGCCGTCTGGCCAGGATTCTTCTCCTATGACGGGGTCAGTTCTCAGCCAGTTGCATTGATCGATCACCTTGAATCCCAGCTTATCAAACATGGCACTGGATGCCTCATTTTCTATACCTACAAGTGCCATTACATCCTGTCCCATACAACCTATGCGTCGGGTTATTTCCCTTGTCACCAGGCTACCAAATCCGCGTCGTTTATGTGAACTCCTCACCTGCAATGCACCCAAAAAGCCACCTTGCAACCTAAAAGAAGATATCTCCATCAGATGATGTGGATCAAAATTGCTGGACCGGCTTACCTGATGCACCAGGCCAACAGTTCCTTAGTCTCCGTTGAATATAGGCCAACACTTGGACACATGCGAATCTGACGTTGTACAAAGTACAATGAACCCACATGATGATTTGGCCATTCCTCATTAACCAAATCCGCATCTTCCTTCTTTAATGTGTCCACAAAAAACCCATCTGGAACTCTATGTAAAAATTCGGTGAATATTTAGAAAATTTTTGGAAACTCATGCAAACTTACTCAACTTTCAGTTGACACGCCTCCTTTAAAGACATATAATATAAATTCGTCAGACTATTATACTGAACTTTCAGCTGTTTTTCTTGAACCACGCTCTCGAGTTCCGGAACATGCCGAGCTGGTATGGAACTGCACTTAAGACCAGAGGACCAATCGATTAAAGTCAGAGCTTCTTTTACAAGTGCTTTCGAGTTATTTAAACAACCCACAAAGAGCTGATATCGATCCTAAAGGAATAAATATATAAATCTTTCACGAATTAAAATTAAGATCCTATATCATTTCGATTCCAAACACTAACCACAATTATAAAGAGCGCTTCGTCTTTGGCTCTCTGCTCGGAAAGTGTGTAGATCTGTAAATTCTTAATCTGTGGATCTTTTTTTAAAAACCCTATAAAGTTATCTAGACAATAGAACTCTGGGCAGTATTTGGGCCAATTCCGTGTGTAAAGCTTTTGAAATCTCTGGAGTACATCAAGGCTAATGGTTTCCAGTTGGTGCGCCATTCTGTTATGCGTTTTATCAACTTGTCCACATGCGATGATTCGAACAACTGAGTTGCTTTTTACGTATGATGAATAAGTCTGCATAAACAGGGCGGTAGAAAGAGAGAGAGAGTGAGAACAAGTTTTAATCTCGATGGAAACACACCCTGTAACCGGTAACTTAGTTAAATCTTATCCAATTTCCATGCAGAATGTCAATTTTATCATTGTTTGACTTCTATTTTGATGTTAGTTTGTTCATTGCTTTAATATTTATCATAATTTCAAGCTCATAACTTTATCAAATTGATGATTATTTTTCCTTTGGATAAGCTATGCATCTAAATTATTCAATGATTTTTGGTTTTTTCAAGCTTTCTTAAAACCCCTCTTTCAAAACTTTGCACTTTACCAAAGCTTATACTTTCATGAGCAATATACTTAAATCACTCTTAATAACTGAATATCTGTATGTATTAAACTTTTTGTTTTGCCTGTATTCCAATACATTGTGAAGATCAGGAATTAATTTATATGTTTTGATAGGAAAGATCAGGCTGCAGCCGGTTATAGCACACCCGATATAGTTAAATTGCAGGGTATTAAAGAAAAAATAGAGAGTGAGAGAGTAACTCAGCTTGCTCTTATAATTATATAGAAAGAGAGTTGTTTATCTGTTTTTTTTTTACAATTTATTTATGAGTCTCTTAAAACTATTTTTTAAGCTCTTTGAAATATTGAATTTAACTGAATTTTCATATTAAGCTTGTAAATGTACCATGACCTATTGACCCTCGGGCCACGTAAACTTTCCACTTGCAGGTACAGTGTTGATCCAATAGCACTGATCAATCACTTGGAAGCCTAATTTATGAAACATATTGCTGGATGCTTTGTTTTTGGGATATATCTCGGCGGTAATATCATCTCCCAAAGCTGCAATGCTCTGTGAAAGGGCCTTGACAACAAGAGATCCAAAACCCCGTCGTTTGTGTTTATTATCAACTTGCAAAGCAGCCAACAGACCATCTTGTGTTCTGAATAAAAATATATTATTAAATTAGTTAATAGAATCATGATTGATATCTTTATTTACCTGGTGCACCAGGCAACCAACTTGTGAGTTTGCTCATCATATAATCCCATGCTGGGACATAGTCGAATCTGACGTTGTAAAAAGAACAAGGAACCGTCATGGCTGTACGGCCATTCCTGATCTATCAGGTGAGCATCTTCCTCAGACAGCGATTTCAATTGAAATCCTGTTGGACAGCTTGGAAGAGACTTGGAATAGTATGTATATTATCGCTAAGATTTCTTGACATACTCTATGGGCAACTGCAATGCTTTCTCCGCTGATAAATGATACAGATTGCTCTCGTGCTTATACTCAATGTCGAGCTCTTTGGCCTGAATAACCTTTAAAACAGATGCCAAATATCGCGATGGGATTGATGAGCAGAGTGTGCCTCTGCTCCAGTCCAGCTGATGCAGAGCCTGCTCCAGTAATTCCAGCGAATGGCCAAGACAGCCCACAAACAGTTGATAGCGATCCTAACAATACAATTTGTAACAATATTCAATTACAAATATAATCACTTTATAAGTACCACAATCAGAAAGAGACCCAATTCTTTGGCCCGCTGATCTGCCAAGGTATAAGCATTTATATGCTTAAGTTGCGGCTCAACTTTCGAAAACACAATAATATTTCTGAGAATATAATATTCTTGACAATACGTGGGCCATTTTCTTTTGAACAATGACTGAAAGTCCCCAAGAACTTGAAGGTCAATCGATTGCAGCTTTGGCATGTTCCAGACACTAAGGTGCTAACTAAACTTAAGCAATTGTAGTTTTTGTTGTGGTATTTATACTAACTCTTTAGTAAGATAATAACATGCTTATCTTTAGGATTGCTACTAAGATAATAACATGCTTAATTTTAGGGTTGCTTTAATGGATTTGGTATTTACATTCTGTCTGGTCACTGATTCTCTGGCCAGCTTATAAAGCTCTGATTGTCGGGCGAACACATGCTCCAGAAATAGTGCTCTCCCTTTTGGAGAATAAATCCCAATTTATCAAAAACCTTACAAGCGGCTGCATTGCTTATATTAACCAAAGCTGTAACATCGTGATTCAGTTCGTTGGCGATACGTTGACTAATGGCAGCAGTGACGACAGCACCAAGTCCATGGCGTTGATGGGATTGGAGAACCTCAAGGGCACCCAGGAAGCCGCTCTGCAGTCTGGAAAAATGGAATAGTTAGTAAAATAGCTATACAGGCCTACAAAATTTCTAAGAATGGCAAGGTTTGAATATAATAATTAGATAACCAAATTTATAAATATTATAATTATTTGTAGTACTAAATAAAAAGCAAATTGGGACAAGAACTAAATTAAAAATCGAATGATAATTTAATATTCAAAATTGTATATAAGCAATTTTAAATAATACTTATGAAAAAGAATTTCCCTTATTTGTTTTTTTGGAATATTTCAATTGAACATCAAATACCTTTAATATAATTTTCCTACCTCAAGCACCAGGCACATAGTTTTCCAGTTTCTTTATCGTAGAGACCGACATTGGTATTGTTCTCGATAAGCAGTTGTATAAGCTTTAGAGATCCCGGATGACGTGCTGACCAAAGATCGTTGATAAGCTCTGAATGCTCCAGTCGCACATTATCCAAATAGTATTCAGGCGGGCAATTAAACTTCAGCAGCTTGGCATTTTTACAGGGTATCCTATACATAATCGTATTCATTTCCCGTTGCAGGCAAAGCTGAAGCTCAGCTACGAGGTATTTGTAGATCTTATGATGTGACTCATGAATGGCGCTAACTTTAAAACCACTTGTCCAATCGAGAAGTTTCAGGGCTGTCATCAAATCCGGCGTCTTTTGTCTACTCAGATTACTGAAGAACAGTTGATAACGGTGCTGTAACAAAAGATTATCTAGTTACTGATATTATCAATAATAATTTATGATCAAACCACTAAGATAAAGAGTCCATCACTGCGCCAGTCTCCGTTGAGAGTGAAGAACGTTAAATGAGTTATTTGGGGATTCTTGGAGAGCCATCGCAGATAGTTGTCTAGCCAAAAGAAACCCACACAGTGCTTGGGCCAATCCTGCAGATATAGTCCTTGCAGCTCCTTGAGCTCGACTTCATCAGATATTGCTGTCAATCGGTTTAACATGCCGGCAATACAATAATTGATATAAAAAAAAAGTTGCACTTTAATCAGGGCTGCTAACTTTTTAAACAAAATAAAAGCTTTTCTGAAACAACTTTTTATTGGCAGGGCCCCTGTGGGGAAAATGTTGACCAAAATTTTGTCTAATTTCTAAACTTTAATTTTCATCAAATTTATTTATTTTTATTGTGTTTTTTGGGTTTTTAAATTTTAGATTTTATCTGCATTTGTTGCCACCTGTCTGAAAAAAAGGTGTCTTTTTTTAACGTTGCCAGACCTAAAAATCTGATCTAGATCCATTTCAGCTTCAAATCATTTTTACCTAATTAATCTAATTTTAATTCGCTATATTTGTTTATTTATTGTTATTTAACAATTTCTTTGCTTTTAAAATATATAAATTTACATTTCAAGAGAGCTTCCCCAGAAATATCGATAGGTTTTATATTAGCTGAGCATTTTTGCGCAGCGTGAAGTTAGCTGCGCGACGTTGCTTTATTGAGCGCGCATGTTTGAATTATCAGCTAGATGGCGCCAGCAAGTCATGTAACAACATTTTGGTTTTTAGTAAATTTCAAAAAACTTGTAACTTTTTATTAAACAGTGGACGCTTGTTGTCGTTTGTCGCTTTGTATATATACAAAAATACCAATGCTTAAATTAATACGCACATAAATTGATATACATATATAGGGCCAATCTTCTTTTTTGTACAATTCGATTTACACATAAACATTTAACATACAAATTACAAATTACAAATTACAAAATACAAAATATATATTTACAGCTAGACAAAAGTACATAATAATATAAGGTCTGCAAATAGTTTGTGTTGTTGCAACTGGTCTTGTTTCGGTTCTACCACACGATTATAGGAAATGTTTGCTTCAGGATCAGGTTTCAGGATTGGGGATTAGGGTTCCTGCTTAGGCGTTGGCGTGGGCGTTTCTGGTGTTGTTGTTGCTGTTGGTGATGGTGTCGTATGTAGTATGGATTCCTTGGATTCCTTCTCCTTCTCCTCCTCCTCCTCGTCCTCATCTTCTTGGTCCACCTCCTCCTGCTTCAGCTGTATTGACAGTGCATCGTTGCTGTCGTCGCCCGTCCTGGCCCGCTCCGCCTGCAATCGACGCAGCTCCTGCGCCAGTGTCTCCGACGACTCCGATTGCGTGGGCGTATGCGAGGATGTGGGCGTGTGCGAGGCGGAGCAACTGGACGAGGCGGAGCTTCGTGATGTTGCCAATGGCAGTGACTGTTGCTGTTGCTGTTGATGTTGCTGCTGTTGTTGATGTTGCTGCTGTTGTTGCTGCTGCTGCTGTTGTTGCTGCTGCTGCTGCTGTTGTGTGACCTTGCCCATGAAGGTGCGTATCTCCTCGAAGTAGGACTCTTCGCTGGGATTCTCACAGAACCTGCGGATGCAGTGCATCCGTTCGCTCACACCACTCAAGGCACTCAACGAAACCGCATCCGATTCATGCTTCTTGAGATGCCTGTCCAGATTCGTCTGCTGGCCAAAGCACCTTTCGCAGATCTCGCACTTGAAGGGTCGCTCCTTGTTGTGGATGTTGCGCACGTGACGCTGCAGGTTCGAGGAGATGCTGAAGGAACGTTCGCAGTACTTGCACTTGTACGGTTGCTCTCCCGTGTGAGTGCGCAGATGCCTCGTCAGGTTGGCGGAACGGGGAAACACCTTGCCACAGAACTTGCAGGTGTAGCGATCCTTGTTCCGTTGCTGCTGCGTCGGCAATGTGTTGCCGCTGGCAGCTGGCGTCTGGGATTGGGACTGGGATTGGGATGTCCGTTGCTTCGCCTTGCGGGAATGCTGACGGGATTGGAACTCCTGCAGCTGTGGGTGTGGCGTGGGCGTTGGTGCGCTGGTTGCCACTGTAGGTACAACTGTTGTCGGCGTCGGCAGCTCCAGTTTCAACTGTTGCTGCTGCTGCTGCTGTTGTTGCTGCTGCTGTGACTCGTTGGGCGGCCAAGCGAGCTCGGTTTTCTTCAGCGGATGCCGAAAGGCGAAATCCGGTGGAGCGGTTGCCTGTGGCGTTGGTGGTGCAAACACGTTGCGATATTGCAGCGGCAGCGTCTTTGTCATCGCCTCCAGCAGCGTCGAGTGCACGCCGGGCACAACACTGGGCGCTGGCGCTGGGGGCGTGGCCACGCCCTCTCGCAAGGCGCGCAACATCTTGCGGCTCATATCAAAGCCCAGATCCGCGAGAGAGGCGGCAATATGATTATTGTTCAGCTCCTTCTCCTTACGCTGCGCTGCCAGCTCATTCGCAAACATGATGAGATTGCTGTTCTCATCCTCCAGCGGCAGCGACAACGGCAGCGACGTCTCCTCCCCCTTCCCCGGCTGTCGACGCTTGTGTGCGAGTCGCAAGTCCAGCGGTTGATCGTAGCTGCTGCGTCGCTTCGCCTTGTTGCCGTGGTGTTGTTGCTGCTGTGAATGTTGCTGATGTTGGTTTTGGTGTTGGTGTTGGTGTTGGTGTCGCGCTGTTGTCGTTGTCATGCTGCTGGTGGCTGTTGCTGCCGTCGTTGAGGCGGACAGATCATAAGGTACATGTGATATATACGATGTGGGTATTAATCCTAAGGCAGGGTAAACACAGCCCTGTTTTGGGCTAGGAAGCATCTTTCTTGGTGAGTGGTCTTTCTCTCTCATAACTGTTAGCTGTTCTCTGTTGGCTGCACTGTTTTCTCCTCTCAGTTGTTCTTCTAGTCGCTTGTTCTCTGCAGATTGTCTTCTTCTTATCCGCGTTATTATTTCTATTATCGTTATCGCTATCGCTAATTGTTATTGTAATTGTTGTTGCCTTCGCGATTTCAGATTGTTATAGACAGCATTTAAGTACCTATAAATAAAAGAAAGCAAGGTCAGATAATTATAATAATATTCAAGAACATTTTACTTAAAAATGAATAAAGAGTATATCCTATCAGTTAATGTATCTATTAGTTAAATGTTATATAAAGCCAATTTATTTTTGAAAATATATATTCTTATATAAACGTTGTTTCGCTTCTGGCCTTTACTATTCTAAATATTTCTTATGAAATAAACTAAACATATAGTTCAGTTATAAAAGTAAGTACTTTTTTTCATATCTCCATATTTACTTAATAGCATTAACAAATTTAAATTCAGCTTGGATTCAATTCCCATAATAATTAATATATTTAATAATATTTTTAAAAATATTTGTAGAAAGGATCTTAACATATTTTAACTCGAATACTGTAATCTACTAAGTTCACTTCGTTTACTTCAGGCATACAGGGTAACTGCTAGTCAAGCACTTTATCAACTAGAACACCCCTCTTAAATTGTTCTAATTGCATTTCATTGTGTAGTAAATACTTCTATAGTTTCAGGTGTGTCACAGCTTCATTCTCACAGCTGTTCTAGTTTCATTTGTTATTTATTATTTATTTTTCGTTGTTGCCTTTGATAGCTCTTAGGGTAATTCCCATCTACGTCATTCGTCATTCGATGCTATTTTGGCCAACTTCAAGCGAAGAAGAAAAATGAAAACAATTTATTTATAAAAGCAGCTGGAAAAAAATAATAATAAAAAACAAAAATGTTAATTGTCGTCTTTAGTAGAACTTAATTTCCAGACGACAACTTACTTTGGTTTCGATTTTATTTTGGTCGAGTTTATTTCGGTTCTTTGTTATGTTTTTTTTTTTAGCGCAATGCCAAGAGACTCAACGAATGCTAGAAAAGTTTAAACAATTGTTCTATTGTACTGTTGTTTCAGGACGGAAAAGACAAAGAGACGAAGAGAATAATGTTAACGGTATCTAGAGTGACGATTATGCAAGACAAATAGACAAAAAACACTGACAAACATCTAAGTACACACAAATGTATAAATTGGGGAGGTGGGTGTAAGGGAGGGAAGGGAGGGGGGGATGCCCTCTTGGAAGTCGTCACTTAAAGGTGCGTGCAAGGCAACTGCGTAGGCTGTCAGACAGACAGACTGCCAGACAGATTGCCAGACAGTTTGCCAGTTGTCAGTTGACTCTCTGCTGCTTTTTGGCCTCTTGGCAGATGGCACGCAAGTCATGTGAACCAACTTAACAACAACGACAACAACGACAACAGCTAACAAAGCCACTGACAGTCAGCAGCAGATTCAGCTGGCAACTGCCAACTTGCAACTGGCAACTGGCAACTGGCAACTGCCAACTTGCAACTGGCAACTGCAACAAGTGGGCGATCTATAATATTAATGCTGTTGCAGCTACAATATCTAGAACAGAATTTTTCACGAGACATTTTCCGTGGGTTTGGTGGCAGCATTTAGCGACTGTTGCATACAACAAATTGCCTTTTGTTGTTGTTGTTGTTGTTGTCGTTTTTGGCCTAAAAGTTAATTAGCCACATTTGCTGCATTGATTTACTGCTTTCAGCCATGTGTAAGACTTGAATTATTTCCACCAAAAATAAAAAACACCGAAATATAATAGAAATATTTAGAGCTTGAGAACTTTTGCGTTGGCCGATGATGATGATGATGATGATATTGATAATGATGATGCTGATGACATAAGCATTTCAAGATCGTATCAGCTTTGATATTAATGAGATACTTGCAGCTGTTAAACTACAAATAGTTGCAATTGCAATTCAATCTACTTAGAATCTTGTGCGATCGTTTCTCTGACTAATCGGAACAATTATTGGATGATCTTGAGTGCAAATAGTCGATAGTGCATCTTACATGCGATACGAGTGGAATAATCAATTTCAATGCATATCTAAGTTTAACTTGATGTGCACATTTTTAATTAAGTTATTACAATAGTACAGCTATAAATGATCGTTATCTACTTCATAAATTGCGATGCCAATTTTCTTTACAAATTAAATTTTATAATGTCTTTTAGGAAAATATAAAGTTACTTTTCTATTGCGAAATGCCAATTAATATAAGAATTTAACGGATAAAAATAAAAAACGAGTGAGAGAGAAGATGATCGAGAAATAGATCTTGAAGGAAATATTTAATGATTTTAAGGCCCAGTTGTAAGCAAAATCATTTCTAGTGGCTTGTTTTTAGAGTATTTAAGTTTATCTAGTGTTTTGATATTATTATTACTTTTAAAATGAATATATCGGAGTAACAAGTGCTTTGAAGTCTTTGGCGAAATATCCATTTCTTTATTGTCTGTAAAGATAAATGATTTATATTATCTTAAAGGAAACAGACACGCCTCTGAAAAATCCCGCAAGCAATTTCAATGCAGATATTTCCTAATTTCGCTGGAAATTTCACAAGCTTATGGAAAACTGCACAGAAAATGCAATTGCAAATCCATGTGTTTATAATTTGTGGCTAACGGTGCAAAAGTGGTTGACAATTATGGCCAACACTGGCCACTGCATCATCATTAAAAACGGATGCCTTAAGAAGATGATGGAGGCAAGAAAAAAAAAAACCAATTAAAGAGTAACAAAGTTTAAGCGGACCGACAGTCAAGACAACAACAACAACAACACCAACAACAACGACGACGACGACAACGAGAGCAATGAAGCAAACAGTTCAAAAAACGGACAGTGAAGGTACAACAACAAAAACAACAACAACATCGTCGCATGTTGCAAAGAAAAGTGAAATCAAAGTTGTAAAACCGCGAAAAACGCAGTCAGGCAGACAAACAGACAACGAGACACATAACAGCAACAGCAACAGCAACGGCAACAACAACATTGACAACAACAACAACAGCAACAGCAGCAACAACTCAAGCGCTCCAGATTGGAAAATGTCCAGTGGAAGATGTCGACAGCAAATGCCGCAAATGTTGCTATCTTAGGAGCTGCAAAGCTGCAAAGCTGAAGCTGAAGATGGAGCTGGAAATGAAGTGAAGCCTGCATAATCAGCCCCCACAAAAGCTGTTGACAATACGCTTTAGCTGGCCAGATTAACGTGGTCATGCTCAAAATGGATCACACCGAGCCCATCATCAAAGCCGGCCAGAGTTGCCCCCCAGCCAACAACAACAGCAACAACAACAACAACATCAGCAGCAGTAACAACAATATTATAAAGTTTACCCTTTAAAAATACGATTGTAAAGGGTATTCCTTAAATGCATTGATTTAATTGAATATTTAAACCAATATTTAGTTTAATAACTTTTTTAGCTATATCTGTTATTTACAGGGTATGTGCTGATCGAAATCTTATCCCTTGAAAAACACTTTTAGATTAAAATGATTTCATACAAGTAAGCATACTATATGCAGAGTATTAATTAATTCAACTCTGCTGGATATCTGTCTTCACTAGAGAGTAACCAGCAGTTGAGTATACCCTATGGTATAAGTCTTACTTGTTATTAGCCACTGCAGCTGCATAATTATAACGCCAACAGCATAATCATCGTCATCGTCATCGTCATCGTCATCGTCATCGTCATCGTCATCGCCATCGTCGTCATCATTGTCATCCGCATAATCAGCGAGTGGCTTCGACTTCGACTTCGACTTCGGTTACGGTTACGGTTGTGGTCCGAGTGTCGCACGAGCAGCGAAGAGATGAGGAGCATAATCAACCGCAACCAGCTCTGACTAACAGTTAAACTAAGCTCAAATCGAGTGACGACTAACTAAACTAAAGCAAACTACAACTATAACTAAGACTGAATGAAAAACGAGAGTAAAAATCCAAAGCGCAGCCGCCGTGCATTGAAATGGAAAATTAAACCTTGTTACATCAGTGCTAAAGCAAAATGCAACAACAACAACAAAAACAAAATGACAAGCAATGTGACGACAAAGTTTGTTGGCAGGATCAACACACACAACACACACACACACTGTACAGTGTACACACAACACGCACACCATATTCATTCACTCTCTCAACTATCTCGCATCTATCTCGAACTCTAACGAGGCAACCTGATACCAAAATCGTCACAACAAATACCAAAACAACAACAAATAAACACGCAGCACACACACACACACACTTACAAGCACACACACACACAGAGAGGTACTCATATGTGAAGTCAAGCGCAAAGTTGAGGCAGGTAATGAAAATAATATGAGAAATTTCATTTTGTTGTTCATTTGGAAAATCATTCACACATGAGTCGAACTTAGAAAAACTAAATTATTTCAAACAAAAAATAATTAAAGTAATAAATTAACAATTAAAAATATTTCTTAAAATTTTAAGAAGTTTTTTAGAGCTGAAATCAAGACTGTAAGTTATAAATAAAAGTTAAATTATACTTGGCATTTGCAAACTAATTATTGGTTAGACTTAACAAGTCTTTTCCGTTATTCGATTCCGTTCTAGATTCGAATATTTTGAAAAATTTACTTAGCTAAATACAAAAATTTTATATAATTGTGCGATAGCAATCTTTAAAATTATTACGAGCGAATTGATATTTAACAAAGAATAGTATGACACACTGAAAGATTTGAAAAATTTATAAATATTATCAATTTAATAATGTATTCCTTACACAAAAAAAATTAGTATATTACCAATATATATTATATATATTTTAAATATAAAAAGAAATTATTTTAAACAGAAACAATAAAAAATGCTCAAGATGCTGAGAAAATAACCGACCAATTTAATTTTGAAAATATAATTAATTTAAGCAAGTTTCACTTAAAGATATGCCTGCTGGAGTGTGAATGATCACAGAAATATGGTTGCAGATTAGGAGTTGTTGAAAAAAAAGTGCAGTAAATGCAACAACAGCAGCAACAGCGACGACACCGACAACAACCGCAGCAGCATCAACAATGTTGCAAGTTGGATGCGTTTTGCTGATGATAATGATGATGATGATGATGATGATGCGACGGAGCAATCTGTACCACTTTTTCCTCAACTGGACACAACAAGTGTAGCAGCAACAACAACAGCAGCAACAACAGCAGTAAGAGCAACAACAGTTGCAGTTGCAGTTACAGTTGCAACACTGCAAACAAACACATCTCCAAATCACGTCTTGGAGCGTTGTCGTCTGCGTTACATATCTTGTTGTCTAGATTGGCTGCCCGACTGCCTGCCTGCCTGCCTGACAACGTATCTTTGTATCTATGTATCTATGTATCTATAGCTGACTATGGCTATGGCGATGGCCTGGACGGTCGTCAGTGAAATAAAAAGTGAGAGTGACATCGGAAATTGTTTCAATTTTCCCAAAACGAAACCAACACAAGTTGCCGCATTTGTAGCAGCCTCCTTTAGTCTCAGTCTGAGTCTCAGTCGCAGCTTCAGTTTCAATTTCAGTTTCAGTTATAGTTTCTGTTTAAGTCTATGTCTTAGCCTCGGTCGTTGGTCGCTAAATGAATGAATGTCGAAAACTGTATCGGCAGCAATTTTTCGTACAGCCTCCGCGACTCCTCAGCGATGTGGCAAGTGCTTTCCCAAATGTTGCACTGTTGCACTGTTGCTGCATCCTGTTGTTTGTTATAGTTATCGACGTTTTATTTCTTACTTTAAGCTTTATATAACTAGCACACATGCAGACGACCAGTCCAGGCTCACAGCTATAGACTGTTGCCTGTTGAACGCTGCACGTTGCACGTTGCACGTTGCATGTTGCCTTGTGGCAGCAACTGCAAACGCTTGAATAATTGAAATTTTTCAGTGCATTTCATAGGTGCAAAATTGGTTCGCTGCCCACAGGCTCTCTCAACTATTTGTTAAGCAATGCTCGTGGCGCATTTTAATGCTCCTCTATTTAAAGCACTCATTTGTTAATGACAATCAGGCCAAGACTGTCTTCTGGCCAGTTTACCCAACACACACACACACTCACACACACACAGCTGACACATTTTTTATTTTATTAAGCTGCAGCAACAGCTGCACTATTTGACAGCCTTCCTAATGCTTAAACTAAAACATACACGTATACGATCCGTCTGGTCTCTAACTTTAACTCGACTTGTGGGCGGTGTTGTTGCCAGCCTTCTGTTTAGCCATTTGGCCAACAATTAAAATGCTAATACCTCGTACCTAAACCTGGCACATGCTCATAGTCGTTGTCGTATTTGTATACCCGATTTATAGTCGATTTTATGTCTACTCTCGTGCTATTACATCTCTATTATATTTATTATTCGTCATCTTGAGAGTGGTAAAAACATCGACTCTAACTTGTCATTTAATAAATTAAATTTATTTTAAATTTATTTATTTTTAAATTTATATCCTAAACTAAGATCATTAGTTTTAATTAAAAAGCTGCATTTCCATAAGCACAATAAATAACATTTTATGTTTATTTAACAATCATTTTGAAATAAATCCATTCCAATTAAAAATAGATATATATTATAGTCAGTTATTTGGAAATTGTTATAAATAATTAAATATTATGTAGAATAACATGTTCTATGTGTGTGTTCCATGTTTATATATATATACATACTAAGTAATGTTTTATGTTTTTATTATTAATATTTATAGATGTTTAGTTAGTTATTTTAGTATTGTATGTCGAGGAAAGAGCTTTATTAAATAAGCATATAAAATATTACGTATACGCACATTACGTTTATAAAGCTGCTTTTTGGAAAACTAAAGCAATATATATTTAACATCTATTTTTTATTAGTTATACATTTGCATTATAGAATCTCGATTTTACCGGGTCCCCTATGAATAAGAGATCGCTTATTTTTCTGGACATACAAGTGTATGTGGCATGAGGACCCGTGTGGCATCCACTTGTGGATGGTGAATGCTTTAAGCGAAATTTGAAAGTATTAACGAAACTGAGTCCGAGTTTGAGTCAAGAGCAACCGCAATAACAACAACAGCAAACATAAATGAATTTTATTCAAATATTTAATTGAGCCAAAACACTTTAAGGTACCAAAAAATAATTATGAATTTCACGACTCCATCAAGACAACACTAACATCAACATCAACTTTAAGTTTAACATCAACAAATCAGAGCCAAAAAAGCTGCTCCATTTGATTGCCTAAGCGTTTTTCAACAGCTCAGCATTTTTGATGCAATTAATTACATTTTTATTTCTTCATTGAGCCTCGACTACCTTGTCTGCTACCAAACTGTTTAACTTTATAAGACTGTGTGTGTGTGTGTGTGTGTGTGTGTGTGTGGAAGCAGCTCATTTGATTTCAATTTATTACCACATAATTCAGTTAAGCTCTGAGTTCAGTTGAGGCGAGTGATACAATTATTTCAATAGCCAACTCACTTGTCGGGGAGCCAGTTAAGCTTGTTCTAGCTGAAAGCGATAGCCCGAATCGCCTCCTCCTGCCTCTCTTCTACGCTCCCCTGGCCAGTTTTGTCGCCAGCCTTAATAACGAAATAGAAGCAAATATAAAAAATAAAATACTAAATAAATAAAATTGAAAAGAAACCGTATCAACATTCACATCATAAGTAAACCAGTTTGCACCTGAGAGAGGAAGAAGAAAGTTGTCTTGGCCATTTTGGTGGTACACTCGGCAAAACTTTATAACTGCATTGGGTGCATACCTCTATAGCTCTAACTCTACCTACCATCCACACGTACATAGTGCATATATGAATCCGAAGGAGACTCAACTCAACTCAACCCAACTCCTTCTCTAACAAGCACAACCTGTGCCTGCACCTAGTTAGCTGGCTGCGGGCGTCGAACAATGGCCAAAAACCTAACTGTAACATGCCAGGCTTTTCCAAGGCTTTTCTTTTTATTTTCTTGGTCATAAGCATAAAATATTGCGAACATCCCAACCAACAACAACCAACAACAACCAGCAATAGCAAAGATAAAAAAAAAAGAAACAACACATTCAACAAACGTCGCATGTCCGAGTGCTTGCCTCTCGCTGCAGGCCTAATTATATTGCAATACGGGGGCAGGCAATTGTGACCCCCCCCTTCCTTGCCTCTCTCCACCATACTCCCCCAACAACAACAGCAACAACAAACACAACCTATCATTGCTTGACACATGCTGCAGCAGCAACAACTCGGCTACCGTTGAAGCCACGTGCGCTGCCAATGGACAATGGGGCAACAACAGCAACACAGTTCCACAATGATCGACTACAACATACCCTTTAACAAATGTATTACACTTTTATTTCATTTTTTCTGATTTATATTTGAGGATTAAGATTTATTTAAAAACATTTGAGCAATTGGGTTTTACTTTCTTTCTTGCTGATTTTATAAGAACCTAATTTATTTATTTAGTAAGTGAAACTTTTCAAAGTTCAAGTTGTAAGTTTTTAAACTAGTATTTTGATTTTAATATTTTAAACCCTTGTACTCTTCTCTCTTGACAGGCACTTTACAGAATACTCATTAATTTAACAAATTCTACAAAATTGCAATTTTCTACTAAAAAATTCATGTTCATATTGCTTATATTGTCAATTAGAATAGAAATAATCATTAATCATTAGGTCTCTAAATTATAGACAAAAGCATTGTCAAACAATATTCAGTTTCCTAATTAAGAAATTGAATTATTCCCACAAATAGCTTACTTAATTTTGTATTAAGCCTGTATTAAGAAATGTATCTTTTCTAGATATATTTATTTTCTTTTGTGATTGTTTTAGAAAAAAAACAAAAAGAAATATATTAATATATTTCGTTCTGTCAACAGAATTGTGTAGCACAAAAAGAAATATATCTCAATTAATCTACCCCATCCTGCTGTAGAGGGTATCCTAGAGACGACAAACAATCAATGAGCAAATTCCATTTGTAGCGGCATCTTGGCATAAAGTGAAAGTGCTCCAGTTGCCGCGTCCGCGGATGTTGCCAGCAATCGCCAAGTGCTTTGACTCCTCCTCAAACTCGTACCCCAAGCACCCAATACCCCCATACATCCCAGTGGCAACCCATCCCTCTCCGATCCGATCCGATCCAATCCCATCCAATACGATCGCATCCAATACTGATGCTGAGTAACGGCTGCTGCGCACTTGCTGACAAGTTGTTTGTGTCGCACCCTCTTGGCTTGAATGCCATGCGAGTGCCACGCCCCGCGTCCCGCCCGCCTTTCTCACGTTTGGACGAGGCTGTTGCCATGTTTATGTGCACATTGCAGAATAATTGGCCCCGACTGGGAGCTCAATTAGCGCTGCCTGGGCAATTACATTTGACGGCTTTGCACACATGTTTTCAGTGGTGCTAGCCAGTGTTGGTAAATTGCCCAAAAGCATTAGCCGCATTCATCGCATTTGGCATAAATGGGTTTTCCTTCCGGTCAGCAAAGAAGATTGTCATAAACTCTCGATCACTCACTCACTCACTCACTCCTCAAGCTCAACTCGAACTTCAAAGTCAATTCTTCGCTCTCCAACTGGTTAGACACTTTAATTGCATACATTCAGGCATAAAAGGCCGGGTTATAGCCTTGTATAATTGTTAAACCAAAATACGATCTTGCAAATTTTCTATAATAAAAAATGCCTTTACAGTTTTGTTTCTTTTTTTATTGTACGTCGACTATAAACAGAAGAAATGTTAAAAATAAAAGAATATTTGGCGGTCTCTTGATCTGCAATTATAACTATGTGGGACAAAGCTGAGGAAAAGCAACTTAAAAAGAACTAAGATTATGTATGTTGTAGATTTCTCTAATTATCAATTATCAATTAAAATCGGTGGAGTGAATAAATTAAATTATTCAACTTACTTTCATTTAAAGAATTCATATAAGCAGAGATCGACTTAAAATGCCTTAAAGTTTATATTAATTTAAAGAAAGGAGGAGTTTTTAGCGTGTTCAGCATGGAAATTATTAATAGATGATATAATTTTGTATATCTTTTAATTAGTTCTATTATTATTTAATTTCTTTTATTTATCATATCACTTTGTTTACCTATCATAAATAGATAATTTAATTAAGTATATTTTTTACTTGTTTCGATATTTATTTAATTTTTATTCTTCTTATTTATCATTTCACTTTGTCTTTTTAACATTAATATGTGATCTAGTTTTGTATAATCTTTAACTATTTCGATAACTTAAACTATTATTCAGCTTGGCTTACATAATTCCCGGTTATAGTTCCATATTTTACAGCTACTTGTTGTTAACGACTGCACAAATGAGCCACTGTCATGTGAAGCCACCATTTTAGCCACACAGCCCACATAATACACATAATGTGGGCAAATTCTTCAAAATTGCCCACAAACTAGCCCACTTAGGGAGTCCGACAATGGAACCAGAGACTCAAGACCCAAGACCCAAGATACAAAGCAAAATATATATCGGGCAAATGCTTGTACTCGTAAATTGCAAGCCCAAGTACACCTGCTCTCTGTGGTTTCTCACTCTATCTCTCCTTTTCTCTATTATCTATTGTTGGCCATATATCATCTGACAAACAGACCAGACCATATGCCCTACTAAATGCGATACAATTAGAGAAGATACTCGACATTGCGATCATACGTATCAAAAATGCGAAAAACTCTACAATTTCACACACATGGAAAGGGATTTAAGATTCAATGCGATGATTACATATTACTTGACTCTATTTATTGTTGTCTGCAGAGTTTTATGGTCCAAGGTTAAATGCTTTGACTTGAAAATGGGAAGACAAAACGAGATACTTTTGCGACTTTTGTGTGTGTTGTTGTCGCTTGCTTGAGTTTTTGAGACTCCATTGTGAGACAGAGCTTGCGGCACAACTTCATTTGATTTGCAGTGAATATTAAAGCAATTTGTGGGATTATTTCCTATTGTAATCAACGGTTGGTCGTATGTCTGTTTACTCATCAGTAGCATAGCCTCAGACCCCCAGAGACCCAGAGACCCACCAAGTCTTTCGGCCAACTCATTTTCAAGTACAAATCTCAAGCGACAACGACAACGATGACGTCTCTCGCTTCGGTTTGGTCTTTATGGGTATTACTGACGGTCTCTGTCTCTATAGCTGTATAGATTTTTTTTTTTTATATATTGTCGCCCTTTGGCAAAATGACGTTTATTTATTTATGTGTAGTTAGCGTGAAAATTGCTCCAGTTTTTGTACCCCCTTCACCTCTTTCCTCTCTCCTGTCGTTAGCCTCCTTTTCAAGTCTCTTTTCAAAGTTGATCAATGATGGGGCGTATTTATTATTCAATCTGGGAGACATAGAACATTTTTTTTTTGTTAAAAGACCGGCTGTTGCTTAAGTTGTTGTTGTGGTCTTTTTTACACCTTTTTAATTGTAAACGCACACACACGCAAACACACACACACGTAATTAATTAATGCTCTCTCATTGCATTCAAGGTTATCAAAGGCCTGAAGCGCTCTTGTTTTTTTGTCTTCTTCTTGTTGTTGTTGTTGCTGTTTAGTTGGTTAATTTACAGCTTTAAATTAGTGTAGTTTACTTTCAAAACACTTTACTTTTGCTTTCAAAATACGCGTATGTTGTCTTCATTGTTATTCTTTTTTTATAGCTGTTATTTTTCTTGTTGTTATAGATGGGTGGGGTAATCATTAAGTTAAATTTTTTAAGTAGATTCGCTTAGGTTTGTCTCACTTTTTTTAATTGATGATGGTTCAGTTAGAAAACAATCTACAGAATCTTAACAATTCGCTAATGATTGTGTTAAACGTTTGAAAAATAGGAAATAATAATAACAATAATAATCATAATTATGCTCGTAATGAGGTGTGTCAGCTCGTCTTGAATTCAGATTGGATGAGTATGCAAATTGGGTTCATTTGAGACTGCAGCGTGAGGGATGCGAATTTCTTGAAATTATCCAAAGTTTTACATATTTACTAGAAATAATAAATAAAGGTGTAAGCATTCAAAAATAATTCAAATATCTGAGTGGGAAAATTGAAATAGTGCGTCAATAAATAGCATTTATGTGCGTCATTTAAAGAGTGAAAACGAAAAAATAAATTTACAATGCTCTATAAGAAGATTAGTGACTCTATGGCGCTTATTTCATTAGCTTAGCTCTTTTATTTATTGAGTTTTAATAAAAAAAAATATATAACTCTTTACATTTTTTATATTCTTCGGCTATCATCTGGTAATTAAGATAAGCAATTATTAAGTTATTAATGACAGTTTCAAAAGTATCTTCATTAATTAGATAATTCATAATTTAGCAAAGTAATTGAGAGGAAAAGATACAATTTGGAACTTAATTTTTATTATCGTAACATCTGAACTAGCTGAATTATTGCAGAGTACTCTACTTACTCTGATAATATATCATTATTTTTAATTGAATACTTAAAATATCGACTGAAGTAAATTAGAATAGCTTTGTACACATTTTCATGTTTCATTTAATTCATTCAATTAATAAACATATACAAACTACAGACACTGTAATTTTTTTTGAATATCAAGAATTCTACAATTCTACACTTGGAAAGTCGATAATTCAATTCTCTGTCAGATTCACGGTTTGAAGTCCCCACGAAATAGATTTACATTTTAAAATAATTTCGCAACGTTCCTGTATGAATAAATAATAATATGAGCAATCGATTCCCTGGAGCGACAATCAATCCAATCGATCGAGTCGAACTCTAAAGAGAACAGAGAGAGGAAATTTAAGTTCCACATTCTGTTTAATGGAGGATGCTCATAATTATATCTCTACTCTCTACTTATCTAAATAGAACGTCATAACATTTACGTACTAACCACATTTAAGATTGCTTACAATGTATCTGCAGCTGTGTATCTGTATCTATAGAAATGTAACCGTGTATGTTGCTCCAATTAAAATACAAACTCATCTCCTGTGCTGCATTGCAAATTATCTTACATAAGGCCAAAGCGAGGGCACCTACATATACATATACATATAGATATGTATGTCGATCGAACTATAGATCTATCTGAGGAGTGCTTGGGGCGGATTTTCCTCATAGCGAATGCTTTTCATTTAATCGATTTGCGTATTTCGGGCAGCGGTAATTGCAGGCAACTCGGCCAAACTCGGGCAACTTTCATTGCGAGGCCGTCTAGAGTTGTCTAGAGTTCCCTCAGACACTCCCCAACAGTTGCAGCTTCAATCTCAACCTGAATGTGGATTAAGTGTATGCCAAGGCATTAAGGCACTCTTGTTGTTATTGCTTTTGTTGTGGCTGTTGTTGCTGTTGTTGCTGTTGTTGCTGTTGTTGCTGTTGTTGCTGCTGCTGTTGTCTGTTGATTTTGCAGTTGCTGCGTAGCCTAAAGTGATTTGTTTTTTAGATTTTCAAAGTGATTGCGGTTATCGTTGAGAGAGTCACAATCGCAGTTGGCATCGAAGTCATCGTCATTGCTCGGCTTACAACACCAACCAAAAACAACAACAACGACAATAATAATAATAAAATGAAGCTGAAATTGAAATCGAAAAAGAGAAAAAAAATCAGCGCACATTCCAGTACACAAAATGTGTAACGCAATCAAATCCATCGCTTCCGGTTTAAAGGCGCAATTAACTGCCTTGGATTACGTACAACAGTGGGCACATCTCAATGCCTCTCACCTTCTCCTCTCTATCTCTCTATTTCTCTTTTTCTCTCTCTCTCTCACAGTTGATCTTGTAACGCACTTGGCTCTAAAGGCTTTTTATAGTACCGCCACATCTGATATATTTTTATCTGTTTCTCTCTCCCTCTCTCAATGTATATCTATCTCTCTGCATATGACAGTCATCAATTCGCAGATTATCCACAGCATTTCACTTATTTTTCCAAGTTTTAGCTCTCGTAATTGGCATTTTGAATGCTGTAAACAAATTTTGTTCGATAGTTGAGATGATGAAATGTCATAATTTGAGTGCGTGTGATTTTTTCCAAATCGGGCAAACGGTTAGAAAGTTGCTCGATTTTCACATGCACAACTTAATAAAATAAATGGCTATGAAATTGCTTAATTTTTTCTGCACATAATATCTAAGGTTTTTCAACGATTATTTTAAAGATGTGGAATTAAAAGTTATTGTTTGAAGATTATAACGTGGTTAAGAAAGTATCTCAGATGTAGAAATGCAAAATATATGCTCTCAATGGAGAGTGAATAAAAATATAATAATCATCTCACATTCTTAAATATATCTTTGGCAATTTATTATTAAATTACCATTATTTGATTTACTTTAAGAAAGGAAACATTTAAATTTAAGACAAGACAACACCTAAATACAGTTAATTTCTTAATCTGTACAATTATCTCAAAGTTTTCTGCCGAACTGAGGAAGCTCACATTCTAAAATGTATTTAGATTGTTTAGCTGTAGCTAATTTATTTCTTAGTTCACTTTTGGTACATATTTGTACGCTTAATGATGTTCACATCCAGCTTCTAACCTCACCATCCGATCCATTCATTTAGCGGAACCTGTCTGGGTGAGCCACTCACTCAATCACTCACTCATACACTCAGACACTCATTCACTCACTAACCTCCAAGATCATAAAATTAATGATATATATATATTGTTTTTTTGTTGGCGCTTCTTTTACGCCCATCTGCCACTTGGGACTGCCACTGCCACTACATGACCAAGACAAATCAAGACAATTCAAGACAACCATCAACTTCTATTTAAAATTAAATTAACCTGCTTAATTTGCCCCCCTCCCCAAAACGATCCCATCCCCTCCCATCGCAACCCATTCCATTTGAAGAGACGCGCCCAAAACATTCACTTGGCACAAATGAAAATCGAAAGGCGCTACTAATCGCTTCAATGCCTATAAGTAAGTAAATCTACAGCACAGTTTTGTATCTGCATCTGCTGGATACATATGCTTGTATCTAAACTGTGGCACGTTCGAAAATTTCGTGCATTTAACGCATAAATGAACTCTTTGGATACGGCTCGTTTTTTTTTCTTTATATTTTTTTGTTTTTAGCTTCTTTATGGACTGAATTCGAAGTCAGATTGGAAGGCGATGCCAACCCTTTCACCCTTCACCGTGAAGGCTGCTGTGATGGCCAGCTGGCTGCCAAATTTAGCAAATTCGATTTGATTTTGATTTTGATCGCTCAATTAGCGTAAAAGTAACATGTCAAACCTATTAATCACTTTCGAAAATAAAACAAAAAGCCGAAAAATTAAAAGCCATACAAATATTGTAATACAAAATGAAAGAAAAAAGTTACTTAAGAAGTGCGGCTTAAATACTTAAGGAAAGGCTACAAGAAAAATATTTAAATTTAATTTATACACATTTCAAATACCCTGTAAAACGTAAAAGCTTTTAAAGCTCTTGAAATATTTATACTCTTCATTTAGTTTAAATCATATTAATTAAATTTAATAAAAAATTGGAAACTTAATACATTATATACATTTGTTTATATATTCATTAACTTTTAGTCGCATATACCTTAAGTTGCTTTTTTGCCCTTTTTATAAGTAATAAAGATAGAAGAAGAAGGGCAAAATGTTTGCTCGTGCCGTTGCCAAAAAAGTGCGTGAATTTAGGCGTAACCCAAAAATTATATAATTTATTATTTCTTTTGATTGGCAAAAATTAAAAAGTAACTTCAACTGTAAACGTATTTGTACATTTGTATCTGTGTCTATCTCAGTTCGCTCGCTCAACAACTCAATTCGAGCTCTTTTTGCAATGAAAATGCTGCGTCATTACTCGAACTTCAATTTCATTCATTCATCAATTACAATACACAAAAGTCGAACGATGAAGCCTTGAATCTAGCAGATACATTTTATATATAAATCCATCTACATATATGTATGTAACGGTATCTGCATAAGTGCAAGTGTGTGTGTGTGTGTGTTTGATATGGTATAAAATGCTTGTGGATGACATTAAGTTTAATATTTGTCGAGATCCTGTAATTGCGCTTATTAAATGTAAGCTGTGAGCTTGTGTGAAGTACTTGTATCTTTGAGATACTTTCCTAGCTACTTACATGCTTGTAGTTGTTTGTGGTTGTAGTTGTTGTTGCTGTTGTTGCTGTTGTTGCGGCATCAATTTGCTAGCCTCTTCTAGTTTAATTGTAAAGTGTTTTCTTGCTGTGGTTGTTGTCGCAGTTGTTGTTGTTGTGTCTACTGGAGCTATAAAATCCGCACGGATATCCGTTGACCGGCAGGAAGAAATCAACATTTGAACACCGTTGGCTATTGCAGCGTTTTACGGATGTTGATAACCTGCATTGGCATTGGCTAAAGCAATATTGTGTTGATCTTGTTAGTGTTGTTGTTGCTATTGCTGTTGTTGTTGTTGTTGTTGTTGTTGTCATTCTGCATCCCAAATGTGCAACAACAACAACAAGTTGCCGACGGCGCGTGTGAAACTTTGTTTTTGTTTTTGCGACTTTTGTTAAGGATAATTTTTAACGGGTTTATTAACTTCACTTTTGCTAATCAAAATCAACTTTTTAACTAATTCAATAAATTTATCAGATTAATTTTAAACGAAGCACAGAATATTGCATTAAAATATGTTTATAATACAAAAATTTTATGATTTATTTATTTTATAAGTATTTTATATTTTTTAATTGTAATAGTTAGGAGCTGTTGAGTTGTTTGATAGTAGGATAGCAGTAACTATATAAAAAGTTTTATGAAATATCGATAGATTTTTTTATAGGAGCTAGAGTTAAGACGGTTATTGGAATTGTAATTATGAATTTATTTGTATTAAACGTTTTGCTTAAGTTAGTATCTGTTGAGTTTTTATTTATAAATATTTCTTTATACACTTTGTACAATCTTTAGACTTTCTTTGTGGCTGATTTATGGATTTAGTTATTAATGCTAATTAACAGTATTTGTCGTATTATTCGCGATACACGCGCTGTCACCAATCCCAAGCTGAGAACTTCCCAGTTTCGCTTAATCGGTTTAGTTTGGCTTATTTACATATAGACGACATACTATATAGGATATACTATATACATATGTAAATGGTTCATTTCTTGGCCGTAAGCTTTTTCATTATATTTTATAATTTCATTATGGATTGTCTGATTAATGCCTGACCATAATCATCATCAGCCTGTACACATGTGGCTTAATTTCTTTATGTTGTTGTTGTTATTATTAATTTTTTTTATTATTGTTGTTGTTGTTTTTGTTGTTGCTTTTCCACAGCTTTACTCACTTCGCATTTGCGGCTGTCACAATTTGCATTAATTGCATTTAAGTATGCAGTTATCATTGATTTAGCACCAATATTTATACTTATATATAGTTCAGATATCTCTTACAGCTACTGGGCGCGTCTGAAAGTTGCAATCTTTAACGACTTATGCATTCAAGATTTATGAGGACACGGTGTTATTAGATAGGAAATTGATTTGTTTCATGTTTTCAATCATGTTCAATAGAAGTCGAAAGTTTGTAACAAAAGTTTCAAAACATTATGTATTTATTTTAGAAAAGTTTTTTTTTCATATTTTTACAGATTATATTTATTATTTTAAAAATTTTGCTGATTATTTTATTCAGGAAATGTTTAAGATTGCACATCTTCAATGAAGTTTATCTCTCAAATTTTGTTTATTATTATGCTTATATATTTTGTTTTTGACACTTTGAAATGATAATCCTTCCACTTCACTTGTAATGGTAAATAGCGGTAGATTTATATATATTACCGTTATTTTTGATGTATTACGCGCGCACATATCGCGTGAGATTCTATTACGTTACGTTACGAATGACGTTAAATGGAGGCCTTACGTTGGGTCGATCGTCTTGGATGTTGCTTTGGGGCTGTTTGTATGTGGCTTTTGTGTTGCGGTGGTGCTGGTGGTGCGACCGACAAGCGACAACACGACCAATAGCTTTGAGACCGTCTCACGGACTGATGATAGGCGGCCAGCGAGCAGCTTCACAGTCAGAGTCAGAGTCATACAGAGACTCCGAGTCAGATTCAGACTGAGACTCAGACTGAGACTCAGAGTCAGAGTCGAAGGCGAAGTCGAAGTCGAAGCGTCAGAGCCACAGTGTAAAGCGTTTTCGATTTCCTAATAATAAACGCAAAATAGTTATACGACGTCTTCTGTCTATGTATGGGTGCTCTGAATGAATACACAACGAGCAGCAAGACGAGCGGAGACGATGAGATCCACAGCCAAAGCCACATCGGACATCGGATCGAACGAAACGAAACGAAGTGAAGTGAAGCAGCAGAGCCAAAGCAGAGCCACAGCTGAGCCACAGCAGAGCCAAAGCAGAGCAGCTAACAGCAGAGTCAGAGCTGAGACAGAGCTGAGACAGAGCTAAGACAGAGCGGAGCAGAGCTGAGCTGAGCGAAGCAGAGCTGAGCATTTTGAGGAAGTCTAGAGACGATGCAATAAATCGAAGCTAATACACTTCTTTCTTAATGTAGAGCACACACACCACACACCAAACACAGCTCGTGCGATCCACAACTCACACACACACACACACACAGACACACACACGCACACAGAGAGACAAGAGCAACAATTCCTGCCTAGACAAGTTTAGCGGCAGCGACGCTGGCAGACAAGCGGCAAACGGCAAACGGTAAATGAGGCACTCGTCGTTCGCTGGAGACGCGTGCATCCTGCACAGCTGCAGCTGCGACTCTTTTTTACTCAATGAATATCGCAGTCGCTGCGCAGTCGACGCTGGAACAGCATTCCAATTGCATCCGAAACTGGGTGGAGATCTTCCGCCCCAGCACGAGGCGCGCTTCGTGAAAGCCGAACGAGCGAACGCCGTCGACACGAACAGACAGCCGAAGCTTGTTGTTCCACATGCGATCCACAAGCAAAGAAAATGAGAAAAATGAAGCAAAATAAAAGTGAGCGTGCTCAGTTGAACTTCGGCAACAGTCGCAGCGTGCAGCTCACGGCAGCAACATCAGCGGCGACAACAGCAACAACGACTACCACAGCAACAGCAACAGCAACAACAATAACAACGGTAGCAATTGCTGGCTATTTCGGCCATGTCCGATAGAAGAGACCAAGAAGAGCTAGTCCAGGGCAGCTGGAGCTCGTAATTAAGCGGCAGCTTAAGATAAGTCGTAACTGACTGACATGGTGAATGGAAAGTTCAACAAAGTCTTCCACTCACCAACAGCAGCAACAACAACAACAACAGTTGCTGCTGCCGTTGCTGCTGATGTTGCCGCTGTGTTGATGGCGATTAACATACGAGACACATGTGGCCAAATGGGTGAAGGGTTTGGTATTCTGTCCTACTTCTACAATGGACTAACACTACCATGTCCCTGTCCATGTTCAAGTCCATGTCATGTGCCTTCTTTCAAAGCACTTCATGTCTGCGGTTGGTTGTATCTTCTATACTTCTATACTTCTGTCTCAGCCTCAGCCTCGGCCTCAGCCTCAGTTTCTTCTTCTTCTGCACGAAATCGATCAAATCAAAAATGACTTTGTGAAGTGACTAACTGCCTAACTGCCAGCTGCCTGCCGCCAGCTGCCTGCCTGTTGCCTGCCTGTTGCCTTTTGCCTTTTGCCTGAATGTTGCATGCAACATGCCTCTATGCTGTCTAACAGTAGCGGTCGCCTCTCTGATTTCGGCTCGTTCGCTTGCTCCGTTGATGTTGTTTAGATTTTTGAATGAGTTGAAGTCCAAGTCCATGGCTGAAACTGAGGCCGTTGCAAAACACAACACTTCAAAATGAAAGCACATTCCCTTGTAGAAATTGTACCGTTAGGCGAGTAACTAAGACTAACAACAGGTACCCCCAGTGGTACCTGCCGGATCGTTTGTCCGTTTTTTATGGCCAAGCAAACCAAAACTGACTGACTGACAGACAGACAAACGGACCCATTCGCATCGTCCTCTTCGTCAGCAGCAGCAGCAGCAGCAGCAGCAACATCATCAACATTATGATGATCTGCTAACATCATTATCATCGTGCAACATCATCCAACATCATCCGACACTTGGCAGCTTATGGCATAGATTTGCAAATCGCGGATCCTCTATTATTGTAGCTGTTTGTTGTGGTTGTTAGTGTTGCCACAACAGCAACTGTTGCTGCTGCTGCTGTCGCTGTTATTGTTGCTGATGATCTCTTGCAGCTTGGCCGCGTGCCAAGCCGTCCTCTTATTTATTTGAGTCAATGAGTTCACAACTATTTTTTTTATTTTTATTTTCTTCTTTCTCCATCTCTCCCTCTATCTCTGTCTCACTTAATGACTTTTTTGTTTCTTCTCTCTCCTTGAAATGAGTTTTTGTGTGGCTTGTGTTGCATGTGGCAGGGAAGTCTCTTCTTGCCTCTTGCACTGATTGATGGTTTGATATCGCCTAAGTGGCAAGATGCTGATATGTGCTATAACTTTTCCCTGGCCTCAAATCAAAATTTACTGCACGTCTTTTAATGAGTTGCAACTTACGACAACCCATAATTAATTTTTGTAGCAATCTTTATCTGCTTAGAAATTGCAAATACCCTAGGTAATTAACAGAGCATCAATAACAAACTAACTACTCTCTTATGACTGGCATTTAATATCGAGATCTCTAATTTGATTGTTATTTCAATTGTTTTTCTTTAGTTGATAGTTAGATTTCACTATTTAGATTGTTATTTCGATTGTTTTTCTTTAGTTGATAGTTAGAAAAGTTAGTACAAGATATAAAAATCTAAGATAAATTTATAGAATTATTTTAGTTTTATAATTCCATTTTCATAAAGTTACATTTTTAGAGTTAAGAAAAGATGTTTTTAGAATGACTTAATTTTAAATATAGCGATTGGCAACACATACATTTTATATAAAACAGATTTTTTTAAAAACTATATGAGCAACAATTTAAGAAAAAAATACTATAATTATTATTTTTGTATCTCGCTTTTAAATTAAATATATAGTGTCTCTATGTCTCTATTAAAAATACTCAGAAATTTGCTATTATGATTTTGAAAAAAGTTCTACTAAATTTAAATATTTTAAAATATTTTTTACTTCTAATATATTTTGAGCTAGCACTCCCCGATATATTCGAATATTCGTGACAGATTGTCAGCATTCCATTGAGCTGACAAAAATGATCTATTTAATGACAACTCAATAGGTAAAGTCAGTTGCCAATTTTCTCTCCATCCTTTCTAATCACGCTATAGACATAAGCTCAAGATCGAGGTCATATCAGTATAAATCATGTAAAAGATTTAATTTCCTGACTGCAATAAAAAACGAAAACATCTAAAATATTTCGTTAGTTGTAATAACAAATGGCGAGTGAAGTACATGCATAGAAATTAGCATAAACGCGACTTCGATTTCCATTCAAATTGTGGCTCTTATGCATAATTGATATGTTCAATATAATTAGCCATACAAACCAAATAGCTAGCTAACAGCAACAGCAAGTTGAACAACTTCAAAATCGTTTAGTTTATGGTTGAAGCCTTTTACTAAACTAGCAACAACAACAGCAACAAGATCCACATTGAAGCATGCAAATATACAATTTGATTAATTTATGCGCTAAATAGAAAATAAAACTATGGCAACAACACTGCATTAGCAATGGCCGGCAACAACAACAACAACAGCAACGACAACAACAATGACAACGACAACGTTTAGGAGCTTTAACACTTCTGCTCCGCGCCTCCTCAACGGCAGCTGCTGCACATAATTGGCTCAAAAAATAAAATAAATAGAGAAGAGAAGAGAAAAAATAACAACAAAATAATAAAAAGCTCGTAAAGTTTTGTTGGGTTTGGTGTGTGCGCGCAGAAGACCCGCCCGCCAGCAATTGTTGCTGTTGTTGTTGCCAGTTGTTGCTGTCTGTTGCTTGTTGTTGTTGCTGCTTGTTATTTAAACGTTTTCAAATCGCACAGCGAATGAAAACGAAAGAAAAAATGAAATACATCGAAAGTGAGCATATGTATATGTACATGTTGTCGACGTATCAGCGACGCGCGCTTCGATAACTTTGCATGGGGACGGCAAAGCTCGAAGCTCACAGTTCGCTCACAGAGAACGAAGTCACTCGGTTAACACTGACAGCCGAGGGGAAGAGCGCGATAGACAGACAGCGAGACAGAGAGACAGCGAGACAGGGAGACAGAGAGACAACGAGAGAGAGAGCACGCAAGAATGTGCGACTTGAAGAGGGAGGGATTTGACAGTGAGCTGGAAGTGGAATTGAAATTGGAATTCTGGGGTCGTAACGTTGGTGAGTGCGAGTACCACCATCCACTATATCCACTCCATACACCATCCAACATCCACCATCGCTAACATCATCATATGCCAAATATTGCGACGTTGTCGTCTCTGTTACAATCGCTTACAGTCAGCCCCCAGCTATGTATGTAATGTTTTTTAATAAATGAACCTATGTAACCGAAACGTGGTGTAATATGCAATCTATGTTGTTATTGCATACCCTTGCTAGCGGGAGTATATGGTTATTATGACTATGATAATTCCTTATTGGTGTAACTTGTTGATGGTAAAATATCTTCGAGAATTTATATTTAAGTCTTTCTTTATTTCTGTTTACTTTTTAAAATTATAGCTTAAATACTGTTTACCTGTTTGATATTTATAATTAGTTAAAGTGGAAGATTAAACTACTATGTATCATGTATTATTTATTTATAAACAAAAGTTATTCTTTGTATTTTTGATAGAAGTAAAGGTTCATCTACAAAAACGTTAACAAAAATTATGAATACAATTTTATTAAAAATATTTGATATTTCTTTAAAAGATCACAATTTTTTGTTGGTCATGTATGTATTCAACTATAAAATAATAATTTGATTAATCTTTAATTTTTAAATACCTTTTATGTACTAATATTTTCTGTAGCTTGAGTCTTTTTATTTTATTTATTATTAATTATTAAAAATAATTTTGTTACATTGATACTTTTATAGAAATTACTTTTTAGTTAGTGTATTAAATATTCGTAATTGCGTGGATACTTTAATGTAATAGCTTTAGTAATTATTTTTACTGGTGCGCTTTATTGTTTATTACAAGCAAGTACATACGCCCGGTGTCTATATCTGTATCAGTATCGGTATCTGTATCTGTATCTCTCGCTCTCCTATGTATAACACTAAGCATTCTACAATTGGCTCATTTAGCGGCCGTCTCGACGACTGCGTAGCTCCCCGCTCTGTCGAGCACACACATACACACACTCACACACACTCACACACACTCACACACGATGCTGTTGTTGTCGTCGTGTTGTCGTCGTTCGTTTCTAATTATACGATAGGTGCGCTACGAGCCATGAAACGTGCGGGGTCTGACCTTCTCTCCAACGTTTAGGAGCTGCCCAACTCTGAAGCTGACTCGAAGTCTATGCCCAACTGCAGTATTGCCTTTGCCTCTGGGGCATGGCGTCTTGAAATAGTGTTTCTTTTTTTTCTATTTCTTTTTTCAATATTTTGTAGGGGATTATTAAATATTACTTGGCAAAAGGCTTCTGTGGCGGCAGCTGTTATTAGCCTTTGTGATTATTTTCAATGTGCGAGCAAAGGCGATTTAATTATTGCATTTAGTCGCTGCAAATACGAAAATGGAAATGGAATTCTAAATGTTGGTCACATTATTTCCTTGAGCTATCCACACTATGTATCTGAACAGCAATCGCCTCAGGTCTCTACAGGGCGTGTCTAAACACTTCTATCCATTCAATGTGATGGATTTGTCATAGAGGTCACTCTTTAACGGGGTTGGCCAACAATAACATCTCTGACATAAGCAAGTGCAATTCTATTCTAATTGATTGTGATTAAGTGTAGTAACAATTTATTAAATGCTACTTAATTATGTGGTACAAGTCAATAGACATTTATTACTTTGATTTCAAGAGGGTTGTGTAACGGGCGACATTGTTCGTTGTTGATGTAATGCTTTTAACATCAGTTTCCATTATCCAAAAAAAAAATACTTTAAATATGTATCAATTAATTATCATGAATTCCCATAAGGTTATGCAAATCTTTATTAAAATAGATACACCATTAAACACCTACAATAATAAAGTATCTTATAACTCCTAGTTGTGATAAAATGCAATTTATCAATGAAAATATTTTCAAGGAAAATTGTAGAATATTTATTGAATATTATAAGTTCTTAATTTAACTTAACACTTAAAATACTTATAACATCTTTAACTAATTAAACTATTGACTTGAATATACTTATGAGAATACTAACTGTGAAGAGACTTTATCCACAACAAAAAGTACAGTATTACTCATATTTTCAATGACTTTATCTCAAACTGTATAAGTCCATCTTGTTGTCCCATTGATTCGTTTCCCATTCGTTGTTCATCTTCCTACTCTATTGATCCGAACACAGCTTGAAATGATGTCAGTTTGTTTTCTTTATTTTCTGATTTTGTGAAGTAACCAAAACAAGTAATCTGATATATTTATTTTTGTCGTACATCGTTGGCATTAAGCTCTGGCAACATTTCCGCATTTGAAATGATTTTTAATTATTATTTTTAGACGCCTACACACTGAGTACATCGAAGACTGCGATGGATGCTCTCTTCACTGTGAAGCTCAAATGTCAGGCTTACGACGAGTTAAATTTCCGAGCACATGAAAAGCCCACAACAAATAGCAAAACAGTCTTATCAAGTGGATTTGGATTTAAGTGGAGTTCAACTACATGTGTGTGTGTGTTTGTGTGTGTGTGTGTGTGTGAATGCATCTTTATGTGGGTGCCTAAGCTCCATTGATGACACGTCATTTCTGGCATAGACATCTTCGTCAAAAGTGTTAAGTCGAGTGAGAAACCGAAGCAGAAATAGAAACTGAAACCAAAAACAGGTCTGGAAACAAAATGTGTCAATAAAATGTCATGGAAAGCCACTTAGATTCGAGAACTGGAGACGAGGAGGCCTCACCCAGGGCACTTTAAACTTTGTGCCACATCCGTTGTGCCAGGTGGGGCATTGGGTGGTGCAACCCACTGAACATTTGTCAATTTTTATCGTCTACGCTTTTTGGTAATTCGCCAATGTTGTGGTTCTGTTCGAGTGATGTTGTTTTTTGGTTTTTTTTTTCATTTGCACAATTATTATTGCTTTGATTTAAATCAGTCTACTGACCCAAAAGTTCAGCTACGGATATTGCAAATTTAATAATTGACTAGACGCCAAAAAGCCATGTTCAAAACCAAAGCCTAGACTTGAGTTGTGCTCCAAAGTAAACCAAACCAAACCAAACCAGGGGGCTTATTAATGCGATAACCTTGGCTGATTTAATTTCTTGTTCGCAAACTGTGATTACCAGCAACAACAACAACAATAACAATAAACTATAAAACAGCAGCAACAGCAACAGCAACAACAACAACAAAGACAACAGCAACAGCAGCAGGAAAATCAAAAAACTTGCACAATTTCGACACTAAACGACGATCTTTGGTTTGTTGTTATTATTTTTGTTGTTGTTATTATTGTTGTTGTTGTTGTCGTCTGTGTAGTTCAAAGCCCAAGTCTGACTGTTAGTTAGTCGCATATTTAATTAAGAGATTGAGCCTCAAATAGTGTTGAACAATGGTACAATCTGTTGGCAGCACGAGCTCCGTCTCTGCCTCTGCCTCCGACTACACTGAGCGGAAACTCATAGAGATGTCATTCAATTTAACTTCGGCACCTGCAGCACTTCATCAAATTTTGATTTCGTTGGCTTTGTTGCGATCAAAAACCATGATATATATAAATTAGTTTCCAAGGGATCCGCCACACATTTACATCCATCTAGTTGTATCCATTTCTTGACTTTGTTTATGTTTTTTATGGTCCCCTCCATGATGCCACTTGCTATGGTTCTGTCCGGGGAATATATAACATAACCCTTGACTAAATTTTTCTGACATCTTTGTTGAAGTTCTTTGGAAAAATCATCGCTATTGATATGCTGGATTTTAAATTCTATCATAAAGACGGTATCCTTCGTGATCACCGACTTCCTTTCGGCAGAACACGATGTACAACTGCAAATTATGTGATTCCCTTCATTTTCGCTTGTTGAATTGATTGGAGATCTTGCCTCGGTAAGATTGAAACTTGTCGTTTTATTCGTGAGATTCATCGCTGGAAGTTATACTGTACATTTTAAATAATATATATATATATATATATTTAAAAGCAGTTTGTTATTCAACTTTGACGTTATGTTCAGTGAAATGAACCCTAAACAAATATCGGTTCCGGTAAGTTCCGAAACAACCTTTCGATTTCGGTACAATAAATTAACTATGTTGTTTTATGACATACGAATTAAACTAAAATTTTAGAACTAATATTTGAATTTTCGAACATTCTAATTTAATAGCATATATACTTTAGAATAATTATAGAGGCCAAACCATCATCAAAATGAAATTTTGTTTGAAAAAATACATATAAAAAATAATAATTTTGGGAAAAATATTAATATTTAATGAATTATAATGTAAAGCTTATATTTAATGTGAATTTATAATGAAAAATAATTTGTTTGAATTATAAGATAAATCATAAGGAGATTTTAAGTATGAGTGAATTGTAAATATATTACTGAATAGTTAGCCTGTTATTATTGCTCATGTCTAAATTCTAGTCTAGTAGTCTAACCATTGGGTTAGATTATTATTTCACATTTTACCTGTCACCACTAAAACTAGCATAGGAATCAGTCTTCGAAAGTTTTCAAGATGTCGAAGGATTACGATCTAAGCGAATCGATTGCCATTTACCGAATGTCGTACGTGATACATGTGACAGAGGATAAGAACCTGTTGCCACGAGCTGCTCAAAAGGCCAACGAGCTGATGGTGTGCGGTTATATGATGTATACGCACAGTGGGCACGCTGTGAGTGAAGAGCTGGAGGGGACGCAGGAGAATCTGAAGCAGATGCTGATGTGGCTGGAGCAGGAAATGCCAAAGGGCAGTGAAAAGCCACGCTTAGGCCAATATCAGCAGCAGTTGAAGGCCAAGTATGTTGATTTCTTTTGCTGTTAGCCTAGAAATCTTAGAATTTACTTGATTAAAATTTAGCTATAACCACAAAATTTGTTTCGAGTGCATTTGCAATAGCTGCCATAAACAATAACAATATTGAACAATGGATCACCGAACTGGCTGACGATGCAACCAACTGACTTTTCAAAGTCAAAATCGCGATTGTATCATCAGCAATTTTTTTTTTCTATCTTTAGTTTTGCTTCTTTTTACTTTGTGGGGAGGGTGAAGTTTTGAATGACTGCGATTTTTGGTTGTTGGCCAAAGTTGGCAGATAAAATGGTCGCACATTGCAAACAATAAGCCAAGTTTGGCCTACTGAGCCGCAAACAATCGAATCAATTCATTTTTCTAGGGCGTACTATGCCACTTGAACGTTGAACTGCAGACGCCCCAATGCTGACTACTGTGAAGGCCCCCACAAAAATAAAAAAATACAAAAAAAAAAAAATAAATAATATACTGATCGTAACTCCCCAGCGTTCCATTGTTATTGTTAACGGCAAACTGAAACTGCAACTGCAACAGCAGCTGAATTTCAAGCTGAAGTTGGAAGTTGCAAGTTGGTCTTGATCGTGCCACCGACCTAGTCATTTTAATTTTTCTATTTTAGTAGCAGTCTTTTTGTTTTTTTTCTGTCGATGGCGCTACTTGGTGCATTTCGCAACACTGGTCGCCTGTTTGGAGCCCCCGCCATAACTCATGCTGTGTGCAGCTGAAGATTTATGGGCTTTGTTTAAATTGGGAGCATTGGCAGGCCCGAAAAATGTTCTTAGCCTGGCTGGGATGTCAACAGGATTACGTTGTAACATTTAACAGGCCATGGCAATTCAATTAGACCTAAATGCTGTCAACAGCCAGGCACTAATAACCAACAACAATAACAGCAACAACAACAAAAGCTTAGAGAGACAGCCAAGTGTCGTCTGGCCTGGTCTTGAGTCTGTCTTGAGTCTTTGTGTCTTGTGTCTTGTGTTGCATAATATATATTTTATGCATGCAGAGCGCTGGCAATATTGCAACATGTTGCCAATGCTCTGCCGCTGTTGTTGTTGATGATGATGCATAGCCTCCAGAATTGCAACGTCGCAGCGTCGCCCCTCCCTAAACTCAAATTCAAACACAGACCAGACCCGATCAGACCCGATCAGACCAGGCCAAGAGCCGACTCCGACTCCAACTCCAACTCAGACTTAGACTCCAGACCAAAGAGCGACAGTCCTGCGCCAAGGTATCCAGCTGTGTCTCAGTCTCAGTCTTAGCTTGCCACAATTTGTGGCGTCTCTCTGTCTCTTTCGCTCCCGTGGTAAGTGTGTCGAATATTCAAGTGAAAATTTCCCGCATAGATCTCAAGTCAGTCAGTCACTCAGTCAAGGCGCAAAAAACGCGAGTGCGGCGCTTGTCTTACTGCACACACACACACACTCACGCACACACACAGACTTCTACTTCTATCTGCTCGCATACTGATGGATATTGTATCTGTATCTGTTGGATATGCACATGGCTTTTCTAGGTGGGTAGCTCGCCTGCCTTTCGACTGGTATTCCACTCGTATTTGATTAGAGACTTGGGCGCTCAGCCAAACTTGTCGTTACAGTTGTTCTTATTGTTGTTGTTGTTGTTGCTATTCTAGTTGTTGCTGTTTTGGCTCTTTAAGTCGAACAATTACATTTTAAGCGTAGCACAACCTTGGATACCGTTAGATTTTTGCAGTTGTTGGGCGTGTGTTACGTCTAGTAGTTGAATATAACACAGTGAACATATTTAGCAGATCTTGAGAGATAAAATTATTTTGAGATGTCAGTGAAAATCTGTAAATTGCAATAATGAGAACTATAAAATATCTCTTGAATATTATTTTCAATACACATTTCATTGAAATTTTAAAAAGAAAAGATTAGAATAAGAAGTTGTTAAGATATAATTAATATGTAAACTTAAATCTTTTACTTTATTATCGGTATGGAAGAATTTAAATAATTACAACTTTATTATGTAAAACTGCCTTTAAGAAATAAAAAATAATTTATATATATTTCTCTTATATAAAATTGATACTTTGTTGATTTGTGCTGAATTTTCAAATTTCTTGCTTAAATATAATAATGAAAAAAAATATAATAAAATTTTTATTTTTTTGACGGTAGACATTGAGTTCTAAAGATGGCTGGAAATGTTTACTGGGTTGATGGTAAAGCACACCGCTGGGCTAAACACGATTCAGCAATCTGGAAAACGTCTCGTTGGATTCGACGTCTCTTTGGCAAGAGTCAAGAAACAGATCGCCAGCTCAGCTTGGGCCATAGCAGACCCGGCCAGACCACAGTCTCCACAGTCTCCGCACCCCACTCTCCACTCTCCACACCCCTTTGCCCATTCACGAGCTGTAACTGACAGTCAGACGGGGCCAGCTAAAAGCGAGTCGACCACACCCGCACACTTCATTATTTTTATGTCGCCTGTGGTGGTACGATTTAAACGACAACGACGACGGCTCTGGAGACTGTAGACCAGAGACTGGGTTGCAGCTGGAGACAGAGACTGAAGAAGAGGGAGAGACACAGACAGAGACAAAGACAGAGACAGAGACCGTGGCACGACATTCAGTTAGAGAACCCCAAAAGCAAACTCAAGAAATTAGACGCATTCGACGTTTTGAAGCGAGCGACAAGTCAAAGAGTAGCGCCTAGTTCCCAATCCCGATCCCAAACTAAACTCAGACCCAGAGCCAGGCACGGGTCTCAGAGTCCCAGGCACATCTCATGTTGATGTTACAATTGCCGGTTGTACGTCTTGTGCTGTGTGGATTTGGATTTAGGTTTGGGTTGGGAAGCGGGATCGGGATCGGGATCGGGATCGTGCGCCAGCTCCAAATGTGCCTGGTGGGGTTTGGAAATTTGTAGCGCCAACAGCAACAACAGCAACAACAACAACAATTACTTACAATTACAACAACGGCAGTCAGCCAAAAAGTCGTTACTGTTGCTGTCCAAAGTGGTTGTGGTTGCTGCTGTGGTTGTTGTGATTGTTGTGTTTGTTGTGTTTGTTGTGCTTGTTGCTTATTGTACGCCTTCTAATGCGATCGCTGACTCTCGGTCTAAGGCAGACTTCAATGTAATTTATCTTGATGTTTAAATCAATAATACGAGCAACGTCATCAAAGCAAACTTCGATATTTTAACTACATACATATATATCTATATATAAATTTAATAGTTGCGTTGTTGTTGTTTGATTATTATTGAAATTTTCAATATTCAGCCGCTTGCGGAGTTTATTAAGGCACGAACCGCATTTGACGACGACAACAACAACTACAACTACAACTACAACTCCAACGACAACAACAACAACGACGACAACGACGAGTGTTTTCATAATTATTGCTATAGGCTTTGCTCTGATTTCGTTCTGCCAGCTTAAGATACATTTGTATCTGCCACATTTGCAACTGTATCTGTGTGCTTGGCATGCGCGTTTGCTGACATCTGAGGGTTCGGTTCTATTGTGTTCACTGTTCAGCGTGTGGCCCGAAGAGCTGCCGGGTTTCTCTATTTAGCAGTGGGCGGAATTGTTTCGTAATTGTGAAATATGTTGTCATGCTCTTAGTTATGGTCGGTGGTCGTTTAACTGTCATTTGATTCTTGTAGACTAACGAATGTCTATAAAACTAACTAATTGCATGATCCAAACTATTAGAGAAGCATTAGGCTAAAAGTAAATTGCTTTCAACAATTTTGGAGACTTTTCTGAAACTCTACAAATCTGGAGAGTTAATGCCGCAGGTTAAAATCAACTGCAATGTCGCCTACTAATATTTAAACATTCATGTGTATACCATATTTATATATGTGTAACTCTACAAATATGGAGAGCTGTGCTAAGTAAAAGTTTAGCATAATTATTTGTACTAGCTTTTTTGATGTTTGATTATTTACCAGTAATGATGCCATTATCCAGTAAAAGTCTCCATATTCGATTAATAAGTGCTCTTTAAAAGTCTCCACTTCTGCATTTACATTCAATTAATATATTGTGTCTCATTTACGTGTTGGTTTACAATTAATCTATATGTTTATATGGTATGTAGACTTATTTTTTGAAAGTCTCCAATTTTGTAGAGTTCATAAAAAATGCTATATTTGTGATATTAAGCAGTAATAGTGTTATTGCTTGGCCATCATTAGTACAACATGGTAGTTGTAGAGTTGATGCTGTTGCCGCTGGCACCACAGTGCGTATGAGTGCTGCTCGGCATGTTGCGCATACGCCGCCGCGCACGCCAGACGCCGGCCATCAGCGCTGCTCGCTGCTTGCTGCTTGCTGCTTGCTGCTCGTATTTCGGGCTATAAAAAAGCATAAAACGATGCAGAGCCGAATGGCAACTGTTGGCAACCAACACATGCGCAGAATCACATCGACACCGGCACGTTTTAGTGCCCATTAACGAGCAATTGCAATTTAAACTGGATCGCTCAGTTAGCAATTTGGAGCGTTGCTTTTATGCAACAGCATCGTCGTCGTCGTTGTTGTTGCTGTTGAAGTTGTTGCTGTTGCAGTTGTTGCTGTTGTTGTTGCAGTTGTGGTATTTTGGACAAATGTAGATTTTTTTTTTGTAACTTCCAACGACAACAACGACGATGGCGAGTTGAGTGGCCTGTGGGCCACCGAGCAGATTCGACGGGACGGCCTCAGCAACGTCCGCCCCGACAACGCCACGTACGCGCCAAGGCGTGCATGGATCGTTGTTGTTGTTGTTGGGTTTTTGTTGTTGTTGTTTGTTGGCTTACAATGCATTTCATCAGGCAGCAGCTGCCTGCTGGCCTGCTGGCCTGCCATGGCTAAGACACACTCTTGATTTTGTGCCTCTTAGATTATACGTTACGTTTGCTGCGTTCGCTTGGACCAAACTCAGATACATAGATACAGATACTTATTGCTATGTGTGTGTGTGTGTGTGTGTGTATATTTCTTTGGCTAATAGCAAAATGTTGACTATATGGCCCTGCTTCGTTAGATATAGATAGCGTTCGATTTTCAGTTCAGCCGGCTGCAGTTGTTGCTGTTGTTGCTGTTGCTGCTGTTGTTGCTGGCATGCCTTCCTTGGCAGATAATCAGGCAGGCAAACCAGGCAGCAGCAGCAGCAGCTTGGGCACAGTTGGTGCTGGCCGGATGGCAGTTGCTGCTGCCGCTGCTGTTGTTGCTGCTGCTGCTGCTGCGCCTAATGCAAAAATTCGATCAGCTGCATTTTGAGATCTCGACCCATATTTTGCTATATTTTTGCTGCTGCTGCTGTTGTTGCCGCTGCTTAAACTGGTTTCGATTTGCATACACGTTGGACGCAGGAGTGCGATGAGTGTGCTTAGTCATATTGGGCGGCCATTAGAATGCCGCGTCGCAGTTGCAGTTGCAAGTCGCAACAAAATAGCAGTAAAAGAATATCCATTGGTCCCACCTAAACTAGTTTTCTTATATATTTATTTTTATTTGTCTTTTTTTTCGTATTTTGTATTTTGTAGAGCAGCACAGTCTTTTGCTTGCCACATTCGTTTCGTGTGTTGCCACTGCCATCGCTGTTGTTGTTGTTGCTGTTGCTGTTGCTGTTGCTGTTGCTGTTGCTGTAGCTGCTGCTGCTGCTGTTGCTGCTGCTGCTGCTGTTGTTGCATGTTGCAATCGATTGCGAAACGAAATGTGCGACCCACTGCGACTAATCTTCACAACAGCAACAGTTGCCACAAGAGTGCGCGCTGGGCAGGCACCATCAAAGCCACAGCCTTAAAAAAGAAAAAAGAGAATAAAAAAACTCTAGTGCTGCTGTCCAGGCTGTTGCTATTGTTGTTGCTGTTGTTGTTGTTGCTGGCATTGTTTCCTTGCTTGTTTGTAATTAAGCATACGTCGTGTGGCACATGGGATGCCAAAGCAGCTCCTCAACGTTTCCAATAGATACTTTCACAATTCGCTGCTTGCAGTTGGTCAGCAACAGCAACAACTGCAACAACAACTGTGCAACAACAACAACAACAATGAGAACAACACTCGTTGCCATTGTCGACAACTTCAAATTGTAACACACTCAAATTCTAAGGTGTGTCGAGACGGCCATTTAGATTGTGGAACAAGCATTATCTATACCGTCCCCCCCGCTCCAACCCCAACCCCCTCAGCCACTACCCTACCTGCATGTTGCCCCTACCCAGCTGAGAGGTGTCCGCTTGAGCGACCCGTGTTGCGCGTGTTGCGGCTGCTGGCCAAGACAGGGAAGGCCAAGAATTTGTCGGCTAATAGAGAATGGCGAGCGCACTTAATGATGCCAACTTGTGTCGCCCTGATATATAAATAACAAACAAAAACCACGTCAAGTGAGCACGCTGCAGTCGCAAGCAGTGTTCGACTAACAAATACCCTTTAAAACAGAGCCAATATATCCTAAAAAATGTTTTTGAAATTTCATTTAAGTTAAAGTTTCATATTTGTAAATTAGAATTATACTCTTAAATTTTAAACTGTTGATTAATAATGTAGTATCTTTAAAAGATGAATTTTAATGAACAAACTTTGTAACTGAAAATACAATTATTTTTATTTATTATACAATTATTAAGTTTATTTCTAATACTTCTGTATTGTTTTATTAAAATAAAAGTATAAATGTTGTATATAAATAAATTAAATAATTAAAAAATTGTATAAATTTATACAAACAACAATGTAAAGTACAGACAAAAACCAAAAACCACTCAAAAGCACTTTGTTTTCGATATTGTTATACTAGTTATCAAATTGCCACAGCCTTAGTGCCCTAAAAGACTTAACTTCAATTTAATTGGCATAAAAGTGAGAGTAATCAGTTGATTTATTGTTAATAAGTTAATTTCATTATTACATGTGGGCTTGAGTTCTGATTAGTTAATAAGTTATAAAGCAACGTATAAATAGTATTGAAGTGGACACATTTAGCACCGGTCATAATAAGACAAGTTTTATGGCATTTACATGCAGGCTAAGAAGCTAAAGAATGGCTTTATCTAATCTTCAATGGACACTGAAATAGACTGATCGACTATTAGATATGCTGGGGTCAGCTTTAAGATAACCCAAGCAAATCTTTTGCAAGTCACTGAAAAATGATAAATATATGTATGAATGTATTTAAGTTTTCAAAGTTTTCAAAATTATTCTATTAATGTACTTAAATTGTTTTTATATTTATATTTTCCTTATCAGCTCTTTCATTAAAATCGAGGTGTATTTTTGCTTATCATAACTACTCTTATATTTGTAGCTGTTAATTTTTCACAATATATGTGAGATCTCATACAATCTTATATATACAAATTTCATCATATAACACAAACCATCTGTCTTAGTTATGGCTATAAAATAGAGAAAAAGAGGAATACTCGCATAATAATAAAATAAATGTTGTTAAGTTATAATTTACACGCAATGCATAAATCGAACGTAGAGCGGCAATGATGTTGTACCACAACAGCAACATCATCGACAACAACAACCAAACTCAACTTAACTTAAGTGAACTGAATTCGCCACAAACTGCTGCAAATCGAGGCGTATAAACAAGCCATAAGCATTTTTATGATCGCTTCTCAATTAAACAAGCCTAGCACTTGTTGTTGTTGTTGTTGTTGTTGCCGTTGTTGTTGCTTTTGTCGTCGAGGTTGTTGTTGTTGCTGTTGCTGTTGCTGTTGGCAGACTGTCGCAGACAGCATCCATGAATATCTATGTATATATCTATCAATATATATATACCTGTGACTGTCTGGTCAGGTCTGTACGTCTCCACAAATATGTCTCCCTCCCTTCTCTGTCTCTCTTTCGCTCACTCTCGAGTTATCGCTGCCAATCGAATGCTGCGTTTGACGCAATTAAATTGTCACTTTTCGTTTTGTTGAGGCGATATTTAAGTGCACTGGTTTTACTTGAACCGCCTTATAACAGTTGTTGCTGTTGTTGCTGTTGTTGCTGTTGTTACTGTTGTTGTTGTTGCTGCAGCGAGACATCGTCTAAAGTTTGTCGTCGTAGACAATCGAGCGTATGATCTGTCCCCACTTGCCTACACAAACACACATAGACACACACAGTAAAACCTCTATAATGACAAATGTTGCAAAAAAAAAATACAATCCAAGAGACATTTTATTTTCTTTTCTATTATTCTACTCATTCCGATATATATCAGTTATTTATATATATATGGGTTCATATAGGAACAATTGGTGAATTAAGTGATATTTTTATTTGAAATATAATCAGAACTTATTATTAAATTCACTAAGAATCAAAAAAAGATTTATTTGACAACTAATATAGACATTAATTTCTCTAAAGTAACTAGAAGTTTATTTAATTTAATTTATTCAATAGTTCCATTATTATTATCTATTATGTCTATTACTCTCAATTCCTCAACTATCTGTTTTGGCGAGTGCTTACTGTATCTACACACAATTTGTCGCCTTCCCTAATTCTTATCGCTGAATGTATGTACATATAATAATTTCACATTGGCAAATTCTAGCTAATTAGTTAATTGGCTTGCACAAAAACACAGACACACATACACTAGTATATACATATACACAGCCAGACATGAATATATATTTTATTTTTATGTTAACAACGCGTGTTCTCTGTTTGATGGCAATAAAAATTTGTGCAATCTTATGACCAATATCTCAAATCTTGGTCATTTCGAACTCAAATCTGTTGGCCAAATTGCTGCAATTTGATTTTTAAGTTAAAACTTCTGAATCTTTCTTAATTTAAAAAGGAAACATTTAGGTATTTTACGATTAAACTCAACTTTCTAATTTAGATTTTAACTAGTCTTTTAAATTCATATTAAAATATATAATATAAAATATAATATATGAATAAAATTCAGTGTCATTTAAACTTATAAAATGTATGCTTTGGCTAACTGGACGGACTTACGAAAAACACATTGCTACATTTGTACTGTGAAACGTCAGTTTCCTCTTTATTCATTGACCAGATGATACATGTAATTAATGCTTAATTTATAATTAGTATAGCATATAAACTTGATCGGTGTTAAAAATATAAAATATGAAACTCTATTTTTGGATCATTTTATTAAATAATATATATTGCACATTTATATTCGTGATTCAATTTTCTTTAATGATTCACAATCTATAATAATTATTATAATAAGAACAAAATCTATCCAGATATATTTCAAGTAACTCAGTCTGAATTTCGCGATTGATGGAATCAAACGCTTGACACCTCCAGTTGGAAATAATCCCCGACAAAATGGATATTAACATTTTGGATTTACCTTTTGATATTTTATTACTTATCTACAAACAAGTGAAAACTAACACTGATAAAAAAAATTTCGCCAGAGCCCACCCAAAACTGTTGAATATATTTGCTTATTGCAGTTTTACAAAAGTTCAAAGTGAAATTTGTTTTGAAGGCAATGGAACATGGGAAAGAGATTGGGATTTTTATTTAGAATGGTGGGGTCCAAATCTCACATCAATCGCCAATTACCGTTCGTCTGAAATTGACTCGGGAGATTTAATAGAGACTGCTACAAAATTCTGTCCCAATTTGGAGAACATATTGTTCATGCCCAAGATAGAAAGTATAAGAAAACTTGAAGACAATTTACCGAGACTGAAAATGCTCAAATGTGTTAAAATGCATAAAGATTATGGACAACAGCTAGATCATAACATAATTAAATCATTGCAAAGCTTATCAAATTTACGATCTCTACAGTTCTTTTCTGGATCCTTAAATAAGATTGAAAGTAAGTAAATTAGCCTTTTCAAAAAATACAGTATTTAATTTATTAATTTACAGGAACTCAATTAAACCAATTTGATCAATTGGAGGAATTGCGAATTTATTCTATTGAAGCCGACAATGTTATTGATCTCTCCACTTTACTTGGACATCTTCGTGTATTATGTATCAATCATATAGATTCAACTACGTTATGTCGTGTCGCTGAACATTGTAGAAATCTGGATACGTTGAAAATAGAAGCCTGTAGTTGTATATCCTTTATTCCATATTTTCCAAAATTAATGTACCTTTTCATTTTTAATTTGAATACTCTAAATGACTTTATTTGCGAGTTGGACAGTCGATACAATAACCAGCTTAAAATTCTTGACATCGGATATTTATCCGTGGACAAAAAGGGAATCGCACGAATATATGAACTACAATCTCTCGTGGTACTCGTCTGGAGGAACATACTGCCAATTTCAATTAATGTACTTGTTCAAATGCCATTAACTCATTTATGGACGGAAAAAATAACCCAAACTGATCTTTTGCGATTGGTGAAAGAATGCTCATCATTAAAATATCTGAAATGTATTATTCTTAATATTAACAAGGAATTTCATCCAAAAATTGTGGATTCATTGGAGGCAAGAGGCTTTCATCCTAATCAACCATTCCAACTTTATATCACTACTCGCAATGAACTCAAATCGATGTTAATGACCCAAGTAAATACAATTTTCATAACGAATATATTAAAAATACTAATTTTAATATATTTAATTATTTTTTTAGCTAACATCTTTGCCGAATTCAAACATATTACAAATCATTTACACTTAAGTGATCTATAATATTGGAAAACACTTTTATCTGGAAACTATTATTCCTAAAGTTGTATTTATCTAGGAGCTGAGATATAATAAATTACATTAAATTTCTGTATAACATCTGAAATTATCAAAATTATTCCTTTCTGTAGGTAATCATATAGACAATTTGAATTAATGTTCAGTTTATTAAAAGTATACTTAATCTGTATATGTTCTGTATAAATTTATAAATAAATATGAGAATGCGTATTACGCACATTTCATAAAAATATATATTTATATTCATGAATCAATCCCCATTATTCATAACATATACTGTGAGGTATAAAATCTCATTTCTTCGTAAAAAATTCTGAAAATATTTAATTTATTTATGTTCAATTTATATCAACCTATTTTAGTATTCATGTATGTATTTAGATTAGAAAAAAATCACTACATACCTAACAGAAAATCTGTTAGCTGTAATCCTTATGTATGCTCTCTGGCTAAATGGCATTTACGAGTATTAAAACCATTATTATTATTACCTTGTTCCTTGTTGTTACAGTTAACTAGTTCTCACATAGACAGACAAGTCAACCCATGAGCAAAACTCTCCAAAGGCAATGCATGAAACCCTACAAGTAGGTAGACACACACACACACAGACAGACACACACTTGTTGGCACATATTAAAATGCAATAACAACAATGGGCAATGCTTAAAACCAAAGCAACATTAAAAATACCGTCGGCGATTTCGAACGGATTGGAGATTTCTTTTTTTTTTGTAGGCGCTTTTTATGGGCGTACAAGATCTGCAGTTTTTATGATGCGGCGCTGTAAAGATCGTCGAAGATCGCCGACGGTGGCTTTAGATGCGATTTTAACGACTACCGAATTCTGTTCAGACAGACAAGTAAGAGGTGAAGGAGGAGGAGGAGAAGGGGGATGAGAAGGAGGAGAAGTTGGAGTGGGAGCAAGTCATAGAAGTCGCACCGTGCCACACGATGAATCATTTAACAACAGCATCAGCTTAAGCTTCAGCTGGTCTTGGCCATATTGAACTTTGGCTACGTCTCTCAGCATGAAGCTGTTAAAAATTTGTGCGAAAATTAAAGTTGGCCTAATGACAGTCTCGTCTGGCAATTACATAACAACAACAATAACAACAGTGACAATTGGCCAACACACGTGGCCACTTGCCAACTCGATAAGAATCGAGTCAAAGTATATTTGCGTTACGTATACGACACGTGTGCGCGCCCATTGTATACGTTTTGTATCTGTCTGTCTGTCTAACTGACTGTCTCTCTTTCTAAGCTCTGTGGCTATATGTAACGGACATATATCAAGCCAAAGCCCACGGATTACTCATTCATATCCGCAATTGTGTAACAACAGAGCCACAACCACCATCTCCGTCAGAGCCTCCATCTCCTGTGCCGCACATGGTGTCCGATCTGGATGTGGACACCAAAAGCTGCACGCAGCCATTAAAAAGTGAATCCAGTGCCAGCTGTCCCAGAGACGCCAGCGACAGAGCCAAAGTAAACCAATTTTTACAAAATATTAGAGCAACAAATTAATGACAGTGCAAGAGGCAACAAAAAGTGCCATCAAAAGAGAAAACGAAGCTAGAATACTCTTTAAAATTAAAATAGAAAAAACAGTTTTATTTAAAATTCAAGAAATTTATATAAATAAGTAGACTTTAATAACTATTTACTTATTGACACTTGTACTGTTTAAAGATTTATCTATATCATTATTTTATATTAAAGCATAATTCTGTGAGAAATTTTTACAACCTATAGTATAAATTGTGAGTTAGAAACAATGTTAATACAGAACGCTTATTATGCTAAAATATTTATTATAATTTTAAAGAAGCAATCTTCTCTAATTCTCTTGACGAATATATTGTAGCAACTTGTTGAGTTTCCTTTAAAAAATGAAGCATTTTCTCAAGGTCTATAACTGATTTATTTAAATAAAAAAAAAATTCAAATCAAGAATGCAAGGATATTATCATCACGATGGTTGATGTTCTCTTACAAAGAAAGTAGAGTAGCTGTAATTGCCAGTAGGTAAGAGTACAAGCAACTACGCCTGGCGACTTTCAATTAAAAAAGAAGCAAAAAACAAGAATGACAATCTGATGTCGTCGTTGTTGCTGTTGTTGTGGTTGTTGTCGTGGTCCAATGAAAAGCAAAAGCTGCTGGCCTGCAATGCACTCGTTGTCGCTGTTGCTGTCGTTGTTGTCTATTTTGTTGCTGCTGCTGTTGTTGTTGTTGTTGTTGTGGTTGCTGTCGCTTAAGCTAAAGCCAAGCCCGAGTCTGAGTCTGAGTCGAAGCCGGAGTCGGAGTCTGATTCCAAGTCCGAGTTTGAGGTCCGAGCCATACAATTTACTAGCTTAGATGCTTGGCATGAATAAATAAAATAGCAAAGCACATTAACGCCCCAATGCAGCTGCCAACTGGCCGCCTTCGCTGTCGCTGCTATCGCTGCAGAGCAGAGCACAGCAGAGCAGCGACCAAGACCAAAGACCATCCAAAATATAGCTTGGCGAAACTTGAATCACCCCAAAGAGTCGAAAAGCAACGAAATGAAACCGGACCGATAGATAGCACCGCAGCCGATCAAAATAGCAAAGGCAGCGCCAACAGTGACTGCGACTGCGACAGCAACTGCGGCTGCGGCTGCTGCGCACAATTACAAAAGGAGCAAATGTTCGTCCAGTTGTCCGAGCGGGCGCGAAATGGCTTAAAGCAAATTGACGCCACAGCAAACAGCCAAAGCCACAGTCGGAGTCAGAGTCAGAGCCACGGTAATAGCAACAGCAACAGCAATAGCAACAAAATGCCAAAGCAGCTGAGGAAAACACAAAACCAACGCGGCCAACTTTTTTGTTGTTTCTCTCTTTTATTATTATTTTTTTGTTGTCTCTTTTTTTATTTTTTTGCAATCCAGTCAAGGGTGTGGTGGCGTCGCTGTCGACGTCGCTGCTTGCAGTCGCCAGTGGTCGGTGGTCGGTGGTCGGTGGTCGGTGGTCGGCTGGTCTCGTGCACATCGCCCAACAACAAGAACTAAACAACAACAGCAACAGCAACAGCAACAGAAAAACGAGTCACGCTCAATGCTAAAAACAAAAGACTTAGGCAACAAACTCGCTGCTGCCCGCGCTCTCTCGGCAGCGGCCTTTGATACAATTTTTATTTTTTGCTGACTGCGCCGACTGACTAAGCGACTGTCTGTCAGCTGCATGCATGTGTATGTGTGTGTTGTGGTGTGTTGTGGTGTGGTGTGTGTGTCGTGGTGTGGTGTGGGCACCCGCCCAGTCAACTGACTCTTGCTGCATTGGCTACTGCCCATAACGGCGTTGTTAGTAAAGCAGCGTTGACGTCGACTGCGCTGCCGATTACCGTTAGCGCCAGCCAGTGTTTCGCTCTCTCGCTCTGCCTGTGTATTGTATTGATGTGGACTCCATTTGTCTTGGACTACACGAAGTTACGAGCATAGCCTCGGCTCGCTCTCTCCCTCTCTCTTGATTGCGATCTCTCTCTCTCTCTCTCTCTCCTCTCTGGGTTCTGTGTTCTGCTCTTTCTTGTTGTTATTGTTGTTGTTTTTGTTGTTTTGTCGCTATTAAAAGCAAAAGTTTGCAATTAACAAGCGAGCGAAAATTGTTTTGTGGCTTGAATATCACATGTTGCACTAGGCTTTTGGGGCTGGCCTTTTTGTATTTATGCAACACGACACATAACATGAAATATTAGCAATAAATTTGTAAATGATTTCCATTTCTTGTTATTGTTGTTTTCTGTTTTTCGCGCTCTGCACAAACGGAAAAGAAAAACGATATGTGGGCTGGCACTTGTTACAATTTAATCAAAATGGAAAATGAATTTGAAAAAATAAAAATTCATACAAATAAACGAAAAACACAAAAAAAAACTTGCAACAACATTGCAACGTTTGTCTGTGCAGAGGCTGATTACGATTTGTTGAGATTGGCTTTTCAGATAAGATGATATATTTATGTGTGTCCATATGCGGGTTTTGCTTTTAAATAAAAAGGTACTCCAAATGTAGCTCAGTGTAAGACTCTTGTAGATGTTGAAATAGTTTTTAGGCAAATTAAGTGATTGACAATGTTTCAAAAAGTGAAAGACAATCATTAATGACTTTTACTTTTTGACAACATTTGCTAAAAATAAAAAATAAATAAATAAATAATAATTGTATATACATTATTGATCTGTTTATTCCACGTTTATAACTATATGATTCATATTGAGATATTTTTTATTCAAGCTGTTATTTTTTAAAAACACTCAAACGTAATTTGTCTATATTGTTAATAATAACAGCAAATGCTCTGTTTTTTCCAAGCTCTATTTAACATAAAAAATTTGTTAATAAAATAATTTTAAAATAATATTTTTCATAAATAATTCATAGTTTATAAATGTAAAATGAATTTTCGGTTTTCACTCTTTTCTGTTAATTTAACGATAGTTTCAAATCTTATGTATATCTTTTAAAAGTCTTACTTGTATTTGTAACCCTATTTTTGTTGGGGCTTAATTAAAAGTTGTTCTTGTTGTTGTGACTTGCAATGGGCAGGCAAATTGAATTAGATTCTAATTCTGAAGGCGTCTCTTTGGTGGCGCTGTGAGGCAATGGCAATCCATGCCAGATCAGACCAAGTCTATGCACAGCTGTGCGACTTGTTTGGGCGTGTTCCTTGGTGGTCTCGATTCAATTCAACCTAACTGCAACTTCAGCTGCAACAGCAACAACAGCAACAACAGCAATTGTTGAAATTGGGTGTTGCCAGTGGACAGGCTTTGTCTTTCTATGTTCTATCAATGTGTTTATAGTAAGTTAGTTAGTCATCTAGTTAGCCAAGTTAGTTACTTACTTAATCAGAATGTGGAAGCTGTTTCACTGTTATCTGTGACTTATCCAGTTTGCCTGGCAACGCATCATGCTATCGATCGCCAGAGTTCTGGCCTAGGAACAAAATGGCATACACGACGAAGCGTCGCATAAATAAATTAGAAAGTCAAAGTCGACCTCTAAACTTTATCTAAGTATATTGCGCGCCTCTGTGGTAGATTATTGCATATTTTATGAACAGCAACAACAGCAACAACAGCAACAGCAACAACAAATAGCACTGCACAATGAGAGCTTTGAGTGCGGCCAAGCGACCACGCCTGTAATTTAAATTAAATTTGTTTTGCTATATTAGGTGCCGCCGCAATATGTTGCCAATATACATATATACATATATACTGTATCTGTATCTTTATATATACGTGTATATCTACATAGAAATATCCGTAACTAGGCGTTGTATTTGTTATTTCTTACCGACTGACCGCTTCAATGATGAGTTGTTGTTTTTATTGTAAGACTCACAGCTTTTGTACAAATGAAAAAATATACAAAAAAAATGATATATCTATATTTATAGAGTTTTTTCCGGCTTTTGGTATATTTTTGTTGTTTTTGTTTCTATTTTCTATTTATTTTGCAATTTATTTATGACCCTCTCAATTTATGTAGAAATGTTATTTAATGGGCATTTCGACATGAAATCCGACAACGACAAATGATTTATATCATTTTGCGTGCAGAGCGAAATGTGTCAGACTTCCACACACACTCACACACACTCACACACACACACACCATTTGATTGTGATTGGATGGGGGAGTTGAGATTCGTTGACACAGCCGGAAAGTGTCGGACAGTAAGCATTTGCAATTAACCAGGTTTTGTTAACTGGGTTTTTAGTTACGGCCACTTTATGTGGGCGACCCCCGTCAGTAAACGGATGCAGGAACTTGGTCAAGTCACAGTCACAGTCACAGATTTGCATATTCGAATGTATTTCTGGCCCTATGACAATGATGAATACATATACAAATCAGTACACTTTTCAGCAAGTTTTCCTTCGGAAATACACATGTAATACATATGATTTTAGAATTCTTTCTAAACTATTTATTATTTTAGTGGATGCGAAGAACGCTTTACATTTTGGTTATTTTGTGTGCAACTTTTCTGCACAAAAATTTCATAATCTTTTACTGTATAAATTCTATCCTAATTCATTAATATTTTAAAATAGAAAATACGTTTTATTTTGTGAAAGAAAAAATGATTATGATTGTCAAAATTAAATTAAAGATGGTTATAAATGTGGTAAATTTATATATAACGTACTTATCTATAATTTGATAAATTATAAAACAAAATAACTGAAATGAGCTTCAAGATCAATCATAATACCTCCTTATCGACATTGAGTTTATTCGCAGTCATTTCAATTCCAATTTCAACATTCACATTTAACGACAAGCTAAAAGAGCTGAGATGAAGAAAGCAATTTCAAGTATCGTTTACAGCTATGTTCATTAGGTTAGTTAGTTCCTAAGCCAAGTCAATATGTTGAACAGACAGAGTGCATATCATAAGTGCAACCCAATTGCAATCGATGAAGAAGAAGCCTCCACCACTTGGTCAAAACGAAGCCAAGCTGGGCAATCATCCAAGACAAGACGAGTACTCGGACACAGATTTGGACTCGGACTCGGACTCGAACTCGAACTCGAAATCGGACTTGGACTTTAACTAACTAAATAAAGAAAGAGGCCTTCGAGAGCATTTTGGGTACTACATAAACACACACATACACACACACACACACACACACGTATACAAACTCATATTGTGAGGCAGTCAGTTGGAAAGGAAAGCACAAATTGCCAATCCGATGCGATTTCAGGAATTTAGCATAGTTTGTGGCTTTCATTTGCATTCAATTTGGATTTGGCATTCGCCTATTTTTATTTTTATTTTCCTTTTCTTTCTTTTTTTTCTTTTGTTGCGTTTTTTCGCCTTTGCTTGCATTTTATTGTCATTTTACGTTGTTGTTATATGTCTGGCAACAACAACGACAACAATAATCGACAACAATAATAGTAGTAACAACAACACACGAATGCCACGCGCCTACTTATGTTGCCATGTGGCATGTGAAGTGGAGCTCGCTCCGATCCCGTTCACGTTCCCGTTCCCCAATCCTCTCCCTTTACCACACCCCTTGCACCATCGCATGGCATAAGAAACCACACAGAAATAAACGAGCAACAGCTAGAGAGGCAGTCTCAGATACAGATTCAGATTCAGAGTCAGAGTCAGAGTCAGAGGCCCAGCCGGGCGAGCTAGTGTGCCTTAGATAGATCCACATCCACATCCACATCCCAAGCCACGAGCTGATGCTTTTTGGGTGCTGTGGCGTTGCCAGTTAAATTGCAAAACACCTTTGCAGCGACAGCCGAGCAGCAACAGAGCCAAAGAGCCAAACGGATTGAGGATGGAGATGCTGATGGAGTCGCAGATGGGGACTAAAGTACAGCCAAAGCAGCTGGAGACGGAGGAGAAGAGGGAGCAGAAGAAGGAGACACAAATGGAGCTATACGAGTAGTTGTTGCTGGAACTCTAGCCTCAACTCTGTTTCTTATGTGTGCTTGTATTTTTGATCCGTTTTAGTTTGTTGTTGTGGCCAGATATTGCACTACATAAGGCCACATGCATACATGATGATGCTGACGAATGGGGAGTTTGAAAAGTTCTTAGTTTTGATATTACTTTTCTCTATAAAAATTAGATTATGAAATTAAGTACAAATTTTAAAAGAAAAACATATAGATACGGAGATTGAATAATTAAGAAAGAATGCGAAAGATAGAGGGAGAGTGATATAAGTATAGAAAGAATGTCGTAAAAATAATTTGATACTACAGTTTTCCAATATTAGAAAATCAGAATAGGAGTTACTATTGCTATTTTAAAATTTTTTAATCAACAGACTTTATTACATTTTTTAAATAACTTGCTTATTTCATTTAACTACAAAATTAAAGCTTCTTTAAAAAAAATTTTACTGACGACAATAAATATATGAATGAACTGTTAAAATCATTAATCTATTGAATCTTAAATAAAATTAAATAGAAATATAAAAAAATACAATATAAGATACAAATTAAAAATTACATTTTAAACAGCAGTTGCCACCAAAATTTTTTAAGCGAAAATTATTCTTTTACGATTTAACTAAAATTTTTAATTCAAATATATAGACTTTCAGCTTTTATACTGTTCAAAAGACCATATAAATTTAAATTTATAAATTTGATTAATTATACAAATAATGTATTGTAAATTAAATTTAATATTTAGTATATCAATTGATTTATAGTCGTTGCAAGTTTCAAGTCAGCCTTCTCATGGTGCAACATGTATATTCCTAGATACTCGGCTGGCTTATGTCCGTCATCGTCGTCGCCGTCGTCGTCGTCGTCGTCGTTGTTGTCTTGGAGACCGCCTCCTCCTTTGCCAGCTTCGAGTTTGGCTTTGGCGCGCAATCGCTGAGATCTCAACTGATAGAGCAATGATGTGTGTGGAGATGGAGCTGCACCGACTGGCTGAGGCACAGGCTGAAGCTGGGGCACAACCTTAACTTGGCCAACATGCATACTCTAGTTTGCAACAACAACAACGAGAGCTATTGCCATTTTTGGTGCTTGGATGCGAGTGTGGCGCTGTAGCTGTAGCTGTAGCTGAAGCAAAAGCTGCCAAGTCGCGTCTCTCATGTGGCAACATGATGTTGGTGGAAATTTATGTCATCCCTTGTTGTCGTGTTGAATCTTACGATGACATTTCCAACATAATTTAAGCCCACGCATCGCTTGGCATCGGAGCAACACACAAAACAATTCAGGCTCGTAATGGGTGTTGAATGGCGTGTGTTGGCCCCAAAAGACATTCTGTTGTTGTTGTTTCTTCTGCTGCTGCTGCTGCTGCTGCACATGTGTCTCTCTCGCTGTGGTGTCTTTTGTGGCATGGCATTTTGGCAAAAGCTGCCACATTGACGATGACACCAGCAAAGAGACGTCGACGACGACGACGACGACGACGACAACGTCTGGTGATAAATTTGTTACATTGCGTGGACGTAGTCAAAAACCAACAACAATGAGAACAACGACAGCAACTACAACAACAACAGCATCGAGAAATAGCAACAACAAAAAAATACATGAGGCGTGGAATCGTGAACAAATCGTCTGCATTGTAATTTAATGTATCAATTGCTTTGATTTGCCAATTTCAGTGATCACTCGACGCGTCTCGGGGGCGACGACAAGCGGCACGAGCAGCGCTTCAGCTGATAGCTGAGAGCTGAGTGCTGCCCCTCTTCCCCCTCTCCCCACTCTCCCCCTTCTCCTCACGAAAGTCAACCCAAAACATAGCTTCAACTGAAGCTCCAACTCGAACTCGAACTTCAACTCAAGCTGAAGCCGAAGCTGGAGCTGGAGCTGAAGCTGGAGCAGCACTTGGGGCTTGATTAGTGTGATTTAGTTACAGGCCGTGTGCCAGGCGCATGACACAGACACAGAGCCAACAGCTAGTAGAGTATTGCGCTTGATAGTGACTGACGGAAAAGTACCCTGTAAATATCATTAAAATTTATAAGCACGCACTATTAATTCCATGAAATATATGTATTACTTCAGATATCAACAGTCCTTTTAATAGAATGTTCGAAATTGTTATACAGAAGATACCCTGCAACTATATTGTATCTGTGGATAATACTAGAAACAAATACCACTTCTCTTGATGTCTTTGAATGCCTGATGGTGTAATTTACCAAATAAATATATTTTGAATCTTTAGGCATTTATATTGCATTCAATGTCAATTTAATACACTTTTTACTACACTCACTACAATGTTTAGATACCTTATTAAAATAAGTTTCTTAATAATTTGAAAATTAGTAATACTGCTATTCATAATCTTTACAACTTGGCAGGGTATATGAGCTGTCCATATACTCACAATTTTTATTAAAAGTGCAACTGTGGTTATACTCTGTGTTGAACTTATAAGAAAAGTGTGCTCTAATAACTTGAGCAACCTGTCTAGCATTTTATATACCCCACTTGTCACTTTCAAGGAGTATTCACACTCAAACTGTAGCTTTGACTCGCTGTAGCTGAAGAAGCGAAATAAAAATCTCCCCCCTTGTTTTTGGACTTGAACGACAACGACGCTCTTGTTGTAGTTTGCACAATATTTGATTCCATCTGCAAAGCTGGCAAAGGAAGCGGAGAAGGGGAGAACGAGAACGAGAAGAGTGGGAGGGAGGGGATGGGCGATCGAGTACTCAATACCGGGGGGGACCCGGGGCCGGCCCACTGTGCGCAATTTGCTACACGAAACTGTGCCACAAACAGCAAAGCAACAACATCTGTGGAACCTTTGGGTGCTTTGGGTGCTCACTTAGTTCGTTTGTAGGAAATGAAAACATCTGCTGACTGATTGCCCCCTGGTTGCAGTTGCAACCACAACAACAACAATACCAACAACAACAACAAGAGTAAGAAAAACAAAACATAAAAAAATCTCTGCCCAATCACTCAGCCAAGTTATGAACAACAGTTAGACGATGAACTGGCTGCCACTGCTGCAACTTGTGCTAAGAGAGCTTCAGCTGCAGCTTTAGCTTTAACTGCCAACTCCAACTACAACTCCAACTCGAGGGCTATATATAGAGTGTAGGTCTTCATGGATCAATGGGATACGCGTGATATCCTTCGGCTAGATTCCATGGCAGTTTGTTCGCTATTCACGTCTTCCGTTGGCTGCTTTGATTTGGTTGCCATAATTGTGCCATTAGCTTGCAGCCAGACAGAGAGACAGATACTCTCCACTCTCCACACTCCACACTCCACTCTGCAGTCTACAGTCCACAGTCATCCCGTTTTCATCTTCGACTCTGGGCCACCTTTGGGCGCCTTTGGCTTGTGTCTACATTTGCATCCGTTTGCCTTTTTCGAAAGTCACCATAGATACTTGCCACATAGATACAAGTTTCAGTCTGGCAGCGTTTAACGGTTCTCGGATTCTCGGATACTCGCCTAATGTGCGCATTGATGCGCATTTTCTGGCCCTGCCACATTTGGTGGCTGCAACTGGGAATCCAGCAATAGCAACTGGCAGCTGCTGGGGCGTGTAACTGGGCCATTTGTGTAACTGGCACATAATCAACAGTTGCTTAGCCATGGCTTACACTACATCCACAACGTATCTACAAGGGCCAAGCCAGATACCTGTATTCCTAGTCAAGGTTTTCATACTTTTAAGCATGCTCGTTATCATAATGTGTTGCCTCATTTCGATTCGGGCTGTGCCACATTTTGTAATGCACAGCACATGCACCACATCAGCAGCAACAGCAGCAACAGCAGCAACTTGTGGCATCCACTCTATAATCAGTGCGGAGAGGTGTAAGTGACCTGAATAGGCTCAATTATAGATCAGGTAACTGCAAAATATTAGTGCCAGTGATTCGCCATTTGAACATTCTATTCCTTGCCCAGAAACTAGAATAAAGGTTACGATCCCCGAGGATCATCAACTGCATTTTAGCTGAGAAATTCCACTATAAATATTAGATGACTTTACGGGGAGTTGAAATGAGAGCAAAAACATCTTAAGATTAAGAATAGAATAGATATAGATTTCCATATGTTCTTATTTGAAAATATGAACAAAATACACTGTGATATAAAAATTAATATTTTTTAATTTTTTTTAATACCGAATCAAATTTAACGACAAATAATAATAGAATCGGTTAAGATTTGACGGTTTAGAATTCGTGAAAAATAGGCAAGGAAAATATATGATAAAAAAAGGATTTGATGAAAAATAAATTGTGTTTTTCAATTTTTGGCTGAATCATATTAGAGTTAAGCTGTCGATTTAATTGATTCGATTGATGGTCACAATTAATTTTACAACACTAATTGCAAGTCTTCACATATGTATATTTTCTTTTATATATAAATGTATCTTCATGTATCTTTCAATATTAAACTTTAATTTACTTGGTTAATATTTGTCTTCTCAATTTATTTTTTTATCTGATACTTCAAAATTAACTTAGTTATGTCATTTATTTTTACCAATACTAGCTCATCAATTATTTGATGCCTTGGTTCAACCTTAACTCACGCATTCCAAGTAACTATTTTTAGTTATAACTTTGGAACAGTTCAAGCCAAATGCCATTGACCAAGTGATCAGGCAACACAATAATTGGCTAACATATTACACGAAATATTTTGTGGCTCAAATTATGCCTTCTTCAATTAACGCCCAAAGGCCACATTTAGCCACAAAACCAACCGACTAATATACAGTCGATCATCTAGATTCTATGCCACATATAGAGGAGAATTGGTGGTGGGGAGGGGGGAGTATTGGAATGAAGGCAATTACCAATTATCTACTGTTTTCTACACAAATTTAACATAATTTGGCCAGTTTTGCGTTCAAATTGTGCCACAATTGTGGAAGTTGGATGTGGTCAGGGCCAACCACGCGCCAGCAGCAGGTGGAGGGGGGACTCAAAAGGTGGACAGAGGATAGGATGGGGGGGGGGGGGAGACTGGGAACGTAGCTGACCGAAGATTATTATTTTGGCTACCGACTGCCAAATGTATTTCGCATAATCGAAAGTGACCGAACCGCAGCTATTTGACTGAAATTTTGTCTTGCCCCAAACTCTAACGGTGGTGCGGTGGTGCTGTGGTGCGGTGGTGCTGCCTTTTGCGCACAGGTTGAACGCTGAGCAAAAAATAATGATTGATGCCAACATAGAGTTTGGCTAATACAACTTAAAATTCAGTTATAGAAAAAACAAAGCAAAACTATAATGAAATAGAAACAAAAGCAAAGGAAAAAAAAAGAAAAGTATTGGTAGTATTGGTAATATAGGTAATGGTATTGGTATTGGTATTGGTAGTGGCATATTGGTAGTTCATAGTCTTAACCGCATTTCGCCGAAGGCGTAACACACTCTAAACCGGAAGGGTAATTAACTCGCTTTGCCGATCACGCCTTTGCATTCAGAGCAGATGGATGACTGGATGGATGGATGGATACAGAAACAGATACAGATACAGATACAGATACAGATACAGATACAGATACATAGATACAGGTACGCAGCTAGATAGATAGATATGAATAGATGGATGTATAGATGAATGAATGACTTGGTAAAGAGTTGGGTTCGGTTTGTATATTAAAAAGCTATAAGTTTCAAGTTATTTCTTTTCTTTTTTCCATCTTTTTTTATTTTTTGGCGTTATGCGAATGATTAATAATAAAGCCAGTTCGTAGTCAAATGCGTTTAAATTATGTTTTGGGCGCTGCCAGGATTGATGGGTGTATAAAGTCTTCTTTTATGCGCTCATTTACAGTAGATGAGCATTTTAATGGCTTTATTAAGTGCTCGAAATATGAGGTTTTGTTAGGAAATAAATTATGAAACTGCTTCAATTAAGTTATTTGTTATAGCATATTACCAATAATTTCTATAGATGATGAAATGGAAACTGAAAATAAATAAAGCGAATTGGCTAAAGAAATATATAAAAGCTTATATTCTTTTGATATAATAAATTATAATTTCACAACTTGCATTTAACTATTAACCTAATCATCTTTTTATAATCTTTATAATTTTATATTTTTTAATTTCAATTGAAAAGTTTCCGATATCTTTCGGTCTCTCCTTCTTTATGAAAATCCCCAAAAACAAAAAAAAAAATCTTTTTTCTTTGATGTGATTGTTTTATTTATTGATTTTTCAATTTTTCATAACGATCTTTCATTTTGCCTTCATATACATATATATAATTTTATATATTTAGTTAAACGTTAAGTAAATGTTATAAAATTTATTTTTGAGAATTGCAATAATTAGCACTAAAAATATTTAAACTTATTCGCACTGCAATATTATTTATATAGCCTACAGACAATACAAAGACGTGCTCGTACATTCAAAATATCCTTTGATCCTGCAATACTCGTATATATCATCTTCAAATTACTCTCTAAAAGTACCCGAATAGTGCCTCTGACTTATATATACATACGTTCAATTTACAGCTTAGATTATTGTTATAACTATACATATATATATATAATTATATAGAAGATCATATCGAGTGTATATAAGCTAGTCTACTTTTAAGTATGATCTTGTGTACAGAGTTATAAAGTTTATCGAAATATCAGCTTGTTGAAACATGTTGATTTTGTTATTATAATTATTATTAATTTTTATATATCATTTTTTTTAAGTTTTCATCATGTTATTTTGCTTACTTCACCGTCTTTTCCATTGATTGCATAGCTACGAGTAGTATTTTTTATTTTCTTTTCATTTAATCGTAAACTAATTGTGTTTTCATTTATTTTTAATTTTCTTCTTTTTTAGTTACATAGTTAAATAAGTATCTAGAAGGAAAATGCGAACTACTTAAAGATTAGTTTCCCTCTTGGAGGCACACTTAAGTAAAGTTTAAAGTAAGTTTTGTAGAGTTTTACAGTTGAAGTTGAATCTGGGACAATACCCATTACTTTATATATAATATGTTAGATTTGTTTTTAATTTTCAATAACAACGGCAATAAACAACAATAAAGTTACTGCAACTTTAGGTGCTAACGGCAATTGTTTCGCCCAAACCCGTCTGATTGGTGTTGTTGTTGTTGGTATTGGTGCTGTTGTTGTTGCTGCTACTGTTGCTATTGTTGTTGTCATTGTTAATGTTGTTGTTGTTGCTGTTATTATTGTTGTTGCCATGTGCCAGCAATTCCTTATCGAAGTTGGCCGATTGTCGCGTCGACACTGACAACTGATCATCACTTCCGGCGTATTCCTCGGTATCGCCATCGGCTCCGCCGAGACTGCTAGGCGTATAGACGCCCTTCATGAAGGATCTGATTTCCTCAAAGTAGGTCTCCTCGCGATCCTTGGCCTCATTGGAGCTGGGAGAATCGTTAAACTCGATTCCCACCGCATCCGCCTCGTGTTTCTTCACATGCCGATCGAGATTCGTTTGCTGACCGAAGCAACGATCGCACATGGGACAACGGAAGGGACGCTCCTTGTTGTGGATGTTGCGCACGTGACGCTGCAGATTCGATGAGATGCTGAAGGAACGATCGCAGTAATCGCACTTATAAGGCTGTTCCCCGGTGTGAGTACGAAGATGTCGGGTTAGATTTGCGGATCGAGGGAATACCTTGCCACAGAACTTACAGGTGTAGCGATCCTTAAGTTTTTCGCCGCCACGGCTCATGTTGCTCGATGTGGCAGCCACATGGGGACGGGAGGCGGGCAGGCCGGCAGCACGGAATGCCTCACGGAAAGTGTGCTCGGGCGGAAACGACAGATGACGCGAGCTGCTTATGGGTGCCAGAGCACCTGCAACTGGCAGCTCAAAACCTGGCCGTCCGCCCATTCGGCCTAAAAAAGGCATCTGTTGCGGTGAGAAGCGTGTGCGATAAAACTCCTCCAGCAACAGCTGTGGAGCCAAGGGTCTCGGACAAGTCATGGCCGACACAGCAGCCGCTGCAGCCGCCGATGCCGCTGCACTCTCCGACATGCTGCTCAGATCCCCGCCCGTACTGATCGGTGGCGAGGGGGAGGTGTTGGGTCCTGGCGAGGCGCTGGCACTGTGCGCCGGACTGCTGCCCTTGTACGACAGCCGTGAGGTCGAAGATTCGCCGGAACTGTGTTTCGCCACCTTTGCAGGCGGCGGCTGCACTAGCTCCACATCCTCATCCGCCTCCAAGTCGGGTGTGGGTGTCCGACTGGACATGGAAATGGACAGCGGGGCGGGCGTGGAACTGTTGCAAACAGAGCTGCGACGCTTGCGACTGACGGACAGATCCAGAGGCTGCTCCGCACTACTTTTCTCCGGCTCCAAATCCTCGGTCTCAGCCTCCGTTGGCGGCGGAGTGCTCACAATGTCAATGGATTTCTGCAAGATAAGAAGATACATTAGTTTAATAATTTATATATTATTTTCTAAATAATCGAAATAAACATTAATTTAAAATTATAACTTTAAATTTTGTGGTATTTAAAATTTGTATATTGATATTATATTTCGAAATAGAAGCTAAAATATTGTACAATAATTTCAATTTAATGAAGCCTTAAAATTTGTGGCATAATAATTTACTTTCTCAATGAAAGTGAAAAATAATGTTTCCAATTAAAAAATTTGAAATTATTAAAAATAAATATTTTAAATTTTTGATAAAATTCCATTTAAAGATTTTAAAATATTATATTCCGAGTTTTAATAAATTTAATACCATAAGAAATATATTTGAAAAATTAAAACATTTTTAAAAATTGTATAATTGTCGAGTTTTAATTGAGATTCGATAAAATACGTTGTAATTAATAGACAGAGATGTCTCTGGGATTAACTTACCCTGTCATTTTCAAGGTCGTTCTCCTCCTCGATCTGTTGGCCGGAATTTGACTCAGCTTTAACCTCCCGCTTAACCTTTCCCGAATCCTGTTTCAGCTTTGTCGACTTCGGCTTAGCTTTGCTGGACTCCAGTTCGTAACTGGACTCTTCCTCTCGATCCTGCTCCTCCTCTTCTTCGTCGGAGGCCTGAAGCTCGGATTTGATGGGCTTATGCTCCGGTGAGCTGGAGTCATGTTTTAATGGCGGTGAGTCCGATTTGATGTTCATCGCCGCCTGCAGCTGCTGTTGGAATGCGGCATTGGGACCAAAGACCAAAGGTGCCAGGCCACGTCCCATCTCCGCCAGCTGCGGATTGGGGAACATGTGCGGCAAGGGGAAGTTGCCAGCCTGCTGAAAGAAATTGGGCAATCCGTAGTGGGGGAATCCCGGAAAGAACGATGTGCTGGGACGCAGCATGAAGAGGTGATTCGGTGGAGTGGCCATGGCAGAGTTGTTGGACTCGCTGCTTGAGCTCGAATTGTTGCCGACGGCAAGACGTTGATGTGCTCCTGGTGGCAACAACAGTGGAATTGCTGGTTGTTGTTGCTGCTGCTGCTGTTGCTGCTGCTGCTGTTGCTGTTGATGCCGCTCCTGCTGGTGATGATGGCTATGATGGTGATGATGATGATGATGCAGACGACTCTGTTGACTGCGAAAACTATCCGTTGTATCGCAGAATTTCTTGTGCTTGGACAACGAGGTGACCGAGTTGAAGCTCGTGTTGCACTTCTTGCAGTTGATCTGGACACGACAATCGGCGTGCATCCGCCGATGACGACACAGATTCGAGAACTGTGTGTACGCCTTGAAGCACACCTCACAGGAGAAGGGCTTCACCGATGAATGGATGTGCTGATGTTGCTTCAGACCCGACGATGTCGCAAATGTTTTACCGCACTCCGGACACGGGTGACTGCGAGCTCCGACGTGATAGGCGCGAATATGACGCTGTAAAATCGATGGGTCACGGAATACCTGCAAAACACACACACACAACACAAAATCAAATAATTAACAATCTATGAGTACATATTATTTAAAAAACTGACTCGTTGTTGCTCTCGTTCCAGTGCCAAATGAAATGAAACTGAAATTAATCAATCATCTCTTGCTGTTTGGCCGCTAAACGGATATGTTGCGAGTGCTCAGCGGCTAGACAATGCTCCCAGATCATAGAGCTCTATAAGATTACGCAAAGGTAATAATAATAACAACAACACCAACTACACCCACTAACAGCAGCAACAGCGGCAGCAGCAACACCTTCGTCAATTATTACCATCAACTGCTACAATTGTCGTAGACTGACCATCCCCGAAGCCCCCCTCCACCACTCTCTCTCTCACTGTAATCTCCCCTCTCTCTCACTCTATCTCTCTCTCTCTCTTTCTAAGTTAAAAGCGTGACCAGCTGTGCTCTAGGAAAAGAGTGACTTGTTCATCAACATTGCGATCGGGTTTGAAACAGAAATTTAGTCAGAAATATTTAGATACATAAAGCAAAGGAAAAATTGGTTAAAGTCACAGTTACAGTGATTTTAAAGTGACTGAAAGCTTTCTGAAATTCGAAGCTATGGAAAAACACTTTCTTAAAGACTTATTATCGGACAAATTTTATTTTTTTAAACCTAAAAATGGAACCTAAGGTTCCCTCAGCAAAAAGCACACGTAATGTCACTGTGATAACAAGTTGACAAATTTCGCAGCTGTGAACAGAGAACAAAAAGAAAAGGAATATTTTATAATAAAGGGTGAATTCAATTCAAGACTTCGAATAACTCTAAATGTATCTATTCTCTTTGGCAAATCCAGAGAAAAAATTACGAAATACTTTATGGTAAGAAATACTAAATTGCTAATTTACAAATTAGAACTTAAATTCAAGAATTTTTTTTTCTAGAGTATCCAATTAAAACCACTTTTAGAGTCACAGTCATCCCTAGATAATGAGAAGGTTTTTCCGTAGTTAATTAAAAATACTTTTAGCCAAAACAAACTTTAACAAGAACATTGTTCCATGAAGTAAATCCTATGTATAATTTCATTTAAAAATCACAGTTACAGTCACAGTGACATTCAGTTCATTTCTAGGCAAATTCACAACTAAAGCTGTCGTTTTTTTTTTTAACTTTTTTTGGAGGGGGTTAACGCAATGACAGATCGAGCCATTCAGGCCCAGGCCAAGAGATACCAAGCCAAGCCAAGCCAAGTCAGTCAGTCAGGCAGGCAGGCGAGATACTTGTACAAGGCATAAGGCACGGGACATGAGGCAAGGGGGCACGAGGACAGGGGACAGGGGGGGCAGGGGGCATGCGGCAAGGCGAGGTGTAGCCAGTTTTTCAGTATCCACTTCAAACTTGATTTCGGTCAGCCTCCACCCGCGCTGCCTTTTACGAAACTGTTATGCCTAATCATGCTGTCATAATGCGCTACGAATTCATATCAAACGATGATCGAGTCAGCCTGTTTTTTATTTCGTTTTATTTTATTTTATGTTTTTTTTTTTTTGTCTTTTATGTCTGTTTTGTTTTTTGGTCTATCGCGAGAGGAGACTGAAGACTGAAGACTGAATAACAGGCGACACACACAAGAATAGCTCGTGCTATAACTACATCAAATGGATTAGATTCAACTACTCTCCAAAAAGGCGAAAAACGCCACAAAAGACAACGACAACGACAACGACGATGGTGCTACAACAACAACAACAGTTGAAGACTCATGGTTTAAGTGTAGGTGTTTTGGCATGCAGGCAGCGACGCTAACTGCGACTGCGACTGAGACAGAGACGAGCTTGAAGCTTGCAAAGGTTGGCCTATGGAATGCGATTGTCTGCGAAGTGCTGATGTTGTTGCCTTTCCTAGTTGTTGTAGTTGCTGTTGTAGTTGTTGTTGCTGTTGTTGTGTGGCGTTTGGAGCGTACGTGGGGTCAGACCAAGGCGTCTGCAGTAGGGCATTGAAAGGAGATCTGGAGCTGGCAGAAGAGTAAACTGGTTAAAATACTACCAACCAGTTGGCAGGCTTCCTAACTAAGTCGTACTATGAAATACTAAACTATCTTTAACTAATTAGATACAAAGTCTGTGCTATATTTTAGTATGCAGCTACCAAATTTAGCATAAAGCTTGGACGAAACTGACGATCGATGAAATAAAAAACAAGGAAGATGCTTGAAATACATGTGAAAATGGAAACTAATTAGTCAAAATAAAAATCGCCAAATTAAGATTAGAATAAAACATCTGTTAAATGCAAAATAACTGAGAGAAAGGAATTTCTATAAGATTAATGACTGAATCTTATTAATAATAATTTATGTTTTTTTTTACTAATTAATTGAGTGAAATCCTGACAATTTATGTAATGTATTAAATGAATTAATGTTTTTATGCTTTTTTCAGAATATTTAGAATAAGTAAATAACTTAAGTTATCTTCATAGTGAACTTTTCTAACCAAGTACAATAAAAGAATTGAATCTCGTAGATTTAAGAGCAAAGTGTCAGCTACTTCACAGCTCGTAAATCTATAGTAACAACTACTCCTGTCTACTCGTACATTTAAGAGTTCAGGTCACTTAGCCCCGAAACAAGCCAACCAGATGAACTGAAGTGCAGCTAAGCCGAAATGGAAAACATGGTAGATCCGTGGCAAATCCCTTTTGAATCGCTTTAAGCTGGCTGCTTGAAAACAAACAAAGCTGACAGCTGAGACCCCGTTTCTTGTATCTAGGTATTTTTATTATTATTTTATTTTTTTTCTTGTGTAGAAGGTCTTGTCAGTATATGGACGGACGGACCTCAGCGAAAGTACTGCCCTTTTATGTAGCACTAGGCAAATGCTCCACAAGATCGATCATCATTTGTTTGTAGCCTCGGTGGCTCCCGTTTATGTCGTTGTCCAAAAGGTAGATAGAGTGAGGAAGAGGGGGTAAAGGGGGTAAAGAGGGGTAACGGTTACAGCCCCACCACAATGCGTGCTACTTACATGCCACCGAAACAATTACAGAGCGCTAAGTAAACTAACTGTAATGCAACGAGACGTTGAATCGATTGAAATACCGTTCGAACTGAAGTCGAAATCAAAAAGGGAAATTCAAAAAGAAAAGCCTCCGAGAGTGGACACGAGAGAGAGAGAGAGAGAGAGAGAGAGACCGACCACAAGATTGTAATCAACATGCCATTAAAACATCTTTGCAAGATGTCGAAGTCGTCGATGACAATGACGAAGTGTTAGATGCTTGGATGTAACGAATCGCTTCGATGGATCGATGGATAGACATCAAGCTCTGTCTACTGTCTACTGTCTTCTGTCTCTTCTCTCTTTTGGGGCCCTTTAATTTAACATTGGCATTCAAATGCAGCGCGAAGATGAACAACAACAACAACTCGATCGAGTTGGTAACAAAGTTTCTTCATTACCGAAACGCGGCTCAAATGGTCTCTTAAGTGTTTTGGATGAGTACACGCCCTAAATTCGTATTACCCCAGCGCGTGCGGCACTATCCAAGTGGGTTGGACAAGGGGGCGGGAGGAGGCGAGAGGGTAAAGCAGCCAACTGGCAAAAGACAAGTAACCAAAGAGCTTTTTTTCTTCATTTTATTGTTATATTTATTTAATGCCAAGTTGAAGCGCCTGCGGCGATTGATCTGCTTGAAATCAAAAGTCTTTAGCTGTCTACTCTACCAAATATCACAGCGACCTGATACAATAATTAATGATACGATCATTTAAGGCGCTGCCTGAACCTCACACTTTATGACGATCTACGGGTTGATCAAAGGTTCTGATATTCCCCAGAGTAAGTTCTGAAGTAGACACTATTTCGAGCTGTGATCTTCTGTTGCGATTTCTACTCCTAGTAAAATTCATTATGTTCTTTAGTAACTTATTTAAAATTTTCTGTAGTTATTAAGAGAAGATTGAATCGTTAGTTTCTCCTACTCTTATCTGAAAATATAATTTTTAATTGCATGATATCCTCATCCTTTTTTTTACATAAAAACATACCTAACTTTAAGTCTCTTTTTGATATACAAATTTATTTACAATTCTCTGAAATATTTTCCAATATTCTTGTTCTGTTGAGAATAATATATTTATTTTTTTATTCCTAACAAATTTTGTTTCCTTACAGATGATATATTTCTCAAAGTTGATCTGCAGTAATTTGTAGAATCTATTTGTGTAATCTTTAATTTAGCTTTTTATTTTTACCCCTCTGTCTTCCTCATCTATCCAATTTTAGTGTGGTTTTTTTTTTAGTTATTGGTACTTTTTCAATTCGACTTACCTTGGAACAGTTCTCGCAGGAATATTTGCGTGAATTATTATGTACGATTGCTCCGTGTTTGATCACCAATGGACGATGACAGAAACGCTGGCCACAAAGCTCACAGGCAACTTCTCCGCGTTTGAAATGATGTTGCACGACCAAATGATCATCCAGGCTAAAAGAAAGGAATATAAAATTAGTTATCAAAGAAATTAAGTTATATTGTATTGTTGGTTTTTGTGTGTTTCGTTGTTTGTTATCGGTGTCGCTGTCATCAGCAAATGAAATTAGCAGTTGCGACAGTTGGGACTCCGAGGTGGGAGTCGAGACAATCGGACAGCTTCAATCAGAGTCATGTGCGTCAGTTCACACGCCTCCCAAAGAGACAACTTTGTTTGTTGTCCAACTGTGGTTAACGCCCACGACAATCGCTTGCCACAGCCACTAGTAACTTGCCCCATGCCACTGCTTGGCGTCAATTAGTCAAATGATGTTCAATATTTAATATGCGCGCCTGCTGATAAGCGATCTCTTTAGTTCAGCAGCAGCAATAGCTGCGGCCAATGAGTGTCCTCTACACACGCACACTCCCCTCCCTCTCCCTCTCCCATCCCTCCTCCTGCTCCTGCTGTTGTCCTTGATTGTGGAGCAGAGCACAAAGTGCGATGATTATCGCGCTCAACGCGTGGGAGGAGCAACGTCGACAAAAGGCGGCCACATTTTTAGCATTTTCCCTTTTTTCCTAGACTTTTTTTTTGTATTTTTTGTAGTTTGTGATTTTTGTCATCGACATGGAAGAGTTGACGGCACCAGAGGCAGCATTTGAAGTGTGGGCGTTTGTTTGCTTACAACAACAACAAAAGCAACAACAACCCAGTATGCATGTTCAACATCAGATAAAATTGCAAAAGCGCCTGACGGACTCTAGAGAGAGAGAGAGAGAGAGAAACACGCAGACAGACAGACAGACACACAAGTCCGTCTCCTTTCACTCTACAATTTCTCATCTAAAATTCAATAAATCACACACACACACACACACAGTGACTGATAACTGTAGTTGTATTGACCACCCACAAAACCTCATCCCACTCCAAAAACTACACTCGAAATCAAATGAAAATCAAAAGCGCACTTTAGCACTTGAAATCCAAACTTGCGTGTTGTTGCTGGAATTGTTGTGACATTTGTAAATATTGTACAAAAGTTTTGCATTAACTGTAGTAATTTAAATTGATTAGGGATCTTCAGTTTACATGTGGAATAATAAATTTAATAGCTGATGTCCTAGAAAATTTCCCAAGGAAAAATAAAAAGTTAATTGAAATCTATAAATAAAATTACAATTTCCAAGTTGATATTAAAAATAAAAATAAAGTACCACTTTAACTGGCAGAATTTTGAAATTTGTCGCTAATTTTTATTAATAAAAAAAAGTACCTACTGAAATAATTATGAAATTTGCTATAAAAATCCTAGATAATTAAGTCAACAATTAAAATTCAATTAGAATTAATTAAGTACTGATATTTTTCTAAAAAAATTAAAGAATATCATATTAAAGACCTCCTTCTTCAAGATTCATTTACCAACAATTTCTGTACATTTAATTTCGAGTCAAAAAGTATTTAAATTGACCAAGAAATGCGTAATTTTAGTCTAGACACTATATATGCCAATTGAGTATTAAATAAAAAAGAATGTATAAGAAATCTTGACTTTAGCCAATTCATACCATGGCCAACTCTCACTTTCAACTAGTTGAATTGACGGTACCACTCTCAGTTGGTTTGGCGTTTTGGCCGCTTTAATGTGGCTTTTATTGGCCACACTAAATATTATCGCTATCAGCTTTTAATTAAGATCGCCGACGAGCAGCAGCATTGAGCATTTAGCAACAATTGGGAATACTTTTTTATTTGGCTGTTGTTGTTGTTGTTATTGCTGTTGTTGTAGGTGTAGTCCCCCACCCCCGCCGTCAATAGCAAGTCAATAGCTTTGGCTATGCACACCCATAATTCTATGGGTAAGTTGGAAGCTAATTGGCAGCTTGTTTTCAGTGTGTTTCGATTTAACCATTTATAGTTAGTTATTTGGCAAAAACTAAATTTGATTTAGATTATTGTCGCTGTTGGCAAGCTGTTTAAATGCCAAAGCAATTTCAAGACATTCTCCCAGATTGTTTATTACGAATTTGTAAATAGCTATGTTTATAATCGATTTGGGGCTTACCGTTCTAAATCCGTATAGACATTATCACAGACCTCACAACGTATATCGATAGCGTTTTCGTCGTCTGTGAAATCGATTTCGCCCTGCGATAAGTTTTTCTTCTCTTTGGTAAACTCGTCGCTGCTATAATGTGATCCTGTAATAAAACGATTGAGATTAAGTTAAAATATATTAAAGAAATCTGTTTCCAAACAAAATAAATTATTAATTAATTTGATATTTAAAAAAGTTTAAGAAAAATCTATTAATAGTTTAATTAAATAAACTAGAAGAATAATTTATATATTTTTGATGATTTACTATAGTTAAGAAGACTCTAAGAATTGTCAAAAATTTAGTTGAAGCTAAAACGTTTCTTTGAGGAAGATCTTTTTGAAGATTCACAGCACTCACACTTTCTTCACTTAATTTTGAGTTGATTTATGGTAGTATTCACTTCGTTTTAGGATGATATATGGTTTGATTGGAGTGGTCTAGGGAGCACTTGACACAACCGTTCGGTTTCGCGTTTGAGGAACAAGTGTGTCGCTTTGGTCGCATTATGCCGCCGAGCTAATGTTTTGTTTGCTCGCTAACAATCTGCGGAAGGACTCGGACAGGACGCACTGACATATGACCAACACACACTCACACACATACAGACAGAAGTAAACACGCAAACACTTAACACAAATCGTGTGCACTCATATGTAGAGCTATAGCTATAGAGCTTGACGTTGAATAGATAATTGTTCCGAAATGAAAGTAAAGCACCCCCTGTACTAGTACTACTCTAGAGAGATACTGAGAGGTCCTTAGGTTGTCGGGTCTTCGGGTCGCGGGTGCCAAGTACACAAGCCCAATGACAATTCCGAGGGGAAATGACTATCGAAGCGACTTGGACACTTGGACAACCACCAGGTGACACACACACACACACACATGCAGTTGCTCACACAGGTGCTCAGCCCTTAACCCTGTGCCAAGAATGCAACGTAAGGGATGACAATGACCAAAAGATTATGCATGCAAACACATCCATCCAACAGCGGCAGAGGGGGTGGGGGTGGGCAGGGGTGCAAGGTTGGCCGACAGTTAGGTCAGGGCACAGGGGTCGCTTTTGGTTCGCGGTTAGCTTCGGTTCCGTTGGACTGATTTCATTCAAAAGTCATATAGCACCTTACCATACTAAAACAAAAACACAGTACAGGTGTTGCCTCTCAAGGCATACTCTCTCCATCCCTCTCTTCATCTCTCTCTCACTCTCTCTCCCTCTCTCTATCTCTCTAAGGGGTGACTTTAGTTCCACCCGCCCGACTTGATGATGAATATGTATGTGCTTCTGTCTGCATAATTGCGGGGTCAAAAGTTAATTTTTCAGCGTGTGCAATATGCTCGGAAAAAACGAATTATGACCAGTCAAAGAATTCCCACGTAAGTTCCTTCTCGAACTGTAGGCGTTTGTCTGCCACCTTATGGTCGCTTCGAGGAAAGCGTGGGATAACTGGGAGGGAGTACCAGGAGGGACAGTAACGTCTATAGGGTTTCTTCTCTAGGCCTTAAAGGGCGCAACGTCAGCTGGTCCACAGATAAGAATAGCCTGAGAAAACTTTAAATATTACTCGAAAATGTATTCATCCTACCGAAGCAATGAATTCATCTGAAGTTTCTCAAGTAAAGTTCCCAAAATTCACAGGGAACCTATGATAAAGTTGCTAGAGCTCCCTTTGATATATTTTAATATATTGATATTATACATAAGTTTATTTGAATCAAACCCCAGAATTTTTTTCAGCCATGATATTTTTTTAGATATAGATACAATCTATTGCTTATATCTGCCTATAAGTCTATCTAAAAATTTCTGTATATAAAATTATACATCTAATCATCCATTTGATTATCAAACAATTAAGATGTAACTTATTTAGTGGTAAGAAATATTAATAGTTGTAATTAATTTCTGTAAGTTTATAACAGCAAACATTTTATAGGAGTATTTTATTATTAGTTAAGCTGTGTAATACAAAAACTTTACTGTAATCCCTCCTCAATTTTCAGCTAATACATCAAGGCCTAATGCCGCCTAACACCTTCGAAATGTAGTGGCACTTTCAACTAAACCTTATCAATATCCCAAGGCTTTCCCTCATTGACATCTCTGGCAACTGTGGCAACTGTGGCAACTCTGGCCGCTGCAGCACATGCAACTCAATCCTCAATCCTTTCACGCCTTTCACCAGTCGCAGCTGTCGCTTTGCTCGCTCTCCAACTGGTAGAGATTGATTTACTCCTCGACACGAAATTCAATGGTGGCATTGTCAGAGTCGAGTTTGCAATCAGGACGGAGATGGAGCTCAAGTTGGATGGGAATGACTGCCAAGTGGGCATGTCTACATATATATATATACATATGTTGACCCTGAATCGATGACGACGCGTTGTTCAAAAACTAAACGGAAGCCAAAAACTGTTGACAAATGATTGATTGAATTATTTACACCTTACAACTGCTGTGGCAAAATCAAAGTTAGATCCGCCTGCTAATCGATTTGCCAGCTTGTCGTAAAAAAAAAATAAAAAGGGTTAGGTTTTTTTTGCTATCTATCGCTATATAAAATAAAAAAAAAGAAACACACTCCTAATGATGCCCAAATTGACACACGATGATCATTTAGCCGAAGACGCGACATGCCAAGTTTCAATTTTCGGTTTCAGTTTTCGTTTTACGATTTTCAATCGTTTTTTTTTTTTTTTTTTTTTGGTATTTGCTTTGGTAGTTTGGTAACTCGGCATAACATGCCAGCTCATTAATCATCTATCAGCTTTGTTGGCGACAATGTGTCACTGTGCGAGTGTGCGAGTGTGCGAGTGTGTGTGTGTGTGTATCTGTGTACTGTCAGTTAGTTAAGATTTTCTTTTTTTTTTCGATTTGGGCTTGGTCTTGGTCTTGGTCTTGGCGTGTGCTCCCTCTGATCACAAGTCGGGGTACTCAATCGCTAGCTGAATTCAATTGTTAGTCTTTGATTGGTCCATTGAAGTCGCACCGCTCGCTAAGCTGAAAGCCATCTCAAAAGTGGTTTAGCCTTAGACTTTTGTTTCGAGAGAAGGCCCTGATGAGGTGCTCTGCTGTACTTTTAACTGTTTTGTCAATTCAATTCAGTTGCACACGGCAAATCGAAATAACCGAAGCTAAGCTATCGATATAGTATTTCTTAATTGTTCAAATGTGTCAAGATCTCGCTTATTACAGACTATTAGAGAATATTAAAAGCAGATTTATTCATTAAGAGAACAAACATAATTTGTTAAACTAATTTTATTCCATTTCATTATTCCAAATTGATGGCTTTTCATGCCTATTGTAGTAATTGAATATTATAATTTATAGGGAAATATTACGATCGAACATTTCTATAAGAATGGTCTAAGGATCTTGTACCTTAGAAAAAAAATTAGATTTTTAAATATTTCCACAAAAATATTTAATAAACTTCTATATTCTTTAAGATATGTGGCATCCTTTTTGATTCTTTATTATTATTATGCAATTTTTCATTCTGTCTATATTTTAAATATATTTTTGTAATGCGATCATTAAATAAATATTTATTAACTTTTCCTATTTAAAGCATACAAAAACTATCTCCTTTGCTGACTTTAATATGTTTGTAATTTATTCTTCCAAATTGAAAATGTAACGGTCAAAACTAAGTCTTGCCCCTTCCTAATCTACCCCTCAGCTAGGTGAACTAACTGAACTGATGCTTAGCATTTTACCAAGTCGTTTGTTACCATTTCAACCACAGTTGGCCCTTTGCTACCCTCTCAACATCAAGTAGGAATGTGTAAGGACCCTGAAGGTCCCGTGTCCTGTGTCTTACCGTTCGTTGAGTTCGTGTGGTCAACAGGCCGTGACTTTTCACAGTGAAAACTTGCACAGAAATACGTTAAAAACAAGCGGGAAAGGCTATAGTCGAGATCCCGACTATATGATACCCGTTACTTACTTAAATATATTGAAAAGTACTTTAAAGAAAATACTTGTTTTGCTCTGAAAACTTTAATTCGCCATAACTGTCGTTCTACATGTCCGATCTTGATGCGATTCAGTGGGATAATAGATAATGCTAATAGATAACGGTAATAATCACAAAAAACGTATTATCTTAAAAACTGTGGGTGTGGTGGTTTTTCGCGATTTGCGGGGGCGGATGGGGGCGTGGATTAAATTTGAAGCATACTTGATCTGCGTGAGGTATATATAAATCTGTGTGCCAAATTTGGTTACTCTATCTCTTTTAGTTTCTGAGATTTTTTTGTTCAGACTGTTTTTCGCTATTTGCGGGGGCGGAGGGGGGCGTGGCTTAAATTTGAAACAAACTTGATCTGCGTGGGGTATATAGAAGTCTTTTAGTGAAAGTTTGGTATCTCTATCTCTTATGGTCTCTGAGATCCTTTTGTTCATACAGACGGACAGACGGACAGACGGACAGACGGACAGACGGACATGGCTATATCGACTCGGCTATTGATGCTGATCAAGAATATATATACTTTATAGGGTCGGAGATGCCTCCTTCTACCTGTTACGCACATTCCAACGAACACAATATACCCTTATACTTATTTTTTATAAGTAACGGGTATAATTACAAATATAAAAGTAGAGTCAAGTTAAGAGAATTCAGTGTTGCACAGGTGTGAGGGTCGTCTATGGGAAACTGAACCATAAGGTTCTTCGCATTTAATTGAAAAGTAACGTATGTCGAGGAGTACCAATGTATATCCATTACGTATGCAAATTTTAAAGCTGACATTAAACCAAAATAAAAATAGTTTTTGAAAATGATTTGACGCGTGATAAAAAGTTGAAAAGCCAAACACACAATGGAAATTAAGTACGAGTATGAAAATGCAATGGCAACTGTTAAATGAGACGTCCATAAATCCCACATGTTTATAATCAAACACGATCGGGACGACGAGATGCAATTGCAACCCTCTCAATGGATTAGGATTAAATTAAGCGTGTGCCATTTGCAAGGACGACTGCATGGATCATACTATATGTGCGTGTTGATGGATCTCTAATGAAATTATCAAACATTTTAATAACAAATGAAAACATGTGCGGTTGCCGCAGATTGCATGGGCGCAAGCCCAGTTATAACAGAGGGACGCAAACTACCCAAAATAGTAATAATAATCATACCCCTAACAAAGGGGTGCAGCCCTCATAAGCTGTCGTCGTCGTGGTTGATCCTGGGATGCTGATGATGATGATGATATCATGTTGCAAGACTCGTGCCACTTTCATTGTCACGCGCATTTTTGACACGTCAGATTTTACTACCCCTACCCCCTACCCGCTACCCCTACCCCTACCCCTACACACTGCTGACCGTGTCGTAATTTGTTTGCAAGCTGTATTTGACATTATTCACAGAGCCAGCATCTCTATCTCCCTCTCCCGCTCCCTTGTACTCACCATTATCTCGATCGCTGCGATCATCGTTGCTTAATAAGCTATTGTTGTTGTTGTTATTGCTGTTGCTATTGTTATTGTTGTTCTTGCTGGCTACTTTTGCCACTGCCGCTGTAACAGCCGCAGCAGTTGCCATACTATTCTCACTGATATCATAGGGAGTTTTCGGACGTCCATCGACCACAATTTCAGCGCCTGCATTCACATCCCGTTTGGTTTCGTACCACAGCTAAAAATCATTAAAAAACAATATATTGTTGATTACGATATTTTTTAAAACTAAATTAGACGCGTGCTGTACTCACATAGCCGTCAAATATAAAATTCTTTAAATTAGCCTCTTCAATTTCATCGATTTGCACGGCGCGTATTTTTTTCAGCCATGTGGCCACATCGGATGAGGGTTCCAGCCAGCCATGAAATAGTGGACCGGCAATCACCTACAAATTTAACAGGAATTATCTTCATTAAAAATAATTTAAAATATATTTTCATTAAGTTGTTCTTTAATTCAATTCAAGTAGTATTAAAAGCAACTGCTAGCGCCATCTATTGCCTGCTGTGAGGATAACTGTGCTAACTGTCATAAGACGCGTGGCTTAGCGCAGACACAAACCTCTTAGCAGCGACAGCAGAGCGGCAAAACTGGTAGCAAAGTTGTTTACAAAAAGTAGTTTCTGTCGTAAAAATGTAGTAAAATTGTAAAAGGGTGATAAATATGCTTGTTTAATTTTGTGGAAAGTATAATTGCTTCTAATTAAATAAAAAAAAATAAAAATTGTAACAGAATAAATTCATTCAAGTTCAAATAAACAGCTGAATTTTGACTTAGTATGAGCTGTGAAAATGGTAGCAAATTTGATTACAAACAGTAGGATCTGCCTTTAAAAAACTAGTTTAATTGAAAAAGGTAGCTAAATTTGTGTGGATCGCATTATTACATATGATTATATTAAAATTCAATAAATAAATTCAATAAGTCTCAGCATTTTCTAAGTTTATATTTAAAGAAACTTTTCAATTTCCTTGCCGTAAAATGAAGTCACTTATTGAAACAAAGCGCAAAGTCTTCTAGAGTCTCAGACTCAGAGAGTCACCCCTTCCCCAACATGCTCCGCCTACCGATTAGCGACGTCTACCTTATTCAAGGTCATTCGCAGGCCGCAGAAAACTTGCAACAAATACAAAAAAAAAAGCAGCAACAACGCCGCCTACAGTTTTTGTATGCAAAATAAAAGCAGCAGTAATAACAACAACAACAATAACAACAACAACAACGACAACAACTAAATACGCATAATTTACACAAATCGCCGACTGCGGTTTGGCAGCCCAACAAAAACAATGCCAACAACAACAACGAAATGAGCAAAACGCCTTAGACGCTGTGACGCCAACAACAGCAACAACAACAACTCGAAACTGGGCAAAGCAACAAAAACAACTGCATGACTTTGCGTATACCGTTACGCTGCCTCTGTCGCCGTTGCCGTTGACGTTGCCGTCGGCGTCGCCGTTGAAGTCGCTGCACTGCCGTCGGCCTCTTGTCTGTCAAGTCATATGGAAAAACGGCGCTTTACACTTTTTTTTCTGCTACTACTACTTTTTTCAGTTTCATTAAGTGGCATGCGTCTGCATGTATAAGAGTGTGTGTGTGTGTGTTGAGTGGGAGAGTCTCGGCAGCAGAGCAGAGCAGAGCAGAGTGAGAGAGAGAGAGAGAGAAAGAGAGTGAGAGAGAGAGCGGGGGATGAGAGCATATGTTTGTGCACGCTCCAAAAATTAAGTTAACAACGCTTCGAGTGCTCGCGCCGTGGCGTATGCAAAGAATTATATGAAATCACACACACACACACACACACATACACAAATATGCAAGTATATTTTATAAAATTAAACTCAAGTTGCGTTTTACACATGAGCAAACATTGTGTGTAAGTGTGTGTGTGTGTGTGTGTTTGGTCAAGTGTGCGTTTATAGAGCGATTGATGCTACAAAAGTAAAAGAGTTGCCTTGTTGTATAACAGTAGAACAGAATTCGTGGAAAAATAAAAATACAAAAAATCAAATAATCTCTTTCGATATTTTTATATTTTATTGATCCAAGTTTTTGGAATTTTTTGCTTTCCAATTTTCAACATTATTACCAATTTGAATTTCCTTATTTTTCTTTCAAATTACATGCTTAAAAGTGCTGTAATCCCAAAATTTATTTCAAAACAGAATATGTAAAAAAAAAAATACATTACTTCTGTCATAATCTCTTTCGATAATTTTTTATAAAAATTTTTGTTTCCTAATATTTCTTCTGTACTGTCTTAAATTGGTTCTTAAAGTTAAAAATAATTATTATTAAGTAATCACATAAATATCATATAAAGTCTGTTTTTTAAAGAAAGTACACATATGACGAATAAATCGGAAACAAGAAGACCCAGGCTAAAGATTAGCATTAGCTGAGACAGAACAGGATAACGACAGGATAACGGAAACTGCAATACGAGGCAGCCACTAAAGATAAGATCATAAGGATATCCAATAGATGCATAACAAGACACACATGAGATTGTGAATCTGGCGACGGCTGACAGTTATTTGAGATCAGCGCCAAGTTGTTGTTGTTGTTGTTGTTGAGCTAATCTTGGGATTGTGACAAGACAAACATGTCCAGGTTGCTATTCATAAATTTTTATTATTATTAAAAAAAAAAAGAGGCCACAAGAAGCAAGCGAAAAGCATCAAAAACATGGCATAGTCAATGGGCAAGAAAAATATTTACGCGCCAGAGATAATCTCAAAGTGTTGGGTTCACACCCAGAGAACGGGCTTCAAATTGCCAGGCAGATACAAATACAGATACAGATACAGATACAAAAACGCAGATATTCATAGAGCCAATGTATCTGTCAAAACGGAAATGTGAATGAGAAAAGTGCGCTTGATTTGAGGATCATCCAGAGCAAAAAAAAAAAAAGGGAAGGGAAGGGATCAGCTGAGAATTGAGAACAGAGTATAGAGATCTCAGATCTAAGGACTGTCAACGTGGCATTGCCAATTTTCAGTTGCCAGTTGCCGCTTTGGCTCGAGTGGCAAATCAAACAGCAGCAACAACAACAACAACAATAATAGTACTGTTGCAATACCTGAATCGCAAAATAGACAGAAAGACAGGCAGTGGGACAAACGGACGGATAGAGATACACACTCGTAGGTAGAGCTATCCTGTGACAATTGTCAACAGGACTAGGTGCGATAATTTGATTGGATTGTCTGTCCTGTGTCCGTCCCTCTGCCGGGACAACAGACAGTAGCTGCAAAAGTGTCAGTTGACTGACTGACTGACTGACGGACTGACTGACAATCAATCGAAGGGTTCCCAAACTAATTGGAATCATCAGGCTTCAGGGGCCTCGGGTTTTCGGCCTCAACTTAAGCCTCATTTAGGGTGCACTTTGTGGATTTTTCCCGGTGTGACCAGGAAATTAGCTCTGGCCAAGGATTAGGCACATTTGACTGACAATTGTGCGTACCGAGCCGCAAAACCCCGTGCTAATCAAATCTATTTCCAATCGTTTGATTTTCATTTTCATTTTTCCTATAGAAAAATCCCCAAAAAAACTTCATCTCATTTCATTACAAACGCAATTTTCGTGCAATTTTCGCGCGCAGCTTTGATAGGATTAAATTTCCGGAAGGATAAATGTACCCGAAACTGGATACGAAATGCATAAAAAAAATCGCACATGTGCGAAAGGATAATGTGAGGCAATCAATGATATACATATAGGTATAACTTTAACCAGAGATATAAACTGAATGTGAACTACAACTGACAGTGGGTCTATTTTGATTGTTTGTTCTTGAAATTAAAAAATATTCCTTTAGGAAGTAGCATTAATTTTAAGCACCATCATTTTTATGATATTATTTAATATACTTGAAATTTAATTATTCTAAGATTTCAACTGATTTTTTTTTGCTATAGACGTTGTGCTTTTAAAATTATCTTTACTTTAAATAAATATAAGCAAATAATTTGATCAAAGGATTTTAAATTAAAGTGCAGTTAAAATACTTGACAGTAGGCGACTATTTTGACTATTTGGCATTGAAATTGAAAATATTATCGATTGTTTTCTATTCACTTGTTTGCTCTTGATAAGAAATATAGTAAGTTTCTTAGAAGTTAAATTATCTGATTAGTTCTTGACAAAAGATTAATTAACAACTGTTGAAAATGACATTTCACTTTATAGCTGCTGTGCAAGAGATAAGATACTTTCAGATGAATGTATTTCTATGTTAATTTTAAAGAGATTATCTTGACTCACCTCCCAAGCCAGATGACGATCGCTGGGTTGCTGGCAGAGACGCATGGGGAAGGGTCCGTAGCGAGTGCCTCGTGGCAGATATGTCTTGGCATAGACGCCAGTATCACGAATGTCCAGATTGGAGACGGGTTCCCGAAGACGCGCCATGTCCAGCAGGTGTTCCTTTTGCTCCTCGCTGAACAAATGCTCCAGTCCGGAACCGGATCCATTGCTAAGAGCCGAGGCGGAGAGCGGAGTGGAGGCGGAGAGTGACATGAGACGCTGCTGCGTCTCCTGCGAACGATGCATGGCCGAGGAGTGTGGCAGCGGGGGCGATGAGGGGGATATCGTTGGTGGCAGGTGGCGAGCAAACGACTCCTCCGGCCTCGACGGACTTCCGCTTAAAAGCGCCGGCGGCAATTGGCCAAATCCCGACGTCGCACTATTGAGATCCAAATGATGATGCAGAAGATGATGATGATGCCGCACGACACTCGGATCAAAGTCCTCGCCGTTTGAGCCTGTCGCAACATGCGAAAAAGGGGGAGAAAATTGACAAATAAACTATTAGTGATTGGCGATTAAAGTTTCGACTTTGGTCTAATCCTAATCACAACAGAAATTATCAATTATCAATTGTCAATTATCAATTGTCAGTGCACAAATAGAAAGTTGTCCAGATAACTGGTCACTGGACTGGGGCACTGTCATATCTCTGACAAAGACAACAACACATACTATATGCGTGGTATCTGTGTTGTCATCATGCTGTTTAATTTGGTATTTGGCTCTCTATCTCATTGATTTTGCAATTGTCGAGCACTTCACATTGTCACTTCACTCATTCAGCAATCATTCCATCAGTCCATCATTCAAACACTCACTCAACATGTGCATGGCCAACGATCAACGATTATCTGTCAGTTTCTAGGTGGGAGGGAGGCGAGTGCCCACTGTACAGGTGTATTTATAAGCTCACCTGTAGATTGTATTACCTGTGCAGCCTGTGCAAACAATGTCTGAATTAAGTGAATTGAATTCCTTTTCCGTAACTATTTGAAATATTTATTGTTTATTCTCAATGTGGAATTTTATTTCTGCACTTGTTTTCTATTTATTTTGAAAGATGTGACTTGCTCAGCTGTTGCTTATCAAATAAATAGACAAAGCAAATGGATTCACACGAACCAGACTAGACATTTGAGCTGACATTTAACTCATCGATAGATGTATCCCTTCATCGACTATACATCTAGTCAATTTCAACTGAATGTCATGCCTTTGAAATATGTTTCTGTTACCAAAGTATTAATTTACATAAGTAAAATCTAATTAAATACTTAAAGAATCCTTATTTATTTGTTAAACTGGAATAAACCATTTTTGATGTTATTATCTTGAGTTAAAGTGAATTTTAAAATATGTAAAGTATTTAATTTGAAAGTCCATAATTTAATTTGATGTTTTATTAGTCGCTAAAATATGTAAATATTTTTACCTATATTTATTATTTTTACATATTCAAAATGATAAAAAAATAAACCCCTTTAAATAAACTTTACAATAAACCTTTTCTACATTTTTTTAATTTTATAAAAATGTTGAAAGTATTTATATCTTTAACTTTATAATCTGTTTTCAGTTCTCTATCGATCTTAGCCCTACCATGACTAGAGCATACACTCATCCAAAAGAGAACTCACACAGTTGAGAGATAAACAAGAAAACACTTGTTTGGAAAGGAGACACAAAAGTTGCAACAAATTACGCACCGATTATTTATTTATTTATTTGTTATTGTGATTGTTGTCTGAGGCTTGTACCTACCGCCTTATTTAAACACTTGAAACTAAATCGTAATTTGAGCTGTTAGACAAAATATGACAACGGCTGTCCAACTTACAGGCCAACTACTAGACCAGATAAGAAACCAAATGAAAACGAAAACGAAAACGAAAACGAGACGGAAAAGACGGAAAACTGTAAACCCGAAAAAGATACCGAGCAGTCAACAATACACTACACTCAATACTCCACACACAGCAGCAGTATATATATATATATATATATATATATATAGTAACATAAGAACTCTTGTCGTATTGCACTGATGATAAGTATCTGCCATATAAATAAGCCGCACACACAGTCGCAAACAATAGAAGGTGGTCAAATAACCAAATATCCATTTAACCAAATACCAATCCTCAACAACCTGACAACTTTCGCACTTCCTTGGCACACGCTATTTGCATAGCAACAATATCCACCCACAAATCTATACAATATCATCTTGTCTACCTCCGACGGCGTCTTTCGCACCCATCCGACAATTGTTTTTGAAGTGCCCTCAAGTGCCGCAGCGTCTTCTCCCCTCTCCCCTCTTCCTTCTTCTTCTGCCGCCTTCGCGCCCATCGTAGTCTAGAGTTAAGATCGTCTAGCTATTCCATTTCGTAGTATCGATTGACATACTAAACTGTTATGATGAGTAGCTTCCATTTACAAATTTTATTTCATAGACTATCATGACTATACATTATTCATTTAAACACTTGGGCACATGTGGTTTTCTATTCTTCTTTTCTATTTCTGAGGTCCCCTGCTAATTAGTTTAGTTAATTATATTTATTTGTTAGGGTTTGTTTTAAAACTAGTCCCAACTGTTGGAAGCTGCAAGCGTTTTTCGCTTGATAAGATGCCAATTTGTGAGTCACTTAAGATGAAAGCTGCTTTCACAAATTACCTTGTTTTCCCCAAATAACTTTTGTGCTAAAACTAAGAGACTTTTCTATCAACTTTTTAACAAAAACTGTTAATAGATTTGGTTTTAAATTAAAAGATACAAGGATATAGTTACCATTATTGTTAAGGGGTTGATATAATATTAAATACTTAAGAATGTTATACATTATATACTTTGTATCTTTCATATAAACTCCATATAATATATTACATTTCAGTTGAAGAAGACCAATTTTAATAGTGTACCTATCTTTTTGACCATTTATGTGACGTCAAATTACTTGCATATAATTTTAGTTTTAGCATTTTTAGAATATTTGTTATTAAATTCAAACTCAAGTCTCAGATACATTGCAAATTGTTTCATTAGCACAGTCAGACTATAAATATATAATGTTATCTTTTTAAATACAATAAAAGGCATCACCGATTGATTAAGTCATCGAACTTTACTTTACTAATTTTTTAAATATTGCATATAGTATCTTTTAAATGACAGTCATATTATATTTGGTTTCACACACGATTTAGTCACTCACATAAATCTTAGTCTATCACACGTCCGAACTGACACACAATGAAAGAAAAACTGAATCAGTTTTCTCGATATAGACAAGTGGAGTCAATATATCCGAGAGGTTTACACATTGCTGCAAAAATATTTGTGGCACCATCAATGTGGTAATTCAAAACGTGAGGTTCCCCATAATAAACTGATAACTGGAGCACACAGAAAACACAAACGGATAATCCATAAAGACGATAGATATTTGGTTTTTTTTTTTAAGTGTATTTCCTTTGTAGAACCAACCTGATATAACAAAACGATCGCATAACATGTTTTCCGTTGCCGTTTCGCGTTTCTCTTGTAATTATCACAATTAGAATGTAAATGTAAATATAAATAATAATAATAATAATAAAGAAATCATATGCACAACAAAACGCGACACGACATGGCCGAAATATAAAGATGAATTAACTGACATACACGGCGTATGATTATTATTAAACAGAAAAAGTGTTCATCAATTGATTTGGATTTGGATTTTATTTGATTTGGTGTCGTCTCTATCTGCCGGTTGTCTTCACAAGACTGAGTACCGAACGGATACGTGACGCTGGCAGCGCGACGATAGCGCAAAAACGTTAACGTCGACGCCAGCAGCGAAGCCAGCAGCGAAGCCAGCAGCGACAGCAACTACAGCGACAGCAGCGACGACAGCGACAACAAAAACTGAGATTCCGATTGCGAGCGCGCACAACGCGACCAACTGACTGACTAAGTGATGATGTTCTGACTGTTGAGTCTGAGAAATGGAAGTGGAAATGGAAGTGGAAATGGCAACTGGGAATGGGAGAGGCGTCTCTTTGGTTGGTTGCTGCCACAGATGGTGGATGCCACAGCCACAGGATGCCCAAGCAGTTGACGATGACGATGATGATGATGATGATCGAGCTGCTGTTTATCTGCCATACACTACAAACAGCAGGGGATGAAAATGAAAGAGAGAGAGAGAGAGAGCGAGCAACACACAAACACACACACAGAGTCGCACACACAGATACTATATGTATCTGTATCTGCATCTGTATCTGTATCTGACTACCCTGCAACAGTGCAACGCGCTCTCTGCCTGCCTCTCTCCCAGCGTGTGTCTGTGTGTGTGTGTGTTTGTGTGTGGAATCTGTGTCAGTTCTGTAAGCAGCACAATCATCATTATGAACTTTATCATCATCATCATCATCATCATCATCATCGTGGTGTGGCACGAACTATTACTTCGTCTTGTCCTTTTTCTGATTCGAATGCGAGTCGTGACCCGAGGCACAATTTGGACTCCTGCTGTTTTGTTGTTGTTGTTGTTGTTGTTGTTGTTGTCTGCCTGGCCACAAAAGGATAGCAAACACAAACACAAACACATACAGACACAGAGAGAGATATATGTATAAAAAGTGTATACTCTCTTATTTACCTACTCAGTTTTCCTATCAGAATGCAGCAGCGCAGCAGCAGCACCAGAATCTATGTATCTCACAGATACACGACATTCTCATCATTATCATTCTCATTCGCATCATCATCATCAGCATTTGGTAATTTTGCAAATGGGAGGAGCCAGCGCAGGATAATAGGGCGTGCACATCTTCGCATTCATTATGCACACACACATACACACATATATACACATCTTTAGAGAGCTAGAGAGATACACAAACTGAGAGATACAGATACTCTGCTGGCTGCTGCTGCTGTCCTTTTCCCTCGCACATCTTGTTTGTGTTACGTTTTGTGGTTTCGCTTTGGACTATTATGGGGCCACAATCAAACCACCCAACAGTTCCCCTTTCTCCTACCTCCCTCATCCCGCCCCTCTTCTGCCACCCACCCCTCAATCTCACTCTCTCCACTCACCTCACCTCACAGCCAGAACCTTTGGCAGTCAGACAGTGCCAAGTTTCTGGCTTGTGGTTTGCCTTCTTCCTCTTTCCCCTCCTCTCCCTCTCCCTCTCCCACTCCCACTCCCTCTCCCATTTCCTCTTCTTTTGCGGGGGTTGGTTTTACTTGCCACTTGCCACCTGCGTCTGTGCCTCTTCCAAAGCGTGCGCAATAAGCGCACATTAGCCTAATGGCTGTAAGTGTGTGTGTGTGTGTGTGTGTGTGTGTGTGTGTGTGTGTGTGTATTTGTGTGTGTGTATTGGCCACAAAAACTCATGGCAATAATTGAAAGCGACTGCGTTGCCTTTTGGCCTGGGGGCCTTTTCACTTTGCTTACATTTCTGTTGCGCTTTTTTTCGCTTTTCTTCTTTTTTTTGCGCCCCCAACAAACAAATGTGCTTTGTGTGAGTGTGTGTGTGTGTGACTGTGTGTGCTTGTGTGTGTGTGACTGTGTGTGACTGCGGTTAGGCTATGTACAAGGTTGATTTTTGGCTGTTGGGTTTTGTTTGCAACTTAATTTTGTATCTGTCGACAAAGTTTCCGACACACACAAAACACAACAAACACACACCCGCACACATACACACATACGCGGCTTATGAGGATAAGCAAAATTGAAAAAGGGGGAAATGTTTAGCAACTGATTTATTGGGCAGATTGAAGCAATTAGCAAGTTGTTAAGGATAATTCACACCTAGTTTTAAGTGTTAATTTAATTATCTAATTTAATCGAAATTGTTGTATTTTCCAAATTGTTAAAACTAAGACTTTTATAATGGATATAAGCTTTTCTTCAATTCTATTCATTATAATATTTAAAAAAGCAAATTTGTATTCAAAAATCAACAGACTGTTTAAAAAAATTTCCAAATCCTGTCATTTTAAAAATTTGTATATAATTTATTATTATATAATTTTATATCGTTAAAATTTTTAGTTAGTAAGTGATATTAAAAGTTACTGTCTTAAAACTTCAAAGTGAGATATAAAGGTAATTATAATACATTTGTTGCTTACCAATTTGATTATAAGAAATGTTTCTTTTTGTTATTAGTTTCAGAAAGCAACTAATTAATAACTTAGTTGACCGCTATTTGACATCTTATGGAGAATTTTCTTCACATCAATATTTTCCTGGACATTTAGCTTGACTGGATTGCACTATCGCAGACTTTAATAGCTTCCTGAGCTTTATGAGGGTGCCTAATGGCAAAAAAGCAAATTAATGTTCTTATTCTGATAATTATTCCCCCAAGTATTTAATGACGTGATCCCTTTTATATATGCCATAAGGCACACGCGTTGATAATTATTATGGTATTTTCTTTTCTTTTTTTTTTTTTAAATTTTATTATTTTGCCAGAGCCCGCATATTATGATGCTGTTTTTATTTATTGCGAAAAAAGCTGATAAAATTATCTTAAAAATAATTCATTTTATAGATTTCTATTTAAAAACTGCGCAGTTATAAACCTCCTGAGTATCTAGAATCCTTACTTGGAAAAATTATGATTTCCCACCACATTGCAAGTAAATAAATTAGATTACATGGGGCAACCTTTTAAGATGTTAACTTCTTTGTGATTGGGGTAATAAATTTGTGTACTTGTTATTTATTTGCATGAGGAAAATGCCACTTAAGAACAAGCCCCCTCATAATTTACGCCAACAATACGAAAGTGATAAAAGAGAACTCGCTCATAAAATATGAATACGACAAAAGGTGTCAGGCAAATTCGTATCTATAGCTGACATGCCTATATCTGTTTCTGTATCTATATTTGTATCTCTATCTATTTGCGTTTGTCAAACAGCAGCAGTCAATTAGGCGCACGTCGCAACTTGGTAATATCATTATCATGAGGGCACGCTAAGGGTTGCAAGGTTGCACGGTTGCAAGGGTCGTCGGATGGTTAATGCGGCGCCCAGACCATCAAAAAAAAAAAGGGTCTGGGCTTCTGAGGTTCTAATAGCGTTAAATTAAAACAACATAATCAACAATGTTGCGCCCTTGTCACATAATTTAACACACACACTGTCTCTTTTTTTTCTAAACAGATAGAAAGGATTGCTCGTCCAGGATCCCACAGGATTGTAATTTCTTTATTTGCATTTCGCTTTGGTTTGCATTACAAGTCAATAGCAATGGAACTAGGGTGACTGTATCATACATACTCATAGATAGACTCACATAATTCATCAGCAAACACGCCTCAAAAGTCATATTTGTAAATGCATTCAAATGATATTGTGAATTTGAATTGTACTGATTTTACCCAGGGCAATAAATATGTTCACCAATTGAATAGCTGATAACTATGGGAAGATATTGAAACCAATCTTAGCTTACACTAAAAAAAGATAGAGAAAAGGTAATTCAGAACTGACTCAGTTTCTCTTTTTTACAGAAAATTTTTAGTTTTCAGTCAATAATATTACTTTTTTGAATTTTCAGCTAAAAATTGTTACGAGAAACCAAAATTCTTACGAAGAGAAAAATTATCCTGATTTTCCATGAAATTATAATATATTTAAAACGTATTACTGATCTTAGAAATTAATATATTAAATTATATTAATTAATATTTTTCCTATGTCTTTTTACTCTACTTTCAAAGTCTTTTTACTCTATTCTCAAAATGAAATACAGTTTTCTTTATTATATTCCAACAAACTAAATATATCTTTCTTTAAAATAAAATTAAAACTTGCTCTATAAGTTAATTTAGATTTAATGTTAATTAAGTATTTAGCTAAGATATTGACAACAATTGCTAAGTATTTATGCTACAATTGTCTAAATTAACTGTTATTAAAATGCTTATGTATTATTTTTTCTATCCAGACTTGATTTTATTTTACGCGCCAAATGTCCAACTGTGCAACTTGAATATCCTCAGGCGTTGACCCACTTGCCCCTCACCGCACTGCTCTCAAAATCTTTGGCTTGAACTTGAACACTTCCTCGACTTCTTCCATTGAGAACTCACTTTGTTTCGCTCTCTCTTCTCTCGTCTGTCTTCTCTGTTCTGTTCCGTTCTGGGTCTGTCGTCTATAATTAACTCAGCTGGATGGTTGATCTTTGACTTTAACTGTCTGCACAAGGACAATGGATCTTAAGAATCGTACAGCAGCAGCTTTTGTGAGTGAATTTTAACATACTCATACGAGTGTGAGTACTAGTACTCATACTCATACTCATATTCATACACAGATTCAGACACAGACTTGTATTCGGGCTGATTTGTTTGTGTGCTGCCCCCTTTTTTATTATTTTATCCAAAAGTTCTTGAAGAAATCAAAAGTCGTCGTCGTCATCGTCTCGTTTATTGTTCTCCGAGTGGTTCCGAGTGTAGGCAATGCATACTGTACAGTGGTTATATCTGCCTTGGCTGATCTTGTAAACCTTACGTTATTTCAATTGTGTGTCTTATTGACATGCCAGGACTTCAACTTCGACGGCTGCTCCTGATTCTACTTCTGCTTCTGCGTCTGCTTCTTCGTCTGCTCCTGCTGCTATTTCCATTCTCATTGTTATACAAACGGAAGTCGTCCCTTTTGGCATACAAATATCCCAAAAAATAAAAATCAAAATAAAATTCAACTGAATGCGAAGTTCTCAAGTCAAATTCAAGTAGTCTACTCGTTAGGGTCAGGCACACTATAATTATAACGAGGTCAAATGAATGCGAGATGTGCACCATGGGCAGATGATGTGCGATACATTGCAATGCGCCCAGTAGGCGTGGCACGTAACTTAATACGAATCCAAAGCTGCAATCTCACTCGCATCCTCTCTTTTTCTCACTCTCTCTCTCTCTGTCTCTGCTTGTATCTCTTGCTATCTCTTTTCGGTCAGACGGCACGCGCCCCTCGTTACATGCAATTTGCAATGTGCACCGGAAGATGCAACCCAGGAAGATCCTCAGTTGTCTCCATTTGCCCACAGACATCTGCTCTTTACCCCGCTGTATTTTTTGAGGTTGCACAAATAATTGAAAATGTCACTCACTTGTGTAACCCTTGCCGGCTTTAGGCCGTTTATCTACGAAATCTTCTTCCGACCAGGTACACTTTCAAATATTTTACAACATTTTTATCCTTTTTCTTTAATTTTCCGCATTTTTTTATTTTTTAATTAACGTGAGAAAACCGCTTGAATTATGATTTGTTTTTTTATCACATACTATTTTCTTTTGCGAATTTCCCTCACACACACACACTCGCATTCGAACACTCTTTGAGGCACAACACAATTGATCACATTCCATGCGTTCCACTGGCTACTCGGCAATTGATCGCCACAGTTGCAGAGCCCTCTTAACTGAGCCGACGGCGCTACGATCCACAAGCACACACGCACACACACACACACACACACGCACATACGATAGAGTCGCACGCGCACATACTCGAAATTAGAGGAGCAAAGATCTCGCAAGTAAGAGAGAGTGGAAGAGAGAAAAAGCTTGGTGACAAACATTTTCTTTATTTTGATAATCGGTTAAAAAACAATATGTACATATATCAATTGAAACCTCCAAAAATATAACGAGCCTACGAGCCAGTGAAGTGCCTACATATGATATCAACAAATACTCAAAGCTGCGACGTCGACGTCGAATTGGGAGCAGCAGCAACAACAAGAAACAGAATACAAACCAACGCGACAACAACAACAACAACAACAACAATTACAACAAATCTTTTAGAAGCACGTCTTCCACAGCCTTTGCGAGTGACAGAGCAAGACGGGAAATGAGCAGGAGGGAAGGAGGTGGGTGCTAAAGGGGGACAACTCATAAAATATGAGTACTCGACTCTCTCTCTCTCACTTTTCTACTCTCTTCCTTACCCTTACCCTCGGCCTAGGCATTTTCCTTTGCTCCTCATTTCACGCTGATCACATTTTCTATATAAAAGTGTACTATGCACTTTCTGGTTGTTGTTGTCGATGTTGTTATCGTTGCTGTTGTTGTTGCTGTTGTTGTTGTTGCTTTATAGGCTGCATGCAACCAATCCACTTACTATCTATTTTCTAATACGAAAATAAACACATTAACGATTATACAGAAATGCATGCATCTGGATGCGACTAAGAACTACCCTGTAGGTAATATATTAAAGCAGTTACTTCACTTTATTGAAAATTTAAAAATACCTCATTTAAAAAAATATATGATTTATTTATAAAACCAAGCGAAAAATCCTGTATATTAATTTAATCAGTTTTCATCGTTAGTTGCTTAGACATGTGGGAGTTTCTAACTTAAAATATTTCTTCTAATACGATTATTGATATAAACAAAAAATGCGGTAAATAAGAATATTCGGTATTTTTTTCAAGTGTAGTGTTTATAACTTCAAAATTTGATTGATAGCATGATAGCTTTTGGATATAAAGAAAATATACCTTGTACATATATTGATTCATTTAACTTTATGAACTTTGGACACAGCTTAAACTGCATAACCATTGAGATTAATACCCTTTAAACTGTCATAGACAACTGACAATGTAACTGATAATAAGACACCATTGTAAACAGTTTGGTAATCGATAATGATCAACTATAAAAAAACCTCAATAATACTTAATAAACGATACCCTGTAATGAGTGAAATATTATTTTATATAGAGTCTAATATTAGCGAACGTGTTGCCAATTACAATCTGATAAGCTGCTAAAAGTTATCAATATCTAAGTATACATCGTTTATGAATGGAAATACTAACTCTATCTTTACAACTTCCTATGATAGAAACTAAAGGGAATTTTAAAAGATAAAGTAGTTCCCTCTCTTGTGAAAAAGGATGAACACAATATGTTAACTATCTTTTACTAAACCTTTTTCCATTAGAATATGAAAGATGTATTTCTTAGGATGTCATATATCAAAATGCGGGTCGTATCACAGTTGAGTATCTGTCATGTAATGTGCAACTGTAAATAAAGACAAAAGTCCCACACTCATAAACAATGGTCCAATGACAAGAGAGTGACAGTAGCGTCGATAATGTAAAGCCCATTCGTATACTACAATATAAAGATATAGGATAGGACACATATGAGTATACAAACATTTCTTGGTAAGTTGGAATCAATGTAAACACACCACACGATCTTGTCAAAGGGCCACGCAATTATCTCACTGAACTACTCATACTCACGAGTAGAAATACTATATATATATATATATATATATATTTATATATATATATATTAAAGAGGCAGAGGCTGCCTTGACGTAATGTTTATTGTAAACAAGTCACAGCGCGCAGTAGGTCGATAGATAAACCCCCCCGTGGAAACCCCGTTGCAAGTAATAATATCGAATTATATTCAACTTTAGCGACACAATGCGAACTCTGACTGACAGACTGAGTGATTCAAGTGAATAAAGTGAATACCTGTGCAAGTTGAGGCGATGACAGAAAGCGATTGATTATGGCCAGTTTAGAAGGTGCTTAACTTTATTAGCCATCATATAATTGGTGGTATATAACGCATACGCAGGGTCTGCTCGTGGCTATCTTTTCTTCTATCTAGACAACATTTTTAATTTTTATCTGCAACACACTTACTCACACACACGCACACTCACACACACACACACACACACACATACAGACACCGAAAACACTTTTGCTTTTGCTTTCTTGAGAGGGGACAGTAAAAGGTTGTGTGCTCTTTCGAGTGTCGTCGAATCAAGCATATAAATGTTCAAAGTATTCGATAATAAATTGTCGAAATTGGAAGAATAATTCGGCTATTGTAAATTCATAAATATATCAGGTGCTGGTCTAGCGATGGGGCAACAATACACGTATAATAAAACTGTTGCTCACAGACCATAGACGATATCATCAAGCAAATGGAAATACGAGTCAGGGAATGCTTATGGAGTACTCTAAACAACCTCCAATTGTTGTATGCTTAACCCAGTTCCAGTTCCAGTTCCAGTTTCATCGAAGACACATTGTCAGCTTTTAAGGGCCGCAAGTATAAGGTAGCAAGTTTCAGCACAGGAAAAATAGAAGAAGTAGAAGATCTAATCAATTTTATGGAGCATCCATGCTTTGATAGCAACAGCTATAAAGCGTCTATATAATCATAGAGCTGACTGATAAAGCCGGCACGAACGTAATCTTGATCCGTAGCTTATCTGGCGTTTATCTCTGGGTGTTCAGGGTGCCAAAAATAATTTATAAAAATATAGCGAGAAAAAATGTACTGGGAACCAATTGGAATGAACTCTGAGACTCAATCCATTGTCTACTGCGAATATACATATGGAGGGTCTATCAGGTCTATCTGGTTCTTGGCGTCTTCCATTATCTGCACTCGAGTTGTAAATATTATGAAGGCGACACTTTTATTTTGATATATTTATGGCGCTCTAATGTGCGTTGGGAAACAACATTGAATTGAATAGGTCTATATGGTCTACGAATACGAATACGAATACGAATTCGAATTGAACATTGAATAGGTGTACTCGTTGTAGTAGTATATGTTGAGTCTTCACACTCACATTATCAGCCACAAAATGTTATGTTTTATGATGCTATATATATAGAGCTATTTCTTGCCTAATTGAATGATATGATAGCGGGTTTTAGAAAATATTTTAATAGCTCTTAATACAATCGATTCACAGGTAATAAAACGCTGATACCGAATGTCAAGTGTCGCTCTAATTGATATGACGATACGACACAATGACAAGAAAATTAGAAAACCGTTTCTGGTGTACTTGCAAATTGTTTAATTTCGGGGATTTTTCTACATTGTAATCTTAAAATGCTGAATATCCTGAATTCAAAACAATCTGTTGTAAAAGTGTATATATTTATATATATCCAATTTTTAAAGTAGATATCTTAACATACTTCTGTTAGACTTTTGGGGTATTTCCTAATCGCATACTTCTGTAAATTTCTTAAGCTTGTCGATAAATGGAAGACTCAATTCTTTACTTAGATTCAAATTTTTATAAAGAATAGAATGAATCCCCTTGGATTACTTAAACTTGCTTAGTGTGTCGCATATTACACCCGCAGATCATTCCGCTCAGAATCACATGTAACCGCAAGATCTATATATACTTATGTATATATATATATACAGCTGTGCTTGAGATTATTGGATATGTATATGTTTTTTTACCCGCATTTTTGACTTCGACAAATAGCCATAAAATCCCGCTGCCCGAAATCAGAAATTAGCAAAGAATTGAAACACAGTCCCCAAGGGTAATGGCTAGTGCGTCAGATCTTGATTGGCGGGAATTCATTGAATCATTTCAATAAATACCAAAACGATCAAATATAAAGGAAGCGGGCAGTATGGAGCATTCTATATCGGCCCTGCCGGAAACCTCTCATAAACTACAAAATATATAATATCATAGAACTGTTCTATTCTATTCAAGTAGATGACATAATCCAAAGATAGCTGCTATAATATTATACAGAAGTCCCCCACATAAATAAGTGTATCTTTAAATAAGTATATTATAATATGGAAATATATATTAAAATTAAAATAACATTGTTTCGCAACTTTCAGTCTGACTTATCGTCGACCAACGTTTTCAATGTCAGTTGATTACAGACAATTGCCATCCGTATCCGATCCAAAAGCAGAGTTCCACAGAACACTACAGAACAGAACAATTCATCTCATTGCTAAATGGCTTTCGGAAGTTTTGACTGATAAACCAAACTCGACGGAGAGAGATAGAGAGACTTGGCAACGGATCTCCTCTTAAAATAGAACTAAATCATTTTGTCACAGCTTTGAGAATTAACATGTGCAATGCGTCTCAGCATTTGTTATCTGAACACGACACAACGAACCAAATTTTAACTCATTTCGTTCAGGCTCCAAAAAGAAACCAACCAACAACAATAACAAAACCGAATAAAGGAAAATTAACTTTGCTAGTACATGAAACAGATGTCGGCATTATCTAAGATTCGAGTAAACAGTTTTACCGCAAATCTCTCTGGAATATTGATTAAAACTTTACAAAATGTATCAACTCAAAGCCCGCATTAAACACAAGTATTTTCAACATTATCTCAAGGGAATTTAAAGGCAAATATAATTTTTGTAAAAATTATTTAAATATATCAAGAGAAATGTGATTATCAAAAGTGTAGAATTTACTTGAATATTAAGAAAATACTGAATTCCAAAAAGCTACTATATATATATACATATATTTCTTATATGGTACCCTACGAAATATGTAAAATGAATTTTATAATATATTTCAACGATTTAAATGTGCCAGTTAAGAGTAGTCTACTAAAACATTCCCATCGTAAATAGTTTGAGAATAGAAAAAAATGGTAAGGTCTCCTATTGTAAAAATTTTTGTTTTGCATATATATTTAAAATTATATATTTTAGAATTTAAACATCGAAAATGATGCAAGGCTTTTAAAATTTTTTGTTTATACAAACAAGAATTCTCTGTCATTTTTAAGATGTGAAGTAGTTTATATCCTAGACACAAAGTTGCAGGATAGACATTTTATAGGAAATTACTGAGATTAAGATAGAGATTCTTGTAAGTTTCTTAATATTAAAAGTGCTTAGTTCAATAAAAATCTAATAAATATTTCAAGGAGTTTAATTTAAAAGATATAACTTACCTTGACTAAGCTTTTGTGCAATCGCTTTGGATCGCATTATAATCTCTAGGAGTGACGTCATTAATGCTGACAACGTTAAGTAAAGCACATAATAAAACCGTTAAGAAGAGTTCAAGAGTTCAGGCCATTGACATTGAAATGCACTAAGAGTATAAGGCTCTCTCTGTGAGTGTGAGTGTGTGTGTGTGTGTGTTTGTGTGTGAGTGTGCACATACAATTAGAAATCACAAGTTAAATCAAGCACACAATAAAGAAACGACTGAAGCGACACAATTTAAATTTGCATACGAAGTGGGGGTAAGTAGAGGGGAGTATGTGGCTAGAGGGTTGCGGGGGTAGCACAATCTCTGGATGACTTTAAAATGTGGCCAACACACAAAGTTCTTGGCAAATGTATTTAATTTTCATTTTTTTGAGTAGATTTATTTTGTTTTTCTTCTGCACTCGCGTCTCACTGTACAGTATGGCCTGACGGCAGGCGCTTGACGCGGGTGGTAGAGTGGCGAGGGGGTCGTGATTGGAAATATATATGTATATCGACAACAGCAACAACAACAAGTGAAAACCGACGGCAAAAAGTGTTTGCAAAGTTGTTGGGCTGAAGCTGAACTGAAGCGCGTTTCTCAGCAAAAAGTTTAACTTAAGGCACACTGAAAAAAACCGAAGGCAACAACAACAGCAATGTTAAAAAAACATCAACAACAACAACAACAACAATAACTTTGGCGCGATTCCGACTGTGTGGCACACACACCTGCCCATTGAAGCTCCTCAGACGCGACTGACGACGGCAACGACGGCGACGGTGACGACGACGACGACGACGACGGCAGCGGCAACAACAACGACGATGGCGTCGATGTCGACAGCGAGAACTAAACTAAGACTACGAGTATTTCGTCTATGTGGCGTTGCTGCTGTTGCTCCCTATTCTGCTTCTTCTTCTACTTTATACTCTTGTTGTTAGCAATAGTTGTTTTTTTTTACTATTTTTTTTTCTTTACGTATTCAAAACTTTTTTTCTTTAGGCAGCAGGCGGCGCTTGCGGCCGCTGATTGCGACTGACTACGCGACGTTGGCGGTGGCGGTGGCGGTGGCAATTATGGCGGGGCAGGCAAAGTTCTCCAGAGCTAACCACCAACCACATTACACAGCACAGTCAAGGCACGCGTAGGTGTTGCGACTGTGGTTGTGAATGTGTGTGTGTGTGTGTGTGAAAGGACACCAACGATGAGAACACGAACTTGGGGCTCAAACAACGGCGACGTAATTCATGCAAATGAAGTCACGCAACACAGACACAGACACAGGCAAGTCGACGTCGTCAGGACTCTGCCCCATCCAGCGGTTGACCATTGGTCAAACCGAACCACAATCAGTGGAGCAAATGGGCCAGCGAACTGTTGCTGGGTAGGTTGACAGAAACAAGTCTCTAAATAATATAAAGCCCACCTTTAGAATATCTAGCTAAAGATGTTTCAGGAATGCATATCTTTTAATGTTATCAGAAAAAGTTCTTTATTTATTTCAGAAATATTTTATTCTATATGTTTTGATAACATTATTATTTTTGTTACTATTTATTATCATCAAATTCAAAACAGTTTCCGTTTAATTACCCATTATGCTTTGCTTTCCAAATTTTTAATTTTTTTTTCATTCCATCTTAAAAATATTATTTAATGCTTCAGCTGATACTTACTTGTCCAACGCTTATTATTTGATTTATTAGCAGCTTCTATACCAAATTTCAGCAACATAGCTCGCTTGCGAACCCTTAAAAATGCTTAAATTCCCTTTAGCGAACATACTTATTATATTTTTATACCAAATAATGCTCAATCTATTTACCCAGAGTTCTTATAGAAAATTTCAGCAACATACTTCACATAATTTCCAAGTTATCACGCTGAACCACTTGCGAACCAGTCCAAAGCTTTAAAACTAATGAATTTCCTTCAACAACATAGGCATGTTTGCCATAAAATTTCCATATTTGACTTTCGAAATTTTTTCTACAATTGCACAAGCACTGTGGTGAGTACTTCAATTGCCATTTGGCCCCTCGACCCTCGCCATTTGTCCCTCACATAACCTTGCTATCTATGCCATCTATCTATATGCCTATGGCACTTAGTAAAGCCCGACAACCCATGCACATGCCTACAGGCCCACTGTTAATGTACAGCCCTCGGACCGAACGCTCGCCAGCCAATGGGCAGACAAATGGTCAGTCGGACCAAGGACCACCCTCTTGGGCAGTCAAGTGGCAGCTAGGCGGATGGGGGAGAGAGACAAAGGGGGTTGGGGGTTTGACTTTTGCCTGCCTGCATTTGTCGCCTGCGCAGGCCGCGTGTCAGTCGTTTGTCATAAGTGTCCCCTTCCCTTCCCCTCTGCACTCTACACTTCAAGTGCTTTATAATCAATAGGACATCCCCTCCCCTCCCCTCTCCCTTTCCCTACCCCTCACCGGAGTGTTCTATCACCTGCCTGATGCAGTCTGCGCTCCAATTTCAGCGCATTTCTAGCATTTTTTTCGTATTACGAGAATACTCATAATAAAAGCAACTGAGGCGAGTGAAAAACATTTGTTTTGCCATGTCGTAAAATATGCAAAGATTTTGCCAATTGTTGTTGTTTGTTTGCTGTTTATATTCCTGTTGTTGCTGTTGTTGTTGTTATTGTTGTTGTTGTTTTTTTGGCAGCTTTATGGTACGTATAATTGTTGTAAATGACTCGCTATCCAAATGTGTTGCGCCCTATTAATATTCACAATTTTATTAGTGTTTATCTAAGTTTTGTGTGTAGTTTTGGGGCGCCATAGAAAAGTCGGCCACTAATCTATACGTAATACCCATTCCCACTATTGGTGTGGTGTGAAGTCCATTGTTCTAATTATAAATGCACTTGATCTTGCCTTATACAATCTACGTACATGAGAATTGCCAATTTCAAGGTGACCTATAATATATATTTTTTACTTATATCATTCAGTTGGCATCATTCAGGGCATGTCGACTGAGAATGATATCATATTAAAGCTAATTATGGAAAAAAGTAATATGCACGAAAATAGAAATCGGAAGTCGAAAAATTGTTTCATTCATTTTATTAAATTATAAAAATAAAAAAAGAGAATTTAAATAAAGTAGAACCTTGATAGAAAGTAAACACAAATAATTAATATACATATTACGTATCTTACAAAATATCAATTTAAAATCATACTAACATATATTGAAATTTGGAAAATATCTATATTAAGTTAAAGCCAAAAATCGAGTATTGCAAGTGTTATAATAATTACATTTTATTGTAATTTTTATTTATCATTGAAAAATAAAAATACAACCCCTATTTTCAATATTTAACATAAAAATCAAGAAACTAAAAAATTATTTGTTCTTTTTTTGTTGAAATATATAAGTTAAAAATAAGAAACTTAAATATCAACATATTTTATTATAAAGTTTTTATTTAATTATTATAAAATAAATGAATTCAATAATTTGTAACAATCTTATTTTACTTTATTATAAAAATCACCATATATTTATTATCATAAGTTTTTTATTAAATTAATATAATATAATTAAAATTTCATTAATTCATTTCATTAATTGTTAACACTATTTTCTTAGGACTGCTTTCCTGAAAGCTGTTCACGCATTTTCCAGACGCACCGTATTGACCTCAAATATGTTTCGTTAATTAAGAGTTGAACACATTTATACTTTAATACACACATATGATTAAATGAAGGCCTCTTTCATTAAGATTACGACCCACAAGAAAATTCTCATTAAAATCTCTGCAGACAGCGCAAAAATGGCGAGCGAATCCATCGGGTGAAGTATGCTGTGGAGTTGTTAGAGGGGAGGTGAGAGGGCGGATGGGGAGGCAGCTGCATTGCATTGGTAATATGAAATAATTTAGCAAACATTTAATTATCAGGAAAAACGACATACACACACACACTCTCTTGTCCGAGTATGTGTACATATAAAGAGAGATGCAATTTCCAGAATGAGGTAATCGTAAAGTGCAGCACCGCAAAAGTTTCAGCAGAGCTTCCTTTCCACTCTCCCCCTTCAGCTAACGCAGCTAGCATCTGCCCAGCTCATACACATTGGCAGAGACACACGCTCACACACACACACACACACACACACACACAGAGAGACACACTCATCGAGTCATTGCTACTCACACACGCGCACAAAAACGAAAAACGAACGTTTCTGACTGGCGGGCATTCAGATGGTCGTTGTTGTTGTTGCTGTTGTTTTGTTATAACCATCGCCATCGCTGCCTGACGTCTCTTATCTCTTGCCCATTATCTCTCTCCCCAACAAAAACATCACGACAGCAGCAACAGCAACAGCAACAACAACAACAACTTGAACAGAAGCGAAGCGACGAGAGTGTCTGTCATTCGTTTGTCATCGTCATCGACTGCCAGCGCAGTTCGCTGCCGCAGCTCCAAACCCGAGCTGCTCTCTCGCTCTCACATGCTGTCTGTATGCGTGTGCTTTGTGCGTCTGCGCTTTGGTTCGGTAGGTGGAGCTTTGCGAAGAGCGACACAGACAGAGAGCGAGAGAGCAAAAGTGTGAGAGAGTGTGTGGCTGGGTTTGTAAAGCTCAATTCGCCGTTGTGCGGCGAAATAACATTTGCTGGCTGTCTTGCAGCACTTTTTGCTGCCCCTTTGGTGTTTTTTGTTGATTAATGAAGTGTGTTAAGAGGCCAAACGACGACGCAAACTGTTGCAATGCCAACGCAGACGACGGCGACGACGACAGCGTTGGCCCCACCAAGGACAATGCCTGCGGCCAGCTGAGAACGAGTCCTTGATTGGGGTTAGGTTAGCCGCAATTCAGTTAATCAATGCTGCCAGTTTTACCGACGGCAAACTGGTCACACCCACGCACATAGGCGTGGCATAGACAGTCAGTCATTGCCGCAGTCGCTGCTGCTGTTATCATATCTCTCTATCTCTTTGTCGCCGCAAACGCTGACGCTCTGCTTCTGCCGCTGCTGCTGCCGCTGTCGCAGTCACTGCTCATTTTGCAAGTGCGCTCTCTTTTATCTCTTCACTATGACCATCTCGCTCGCTCGTCTGTGGCACTGCTCTCACACTTTGACCAGCGTAATGTGCTCCAAAATGTCGCCACTGTCGTTGGTCCATTGATGTGCGCTGATAGCGACAGCAACGAGGCAGCGACGTCGACAGCGCTGCAGCGCTTCAAAATGGCGTTTCTGTATAGGTAGAGTTATATACACATGCATGTACGTATGTATATAAGTGAGTATATATGTATGAGCGTTACATAGCAGCCTGCTCGCCTTTCTCTGCACGTTTTATCACTCGGTAGATACATACAGATACCTACAAATATATATAGCATTGACATAACGCCAGACACGAGAATCTTGGACACTGTTCTGCAACTTTCTTGTGACTAGCAAAACAAACAACCAACAACAAACAAAACCACAGGCAGCTTCTCTCTGCTGCAGCTTTATTGCTACAGCAGCAGCGGCAGCAACAGAGGCAGCGGCAGAGGCAGCAACAGCAGCAGCAGCTTCCAATGCTGAGTTTTATGTCTTCATTAACTGAAAAGTTATGAGCCATAAGAGGCACTGCCTCTCAGGCATAGACATAACTAGGGGCAAGGGGAGGAGCATGAGGAGCACAACCACAGCATCTGTGTGCGGTAATTGGGGACTGTCGGGTGACAATGGCAACCAGAAATCACAACGACAACAACAACAACAACAACGGCAGGGAACGACAGTTCTCCATTCTCGTGGTCAGAGCGTGCAAAAAATGTTTAAAAATGGAACATCAACAAGAAACAACAACAATAGCAATAACAGTAAACGTAACAACAACAGTCAACAGTGAATATTTCTGATCTGCGTCATGGTAATCAGTTTCAATACCCTATACACAAAAACAAATCTATAAGCAGTATTTTACCAATAGTCCTGTAAAGTAAATATCTCTACTTATTTACAAGTCAATTAAAAATATCACCGAAATTTGCATATCCATTTTATATGTTTATAATTTTTATCTTATCTGAATTATGTATAATAATTTATATTAAATTAATTCCAATAATCAAACATATGTAGATTAATTTCTTTGTTATTAAAAATTAAATTCAACAAATCCTTTTTGTAAATGTTCACAAAGTTGAAACTGATTTAATTAGAATTCCAATTCTTCAAACATTTATTTATTTATGAAAAAACTTAAAATTTTATGTTAAGGTTATCTTTAAGCTACAAGCAGTACATTTACAGGGTATTACCTGGTCGACCACTATGCTTTTATGGTATGACTCTCTGTTAAAACTGCTGGTAGCGCACAGTGGTCACCATGAATAAATATTTAGATTTGGAGGCATATTAAATCATATATGTCCAGCATAATGGCAATCTTAATCCTGTGGTTTCTAAACTTCATGTGTCATTAAAACATCTGTTTTTTTTTCTTTTTAGATCCCGAGCTGAATAATCGAGTTACTGTAATGTAAATTTGTATTTCTTTATTACAAATATAACAAATATAAAATCATGCGATTAAATAAGATGTGCTTAAAATAAGTTTCAATAATTTATTTAGATTAAGTAATCATTTTTAAAATAATAAGTAGTAGATATAATAAATTTGCTCAGTATTTTATAGAGCTTGCACCACAGTTGCAACGACAGTTTTGCACGTTGCGTTGACAACTCATTTCACGTGTGTAGATAGTATTACTTACAACACTACAACACTCAGAGTTGCTGTCGCTGACCATGGGCCATTGACGTTGCCAGAGATGGAGACATCAGGAGAAGCTTAGGAGGCTGCAAGAGAGTGCTGGAAAACTGAGAGACTGAGACTCAGAGACGTACACACAGATTTCATTTTTAACTGACGCTCGTAAAACTGAGCAGCATTTGCAGTAGCATTGTTGTTGTTGTTGGTTGTTGGTTGTTGTTGTTGTTGGTTTTAGTGGCTGTCGTAGGAAGTCATCAAAAACTGTCGTCGTCGTTCCAAGTCGTCCAATATTCTATGCTTGATTCCACACAGGTCTCACTAGTTAACTTCGCTTCACTGATGCGCTTTTTTCAATTTGTCACGTACGGTAGATTTTTCAGTTCGATATTCGTTTGCTCATTACATCAACGAATGCACAGACAAGGGAAGGTGGTAGACAGGGGGTCTGAAGATTGGATGGAGATGGGGAGGGAACACTCTTAATAACAAATTAGTATTTATGAAATTCATAGAATTATTCGTTTGTCCCGCTAATCTATAAAAATCGCACTGGGCTTGCATGTGGAGGGTCTATCTAATTATGCAAGATTTGCAGGGTCTCAGAAGTTCCAAGTTCGTTTCTAGGCCAATACTATAGTATGTATATATTGTATATACTTATAGTTAGTTATATGTTAAGTAGTGCGACGAGTCTATGATGTAATGTTGACTAAATTATGACGTTGGTCAAAACGTGCACTGGACACATTTATCATTTGGTGGGGAGGCTCCGGAATTCCCAACTGACCCAACCGAATGGTAAAAGCAATAATAACTTTATGTCTTTTGCTTGCTGCCACAACGAACACACGAGTCAAGTCTTGCGAGTCTTGCGAGTCCTGTGAGTCCTTGAGTTCGCTATGATAGAAAATTGTGTCACGACAGGAAGCGAGATAAGAGCGTAATTTTCTTTCAACGTACATTGGGCGACAGGTAAAAGCTTTACAAGGTTTTCCCACTCCCCCCCCCCCCCCCTCCCGCTCATGCTGCTATTGCTAGGAAAGGAACTGTGCCCCGGATGTGGACTATCGTGGTTACCGTTAGTCATTTTCAGTGATTGTTCAACCGACGACGAAGGCACTAACGTTGACTTGACTTTTAATGATTGTCACGCTCCCTCCCGTTCCCAATTCAATTCCCCTTCTCCTCCTCACACTCCACTGACCACAACAGACAGGCGAATATGCTGTTCCTCCCTCTCCCTCTCCATCTCCCCTTTCCTACCCCTCTCCATTCTGCTTGGAACTGTGCCTAATTTGCATTTATATTCATAATCTTGGACATTGCGTCATGAAATATTGCATGTCCCGAACTTGTGACACTTTAATTGCTCACTGGATTACACCCAGGTACAGTGGTCACCCACCTAAGAGCAACGCCAGTTCACAGCACTTTCCAAAACGATCGAATTCCCTTCCCTCCTCTTCCATTTGCATAAATCTCTCGCGTTGGACTCATTCACGTTGTCTATATGGCCCCTATATGGTTATAGGCCCTTGTCTGTTCAATTGTGCTGACTACGTGACTTTTGCGCGTTTTGGCGCTTTTTCCATGCCTGCAGATCGATTTTCAGACACCAAAAACAGATACAACTACAGATCTTGAAAGGGAAGAGAGCTAAAACTGAAAGTATGGAGTGTATTCAGCTGACCAGACAAAACAAAGTCAAGATCCAAAGTTGTTATTCTTCAGCCAGATAAATGTCTAAAAATACAAACAAAGATACACGAGCTCGCAACTTACTTCTACAATGTGGGTTCCCGACTCACGATTCCCGACTCCCGACTCCCGACTCCCTACTACCGAATCCCTACTCTCCACCCCCGTCTGCACTTTGTCTGCTTTCCTATCTCGCGATGTCAGACCTTCTTCAGAAATTCTTATTATCGACTTCTACAAACACATTTGCATTCTAACTTTAATCTTCAGACTGAGCACTTAACTCTTTATAGAATAATGTCAAACATGTGTTCCTTGATATTCTACAGATATGAAGTTCAGATATGAAATTCAGATATGAAACGTTATATACTATACCTTTTACCTTTCTATGTTATTTCTTCTATATTCGACTTTATTTATGATTTATTTCGTTAAACTTTTTTTTAAAAACTTAACTAATGATACACGACTTTACACATTTATATAAATATTCTACCCAATTACATATACAAAATGTACTTTAGCCTATACCCTGGAATACCCTATAGCTAACTGAGCAGTAAACCCGCTGAAGAGCTGCCATTTTGTATCCAGATTCAGCCACCGCGAGTGGTGCACTTTGAGCTATAGCCAAGCGTAAAGAGATGTAAAGACATACTCAAGTATGCCACTCGATGCCTGGGCAGGTAAAGGTGGCATGAGGGGGGGCAGTTGGATGTGTGTGTGAGGGGTGAATGGGGGATGGGGGAATCGAGTTGAAGGCAACATTGCCACAAAATGCCAAACAAGCGTAAGCTGCCATTCTGCCATTTCAAGCCGGAATACGCGCAGCACAACAAAGTCCGCATTTCAAGCAAACAACTAGAAGTCAGCTCTAAGATACCTTGTAAATAAATACAATTCAGAAATATCGTTAAACTTTTTATACCCGTTAATTAAAAAATAAGTAAAAAGGGTATATTGTGTTCGTTGGAATGTATGTTACAGGGAGAAGGAGGCATCACCGACCCTATAAAGAATATACATATATTCTTGATCAGCATCAACAGCCGTCTGTCCGTCCGTCCGTCTGTGTGAGTGCCTAGATCTAAGATACTATAAGAGATAGAGACACCAAATTTGGCACGCAAGTCTCAATGGCGTTGAAGCAGATCAGGTTTGTTTCAAACTTTTGCCATGCTATTTTTTGCCTCCGCAAAGCGCGAAAAACCGGTCGTCCGTCTGTATAAACTCAAGGATCTCAGAGACTATAAGAGATAGAGTAACCAAATTTAGCACACATATTTCAATAGACCCCACGCAGATCAAGTTTGTTTCAAATTAAAGCCACGCCCCCATTTTATTATTATCTATTAGCTCACTTGACCGCAGCTAGATCGGAGAAGTACAACGGCAGTAAAAGCTATTAGATAGTAACTTCTATAAAGTACTTTAATATAGATTGAAACAAGTAACAGGTATCCTATATCCTATAACCATTCCTACTTGATTTTATAAAATTTCATTTGCCGATTGTTTTCAAATCGTTTAAAATCTCTGTGGCTCTTACTATATTTACAGGGTATTTAATTTAAAACTGCAATTGTATGTAAAATAAAGTATTTCATTGTGTTCATAATTTTATTGTATACATCGTCAACACAAATTTGCACGCATTTCAGTCTCATTCAGATGCTTTAAGTGTACTTCTCCCCCGCCTTCTCCTGTTCCCATTATCCTTATCCAACCCCAGCTGAGGCTTTAGAGTCGTAGCTACCCAGTCAATGATAGACCTATAGTTGCTCTCCTGTTGGCCAGTTGGTTTTGGATTTCCTGGCAAATTGGCTTAGTTAAAATGTATTAGTTATGGTTCGTTAAGCTTGCACAAAAAATGTGCTTAAACAACAGGTGAAAGGACATTTTTTAATGAGCTTTAAGCTTTGATTGGTTAAGTCATTATCAATCTATCGTAGCGTAAAAATATAACGCTTTGAAACTTAATTAGCTTGACGAATTACATCAATTAAATTATTAAAATAAAATACACAAGAACTTTAAGGCAAGCATGAAATCGACCAAACTTAAAAAAAAGAACACTAAAATTATGCCAAAAATTCGCTAAAAGATTTTTGATTTCATACATTTACGAAATTTATATGATTTAAAGAAAAACTCAAATGTCATGTAGTTTTGTTAATTTTCGGATATATTCTACTTTTGTTTAGTTGTCATCAGTAAACTTTTAACTTAAATATCAATCATTTCAAATCTTAAAATTCCTGTAATACGTTAAGTTTTGCTTAAAAATCAGCACAAATTTCATGTGGAATCAATTTGAAAAATGCTTAAACTAAATTTTATATGTATTATAGCCGTCGCTAGTCTCATAAGCGTAGGTGGCCAATTAAAGTAGTTTTCTTTTATTCATGTTAATCTAATATACAGCTGATACAGTTGGACCCCACGGATGCTTTACCACTTCAGGAAAGTCCAACAGCTCTGCATATTCAAGATGTGCGCAAGAAAAGCGATAATATACAAGCTCTTCCCAGCGATCATAATTTAAGCCTATTCCAAAAGAAATCTTCTCTTGATAATACAAAGAAAAAGGTCAACGGGCCCCACGTACATCCAGGCTTAACAACTAAGATGATACAAATGGTAGCTCAAGATGTTGAAGAAAGCGGAGGTGGTGAGATGCCCAAGCCCGAAAGTAGAGAAGGCGACGCTGAAGGTGAAGCTGAAGGTGAAGCTGTAGCTGACCCTGATACTGATTCTGGCACTGGTACTGACACTGGTTCTAACACCGATACTGGAAAAGTGCCTGGAAATGGTACAGCTAGTGGCGGTCCTGAAGAGATTACCATCTCAGTGCCCAAATTCCAAAAGGATCACATGGGCAACTGGGTATACCATCAATGGGGTGCTACGTTTGGTAATGTTTGGGGCGATACTCGCTTCAATAACGGACGCTTTACTATTCCCCGCATCCGGGTTGACTCTAATGCTCCCAATAATTATTATCCAGAGTACGTATATTAGCCATTATCATGATGATTGCTTAATTTTCTGCGAGTTGTTGAATATAATTCAATTGAATCTCTTGATTTGTATCTCAAATATCTTGTATTTCGTTGTAATTAACTATAATATCCAAAATATTTTTTATAATCAGCTTCAATTTCTGGTATCCTAAGCCTGTCTTAAGATAATAATCAACTCTCTTACTTTCTGTCTTCACCGTCAAAATAGTGGTCCCCGATCTACTGTCTGCTTAGGATCGACAGTATATAATGTGCCCAGAGTTAAGAACTGGTTGAAACGCAATGTATATAAGGAGGAGCATAAGCATAGACCATTCTGGGATGATCTCAGACAGCTAATATTCACGCAGGGCAAATCCGAGGAGTGTCATGACGCAGAAAAATATGTAAACTGGAAAGACTATCAGGATTGTGCATTGAGACGCAATCAACGATTGGAGTATATGGTTCCGAAATATCCTGCACACCAAATTGGCTATAGAGGAATCCACACAAAATCCTCTCCTTATATTTAGTTATATTGTTGACTATACAAAATTGTTTAGCTTTTTTTGGATACAAAAATAAAATTATTTTTAAAATTCAAAGTATATTTTCTACAACAAACAGTCTGCATATACTATACATTAATGAAATTTGAAATTTCCGCGTTTAACATCTTGTTAAATAATTTCCTTGACTTCGCTGCAATTATGTTAATAAGCCACAAAATTGAAAACCCAAAACCATGTCGAATTTTACTGCAATCCATGTGTTTGAAGAAGGAACTGAAATATGATTTGTTATCAGACGAAGCGCAAAGGCAAAATTGTGTGGAATCATTTAAATAACATGGAGTTTGAACATCCGGCAAAATGTGTGTATAGAAGAGAGAGAAAGAGCGAAAGAAAGAGAGAGAGAGAGAGAGTGTCCTGTAACAAAATTATAACTCAATTTATACGCTTGTTTGCTCAGTCAAGTTCTGGACTACAGACAAGGAAGGATACCAGCTTGAGACTCGGAAAGGAAACTCATTTTATGCTGGGCAAACAGAACGACGACTTCCAGTTATCCCCCTTCTTCACAACCCATCCCATCAATTCGTGTCCTGGCTGTGATTGTGCGCATTAGATGTGAGTGGAAATGGGGTAAAGAGGGGGTGAAATTTATGATTTATGTTGTTTTAAATAAGGCAACGTTATGTCCAGACAATTCAGTCTTGTGTCCTAGGAAGAAGCCAACCGCAAAAATAAAATTCCCAAGACATACATATGTATGTCTGCAGAGAGTGTGCGGATGTGTGTATCTGTGTATGTGTGTGTGTGTGTGGTTTCCATAGATTACACACACAATTGAATATATGTATTGCAACGCTCAAAGCTGTGTGGCAACGCCCACCGCATGCCACGCATATCAGCCCCTAAAGAGCATCGAGCATACATATGTCCTTACAGTTGCCACATCTCTTGCCACAGTTGCTGCCACAGCTCTTGCCACAGCTACTGTGACCTTTGCTTCTGGTTATGCTTGAGCTGCCTGCACAGTTCGACTCGAATGCGAAACGATTTAATTTGTTTCGGAGGTAATGTGGCATATGCGCCTTTGCCTGGGAGTTGCCACACAGATTGAGTGTTAAACATGTCCCAGCTTACCATGCTATAACCAAATTGTATGGCATGCTAGGTCCGAAAAAAATGCTAAGCTGGCCAAAAGAAGTCGGCCTTCATAGTTCTGAATTTATTACACACTCTTTGGCAGCGCGATTTGCATATTTATGAATAATGAAGGATAACCAGGATAGCCAGCGAACTGGCCATGTACAGTGAACACACCACTTGCATACTTAGTTGAGTTTTGTGGCGTGTCTTTTGGCCAACCACCTCATCCAATGACAGGTGCACACACAATGTTGGCCTAAACTTCTTGGCTTTTCCATTTCTATAACCTTTGCATGACCACGACTCGCGGCTCTAACTTTGACTCCAACTCAAGGTGTGTGTGTGTGTGTGTGTGTGTGCGAAACTGATACTCCATACACATACACACACTCTCTCAAGAAGGCACGTGCGGTACACACACACACACACGCACAGGCTGAGACATTGGTCACGAAAAGCGGAAGTGCTGATAAGGAATTTCCAATGTTTTGTTTTTTTATTTCGTTGTCGTGTTTAATGTCTTTTTGTCGTGCTTAGTGTCTTTAGTGCTCTATGTGTGTGTGTGTGTGTGCGTGGCTAACCATATAATCTTAATAAGTATAAAATACTAAGTTACTGGCCCAGAACTACTCGATGCGATAGTCGTTGTGAGTCCTCAAAACGGACCATGAGAAATGCGAAAAACAACCTTAATAATTATTTATACTGTCAGAAATGTCAAGTGAGTGAATGAGGCTTTTGGTAGTAATAGATACAGAGGTATAACATTGATATTTTGTAAAAATAATCAACATTAAGATCTTTAGTCCTTTACACAATCAAAAAAGTTTCCATTTTACGTAAGAAAATCAAATCGACATTCAGCTACTATAAACATTATTTTTTTTAGAAATTCGTAAAAATATTCAGAAAATGTCATGTGAAAATATTTTGAATTTTTATCAAGTTCAAATTAAAATATATATTTGCTCTTTACTAAGAAATACCCAATGAAATACCTAATCATATTTGATATTCATTTTTTAATTAAATTTTCACAACATTTGATCCTATAAGTCTTATAACGAAAATAAACACTTCAGCTGTCTAAATAGCTCTCTCTAGAAAATCTTATTTACTTTTTCTAGAAAGTGGGACATCAAAATAACAGAATCTCTTGACTAAATCACTTGAGTTGAAATGGTTTATTCATCACTTGCTGGTATGCCACTTGAAGTTCTTGAAAACTGTCTTTACGATGTTTTTAATGACACCACGGACAAAATATATCGAAATGGTCAATCGTAAAATGTACATAAAAGCGTCGCATTATTCATAATTCGAATACTCGCACTTCTCGTAATTCTATTTATTTTATAAACAATGGAGTTTAGTACTCCTTGGGAATTGAGTTCTCTATGGGAAGATGTGCGGTAATCTTCAGACAACTCGTCCACTTATCGAATTTCACGCTCAATTTCTAGTGGAACGCGTCGAAATGTTTTTGAAATTGTTTGACTCGTTTTATTTAAATTGATGAACCGAAACCAACGTCGGTTTTTCTGTTGTGCGTCGAATTTGTTCGTAAATCGACAAGTTGTGTGATTCTCGTATAGTTTGGGAATATTCATTTATGGACTCATAACAATTAGTGAGAAAGAGATAGCGAAAATAAGGGAGAGAGAGGGAGAGAGGGTGATCAAAAAAGAAGTCAAGTGTTAGCTACGGCTTGGAGAATGTTAAAGTGAAAATGCCTGCCTTAGATAATGTTGGGGACACTTAAAAAGAGCTGGGGAAATCTTCAATAACTACAACCCTTAACGAAGTTGAACCCTTGTTCTACCGATGATTATCTCACAATGAAAATTCACATGCCTTTTCGAGAGTTTCGATTCAAGCACGTGACTTATGTACACACATACACACACACGCACACACATACTATGGACTAAAGAGCCGTAATTCAATTTACCGTTGTGAACCGCGGGCATGTTTAATTTCATTTGCAACGTATTTAAGCTAAAACCAAAGCAAACCAAAGCAACCAACACAATGAACAGACGACGAAGTTTCATTGCGTTGGGATTCGAGTTCATGTTTGGGTTTTGGGTTTGGGTTTGGGTTCGGTTTTGGGTTCGGGTTTGAGCTGCGGTCACACGAAAGTGGGTGTGCAGGCAAAATGTTCAATTTAAAAATTTATGCAATTATGAGCCGCAAATATTATTATATAAACACAAGCGCAAATACGTATACGCACAACAGGTAAAAGGGCATTTCCCTGACCAGACAGCAGAAAGCAGACAGCAAATGAGCAACGAGTAGAGATTAACGAGTGGAAATTACTTGTAAATTTAAAGCGGAAAATAAAAGGGAGTTTGTAAAAATATATTTTAATAGGCAATGATTTAAATTTTTACAGAAAGAGATCAAGTAGAGTAAGTAGTGAGTGAGACTAACGAGAGCAAGTAATAAGTAGCGAGAGCAATTCATAAGTAACGATCGCTAGTAACGAGAACGAATAGGGAAGGATGAGTAAGTAGCAGCAGAGATTCGAACAATAAAGTGAACGAATAGCGAGTTTATGTAGCTCCATAAAAAGCAATACTAGTTGTCATAAATAAAACTACATTACCTGATCTGATTACAAGAGAAGAGAAGCGATTAGCTCGAAGAGTAGCGAGTAACGAGTAACGACTATCGAGCAGCTTATCCTTAAGCAAGACCAGTTCAGAAACGTTTCAATGGCAACATATTGATAGACAATAATTTGTCTTAATGAAATTTTCACATTATTTATGAGATTGCCGGAACGTGTAGGACATTGCTCTGCTTATTTTGGGGGATGTGCTCGTGTGTCCTATGGCTTCGGGGCTAAACGACGACGTCTCTGGGAAAACAAAAACAAGCTGCTGCCGCAGGACTCTTTGTTGAAGGAGCCAGCTTCTGTCTGCCCGTCGGCCAATTAGTGTAACTTGCCTTCCCCGTTTAGATTTGTGGCCTGTTGTTAGGGTTTACTTTGGGTTTTGTTCAGGTTGCCAACCCGGCAGGTTGTGTCTTTTATGTGCTGTGTGCATAATTTATTGTTTTTCTTATGGCAAACTCAGTCTGAAGGTTGAAGCCCCTGTTTCAATTATCACATTTTCGTTGTGACTTTTCTTCGACTCGCATTCGAAATTTGCTTTGTAATTACATTTGCTTCTTTACTTTTGCCTTTTCATCGCCTTCCCATTGGCAACCACACAGTAAAAGTCCGAGTGTTAATGTAGAGCTCTTAATGGGGCTTCCCCGCTGCGTGTGTGTGTATATGATTGTGCAAAGTGTTTCCTTGATGCTGTGAATCAAATATCAATTGAATTTAAATTGAATTTTAAATTGGCCTAACTGTCACTTCAGTGTGGGCAGCTGGGCGTGGTTGTGGGCAGCTTGTGTTTGACACTCCTTTGCAATCTAAAATTGTGTCTTGTGAATACGAAATACAACACAATTCTATTAATATTATGTCAATGAACTTTAGAGATACAAAGATCAATGAAAAAATTATTTGGAACAAGAAAAAAAAGTTTTTCTGAATATAAAAAGTAATTTTACTGAATATTTAAAATGCATCAAGAATAATTCTCATATATTCTAGGAGAAAATACCTCATTTATAAATATAATAAAAGTTGTAGTCAACAAATTTTTAATTTATTATTATTTCTTAAAGTAAAATTAAAAAGAGTAATATTGTTTTAGTTCAAATATCCTAGAATCAGCATTCTGGAAATCCCTAGTCTTTATGCTAGTAGGAGTAACTGCCCAATGAGGAGTTTCTGATATATCAACAGACTTGACAGCCGTGAACCTCCTTCCGAATTCAGACAAAGCAAAAGTAAAAGTGGGCTCACAAGGGTTAAATAGAGCTCTCAACTGCAGCGCCAACTGCGACGCCAGCTGCGACGTCAACTGCAACTGTGCGTCACAGAAGACACATAAAGTAAAATCGTGACACGATCATAATCGATCATCTAGAAAATAGTATGGGAAAAAATAACGAATTATTTATGAATGTAAAGAGAAATTTAAATAGAAAATTTCAAGATTGTAAAGTTTAATGAGCAGTTTAACTTTTTTTTAATTATTCAAAGAAATATAAAATAAAGAGAATTAAAAACTATCTTTAAACTTGAGAAACAGAAATATCCAATGGTTTTTAAATGTTAATAATTTGGATTTAAAAATTGCATATTTGAGTAATATTATTACTATTTTTTAATGATATGTAATTTCGTGTCGTGTCACGAAGAGTGCAAGAGAGTAAAGCAGAAGGCAGCAACAAACTCCAGCTGACGATACATACATTCTCATTCTATGTTCGTGCTGCAATCATAACAGAGTCTCATACGAGAAGAGGCAACGCTTTGTTGCTGTCCTTGTAGCGGCTGCCGGAGATGGAAGCTGAATCCGAATCTCTGGATGAGGCTGAGGTTGAGTGTAAAACTCACAACGCGTCAAGTTGAGTCGTCATCGTCGCGGGCATTGTCGACATAAATGCACAATTTGCACATAAAGGAACACACACACACACACAAATACAGACTCACACACACACACACACACATAAATGTACTCATACTCAATGTACTTCCGGTGGCAGGACCTATGCGCAACGCATTGTGGCAAGGGGCTGAGGCACAGCGTCTGTTTTGATGTGTTTTCAAGGCCCTTTGACAGTGGCGGTGTTACAGGGATAATACACACACTTAATTGCTCAAAATGATGCGATTGTGAAACGTATATCCTCCATATGCCCTATACATAAGGCACTTACATGCACATACAAGGACATTCCATCTATATACTACTCTTTTATACAAATGTTGAACCACCCGAGAGTTGAGTATGTGCAACAAATGGAAGTTTCGTGCAGCTTTTTGGCGCGATGCCACGAAATGTAACCGCCCTGTTAATGCACACACAGTATGTGAGTGTGTATGTGTGTGTATTGAAGCCACAACAAAAGACACTTTGAGCATATCATTGGCGTTTTATATTCCATAATTGCATTTAAAGGTTTTTCTCTACGAAAATATAAGCATAAAGATTTGAAATGTGATGAATTAGTGAAAAGTATAGGCTACATCGACTGCTAGCATGCGCTACTAATGTTTTTTAGATTGCCACAAATTTTTCAAATATGTGTTAAGAATAAATGTATTAAGAAGAGCTTTGCTTTGAATGAGATATAAGAGATACTTAACTGAGATCTATTTATCTATATTCAAAATGTATAATTTTAAATATATCATTAATATTTATCTGATATGCTCATCTCAAATAACTGTAGCACAGTTGCATAGCCTTGCTAGGATATTCCCACTTTTTGAAAAGCAACCCACAAAAACGCAACCACGTTTCTGCGTTTTACTCAAGAGTCCTCCACTCTTGGAATAAAGTACTTCAGTCCAGAGTAGAGCTATTGCTATTGTTTCAATTTCCATATCAACTTTGACGTTGTATTCGCTGTCGTTGTTTTGATTTTGATGACCTCGAACATTTTACAAAATTCATAAAAACAAATGATGTGGTCTCATTGCGTCTCATATTTTTATTGCATATTTTAGATGATTTTGATGTATGCCCAGATCCAGATCAGAGCAGGAACCGTGACAGTAGCTGGCCATGTTTCCGGGGGTTTGACCCGGGGACCACGGGGGCAGATTTCATTGCTCGACAATCCAATTGTCATTCATGACAGCTGTCGATCAGCATGAGGAGAAATGGCGGCTCAAAAATTGTTTTTATATTTATATTTAATGGTGGTTGATTTTCACTTTTATTGGCAGCCGCGTCTCAATTCTCAGTTCTCAATTGAATTGAGATTTTTATGTAATTGCCGCCCTTTGTTTGGCCGCATGTTTGGCAAATTTTGTAAATTAGATTGCATTTGCATAAGTTTAATCCATAAAACCAGAAATGTCAAAAGGCCACATCGATACGAAAGGATATGAAATGATATGATATGTCACATGATAATATTTATTATCAAATGGATACCTAGAAATATGAATAATGAAATGCATCAGGAATATACTCAATTAACATTTATTGAACTTACCCGAAGTGACACATATATGTAAAATAAAATTATGGAAACAGTTAGACGCATAGAAATGAGTGTGCTGTGAAGATCTCATTGACTATTTCGGAACCATACTAATAATAGAATTTCTAAACTATTTTAATATTTAAATTTTAATTCTCAACTTTGTTTTTGGTAAATCAAAATGATTACATTTTATAAATTTCAATACCTTCTCTTTGGATTTTTTTTTAATCTTTGAACTATCATAGTTTTGTTAAAATTTTATTTATATCGATCAATAATTTTATAATATTTTAATTTTAAAAAAATATTTAAAATATTTAATTTTTCGCTTTAATAACCGTTTTAATAGCTTTCGATTATCAATATTTTTCTTAATAATTTGTATATCTCTGCCTTGTAATATTGGTTTATTTCTCTCGTTCTTGTACATATTAAATTCCAAACTCATTCCCTCATACTCGTAGTTATTAAAGCATTAAAATTTGCACCTTTTGCGTGGATCACGTGACAAATACATTGATCACTTTGCCGCATTCAATTGTTGATGTTTGAATAAATCTATGAAATTGTTGACGTGAAATATCTAACAATTTTGCACATTGCAGACAACAATTTAAGTAACGGGGGCAAATCAAATTTGGATTATGTCTGTTTGATGTGTGGCAACTGGCGTCACACCTTGCCACCAAATTGCCATGTGACACGCACAACAACAACAACAATGAGAACAACCCGCCAAACACCTTTCTGGCAAATGTCAACGCCCGTACATGATGTTCGAGTACATTCAGATTTACATTCACAATTCGAATACAATTTACAAGCTGCTGGCGGAGACATCCGCGACGAGAAATTTGCCGTCAATTGTTTTGCAACCGGGCGTAACTCCCAAGCAAAGGTAGAACTCGACTCAGAGACACAACCTGAGCACAGCAAAGGGCAGAAGGGAGGGAGGGAAGAAGGGAAGAAGGGCCGCTTTTGCATTCCCGCACAAACACTGAGAAACATCTGTCGGATGTCGGAAGTTGTATCTGACGGCACGCCCCACACTTCATGGCACGAGGCAAGGTCTGGATCGCGTTCTCGGTCTATGTTCTATGGGCGGTGGGCATGGTCATGTCACTTATTCATTGCAAGCTGCGATTTTTGCTGTCTCGTCTCGACAGAAGTTACGGAAATTATTCATAATTTTCCACCACGGGGCATGTGGCATGTGGCATGTGACATGTTGTGTCGGAAGATGTTATCGCAGTGGCATTGCCGCCCAACGGCCTCAACAATAAGGGTTGTCTGTCAACGGAAGCCCAGAAGCCGTGCTAGATAATGAAACAAGGACTATGAAAATAAAATGCCTTCCCGGAACTAGCTTGACCAAACTCCAGTTAAATAGTCCTGTGCCTTTGAGCGCGTGTTCCAGCTAAAATATAAAAATAAAATCTCCGTATTCTCTTTTTAATTTTACTGCTTTTCCATGATAATGACGTGATAATTGCTTTTCCTCCGGTGGAATCAGAAATCAGGCCCGTTTGTGGAATCCTTGCAAGTGACACATTCACATTTTATAGTAGAAAGTTCAAAGGTCCTTGATGCCACCTGCTGTGTGCTTTTAATTGCAATGTGACGAAGATGCCAACACCGACACTGTATCCTGGTCTGTCCTGGCCTGTCCTGGCCTGTCCTGGCAGGATTAAGAAGCGACCGCCCGGCGCTTCGAAACAAAGTAATTACAACGTATATATACACTTTATAGAGGAATCAGAAAATAAAAAGGAGAATCAAACTAAAGCGCTTCAATTAGACGGAGGACACGTCAAGTGTCGCATAGTGACAGCTTTCCGGAAGACCCAAAAATATTTCGAAAAAATCATATAATGTTTAGATGTCTATAGAAAAATTCTATTAGCGCCGTCAAGGAAATCGTTTCTAATAGCCAACGCCACGTGCTTTGTCCCCTGTGCAGTCGTGTGTCAAAAGGACGACCGCAGCTCACTCCCAGCTATCGGTAAACTCTATCCCATATACCTTATACATATCTGCCCATTGGCAAACAATACAATTGAAAAATTATAAAAATTCGCACTTCTAATCCATCCGATGCGTAAATGCTGTCGACCACGCTGCCGTAACGGAACCCGGACGCAAGCCCGGACGTCGTCCTGCGGTATTGCCTGAACTGTTAGAGATACACTTGTTCCCATCCCCATCCACAAGCTCCCTTTCTCTGAACAGGACACGCGCCACACGCAGTCCACAATCTTTCAGGGTGATGAGTATTGTATTGGAGATGGAGGAGGATTGGTTTGGGTTGGATTGGAATGGGTTCGGGTGTTTGTAAAGACAGCCAGACATCATCAATATTGCAGCGAGGCACGTTGAGTCCTTTAGCCGGGTCTGTCAAATAAGCGTAGCTAATGTGTATTAAGTGCACTTTACCCAAAGTTCCGTTTAGCGGGGGAAAAGTTGAGGAAAGGAGCAAGGGATGGACGTGCATACGCATAAGCTAATCACGGTAATAGCCACTGTTTATGCAAATGGGATATGGACACCATTATAAGTCAAGTAGCAAGGTCATTGAATAGATTTTATGATGGATATCAGTCGAAATATTACTTAGTTCTGTTAGGTTAGGTTAGGTCTAGATTAATCATAATTGCTAGTTTAAAGATTCCATTGAACAAACTCACTTCTAACATGAAAAACTCATCCTAACCTCACTATTCAGATGGTCAACACAAACTATCCCAAATTTCGATCTTAAAAATATCGCATAATCCCACTTTACACTTAAAAACTTAACCTAACCTCACTGTTTGTACAGAAACTCTAACGGATACATTTTCTTGGCTCAACAGCACTTTTCATCTTAGCCTAACCTCCCTTTTTGACTTAAAAAATCAACAGAGCATAACTTAGCCTCACTTTGTCTTAAAAATCTTCAAATCACCAAACTTACCATTCACCTTAACCTCAATTTTCATACTGCGACATAAAAAATTCTGTTTTGTTTGTTTTTTTGCGCATCTATTTAAATTTTATATAAAATTTTGAATTTAAGCTTCTTCATCAATTATCAAATTAATAACAAGTTTACCGACTAAGCTAATAATTAACCCATAGAACCCAATAATAACAAGAGAACTAAAGTCTCGATCACGTTGCAAGCATTATGAATTGCACAAGGATGCCCTAATCTCCCCCTGTACTTCCCAATATTGAAGGGGTTTCAATTTAACAGAAGTGCAAGCTGTTGAACTTATCGCGATTATCCTTGACCATATTGTTGTATTTCCATTTTTCAGCATTTGAAGCCTGACTGCCCCAGGCGCCCGAGCTGTAACTTGACTGGGTCTTCGAGGACGCTGACGACGACGATGGAGATGGTGATGGCGCTTGCGATGGCGAGGACGAGGAAGACTTGGTCTGACCAGCGTTATCCTTGCTAGTGGTCAGATACTTGTCGGTGCGCTCCGTGTAGACCATTTTGATGGGTATTGTTCTTTGCTTGTGTTAGGTTGACTCAAAACAATTTCTATAATTTTCTTGATTCGATTTTGAAATGCCAATTTCCAATAAGACTGATTTGCGCAGTTTTTGTATACTGAGTAGGCAGAGCTTAAAGTTCACGGCACGGTTTGTAGAAGCGTAAGAACCTTTAATTCCTTATTGTTAGCCGAATTGCCCGTACGTGATCCTTTGCTGGATGACAGACTTTTGTCCAATCTGCAAGGCGAGCAAGTGAATTAGTTAAGACTATCGATAAATCGATTACAATATAACTCTTACCCAAATTGTTTGTAAAGTTTTGATTTGCTATTCTTTTGCATTGACACAAAAATTTTGCAAGTTGCACATTTGAAAAATGAAGTAAAATAATGATTCCAAGTAACGCTCGCTTCTGTTCTCGACTTTCTACTGAGCCTCTAACGGCAAGTGCAACTGCTTTAAATACCTCAACTGAGCTGAACTGAAATGCAATAAAATAAACTGCAGAGTCTCAAATACTCCGTCACAGTTCGAAGTGAGCAGAGGCAACAGCTGTATGAGCAAACCCAGAAAGTCCCAGCCCCGTATCGGACCCCCGTATCGAACCCCGGCTCGGGCCCAGACACTGGGCTTAGACTCATAGCCAGACTAAGTCTCAGACGTAGAGAAAAACTCGTTCAACGACGTCGTTGACTACGACAATGCAAATTAGAGCTGCCAACTGGTTTATCAGTAAATATATACATATGCAAATATAAATATACCGCCAGCTGAGCACCGACTTAACCTGCTGAAACTCACGTAAGCTTGACTGAATACCTATGACAACGTTTTTTGTCTCTACCGGCCGGCCGGCTCTATGGAAGTAATTCATCCATCGGTATTACAATACTTTTGTTAAATTCTATCTAGATGTTATATGTTATATGTTTTATTTTATTTTTAATGTTACATTGTTGCATTTCCATTGTGTCAGTCGTGTGGCCATCGCATGAATGTTATAAATATGTATGAGTATATATTTCGAATACTCGTACTGAGCCTGTCTGATGATGAAAACTGTCTGCTACATTGCATCAGCCAATGTTTATTCACGACCGATCAGCATGAAAGCCTGTTGATGATTTTTAAGTGGTATATTAATCTGTTATTGTCGGTTAAATGTTGATGTAGCTATATACCGACCGATCCCACCATCGCTTCACCGAAAACAAAACGATAAATTTCGAATCAAAAGTTTAATTTTAATATGATAAATCATCCCTAACTCTATTGATATCACTGATCTGTTATCTACTTGATCTGTCTCTTATTATTGTTCTTAAGAAAGTGAATATGTAAATTCCAAAAACATTTAAGGCATTGTAAAATTTTTTTTTTTTAACATTTAAATTCATATAAAATTTAGTAAGTTTAAAAAAATTTTCAGAAATATATCTGTGTACTTTTTCCCTTCATTTTAAGCTGTTAAATTTTAATATCTTTATTATTGTTAACAACATACTCAGCCATACTTAAAGTGATTCTTAATTGAAAATAAATTCATAGAATTAAATAAACATATTTAGAAATAATTCTTTTAAAAGTTAGTTCAACTAAGGCCATTGACAGCAATAATGTCGAATTGTACTTTGGACGTCTGGATCCTCTAGTCTTAAATGTCAATGCCTGCACTTGACTTTCATTTAAGACTCGCCTTAACAACAACTTTGACGTCAAAAAAAACTGGTAATCTTCAAAAATATTGTTATGTGCAATATGCAAATAAATATCCAGACACTTGCATAAGTAATTATCAAGCGTCAATCGCACACAATGTGCGATTTTCAAAAATATTCCAGACCTAACCGGTTCCTTACAACTGTCTCACAAAATTAAATAACCAAAAATGTCTATATATACAGAGAGATAAGGATGGAAAGATTCATTCAGTTAGAAACATTTAAGCAATAATGTCCTTAAAGGAAATCTTTAAAATGTTTCCAATGACACGAAAGTTGAAAAATTCAAAGGAAATTATATATGATAGCTAGAAAAATCATTAATTGATAACAAAGATTGAAAAACGATGACTGTAATTTAAAAACGAACTGAAAATTCGTCTCTTTCGCAAAAAATGAGAACACGATAAAAATCAATATCTATACATCTATATTTATTGGCTTTGACTTTCGAAAACATTCTTTCCAAAGGGAACTCCCACTTAATTTGTTGTGCGCAAAATGTTCAATCGTTTGACATTTCTCGATAAAAATGACGTCGTACTTTGCTTTTTTTTCGGCCAGCATTGACGCATAGCCATTCAGTCTGATAAGAGTGGTTTTTAAATGTTTTCATAACAATGTGATGATATTAGCATATACTCATGTCTGTCCCCAACTGGTTTTTGTGGCCAGCAAACACGCTTTGGGCGCATGATGCTGACGATCCCAACTAGATCAAAGATCGAATCGGTTAGCGAGATTCGAGTATAAAAGCGTTTCGCAGTTGCCGCTTTAAACACACAACCGAGAAAGCAACACAAGCGCTCAAAACCAAGGCTCTCAACATATTTTCAATAAAGTGACAAAGTAAATGTGTCAATGAAGACACCAGATACTAAAGCGAAGCTTCTAAATAATATTAGGTGAGTTTAAACTAAATATTTTCGAAAAATATGAGAATGTTTGCTATTGAATGATTTTCCGGTTTTTGCAGCCTTTCCAAGCATTTGTCCTCTAAAAAGGGTTCACGCACCATCAATTGCGGTAATCTTCTGGAATTCTCCGTGCTCGCACTTCAAACGAACGTGCCCTGACTCCGTACGCCCCATTCTTGTACCCACTGTAACTGCATAAACCAAACTCTATAAAAATGGTCCATCAAAACCGTACCGTCAGCAAGGCCATACCAGCCAAGCATCTGAGTCCTATGCGTAGCATGGATATGGTTGCCGGCAAATACGCCGTATCCAGCAGCCCCGTCGATAGCTTCCTGAGGAATAACAGGCTCACCGTGAACTCATCCGCATCTGGTAGCAGCTTCAATTCTGCGGCCTACAAATACAACAACATGGTCACTAACAATCGGGAGCAGTTCAATGCCCTGCACTTCTGCTAAAGATAAGGAGATGAGGATGAGAAGGAGAATGAGAATAATCATAATAATGTTTCTCGCAATTTGAATGCAATAAATATATATATATATATATTTCATATATTTCAAATTAATTGTTGACGCCTGTTTTAAAACATAAATCGCAGTCACGTGTCACATTTTCCGGCTTGCGAAAAATCTCTTTTTTATTTTTTTCATTTTGGCAAATTAAATTATTAGCATCCGTTCCACAAAGCCGCCGGCTGAAAACATTTTTCATTGTTTGCGGCTGTCTGCGAGCACTTTGTCATCATATGCAAATCATGACTGTGTGTGTGTGTGTGAGAGTGTGTGTGCGTGTGTGTGTGTGGGTGTCTCTCTCTCTCGGTGTGGTGTTTGCCACACTTCGCACATTTGAAATTCAGTTTTTTTCCATATGCGCCATATTTTCACATTAGACGCGAAATCAAAAAGCCAAAACAAACGTTCACATGGATTTGCATAAATTTTGATTAGTTTTGAACGGAATTTCACTTAAGCTTATAGAAAAGAAGACTATGACATGGCTTTAAATACTATATAGCGGCCCTGAATAAGTTTAATCTTTTCTAAAACAAGTTTGAACCAATAAACTTAACGATTGCTCATTTAGGAAAATCTTTCGAATATTTCAATATATCAACATATTCCTGTGATTCATTTCATGTGAAATGTTTGTTATCATTTTATAATTTTATAAATTCCAAAAATTACCAAAAGTCTTTAACTTTTACAGTTCTAAAAATTGGGTCCAGCAAAGATAAAGGTAAAAAGTCATGAATGAAAAAAGAATAAACACCGTCAATTTATCATAAGTAAGTTCTTAAGGAATCCGTTAAATGAAAAAAAAAAAACAGCTGATACATTTCATTTTCCTTGAAACCGGAACTATCATTAGCATTTCCGATAACTCGTACGCTATACTAAAGTTAAAAGTCAAGAAACATGTTCAATTATATATAATGACTGCTATCTCTCTTTTCACTTCCTTTTTAAACTAACTAACAAACTGGTTAGTTATCTTAACTATATTATAAAAGATTCCAATCTCGAACTTAACCATCGCATTAAGGAAAATTATTTAAAAAATTAGCAGAAAATGTGACTATGAAAATAAAAGCACAGGTCAAGTATGCAAATGAAAATTGGCTTGTGAAATTCGAACTGGTTCTAAACATTTATAATGATTGTTCGACAAGTTGATGATAGAAGTGGAATTGCTTAGAAACAACACCAATGTAATTATATGATGAGTAAGAGGAAAGATAACTGGATGTGGGAATTTAAAGAAATCTTGTATTTCCCGTATGTTTATTGATTCTAGTTTATGAATTTGCATAAAAGCAAACAAAGTTGTTAAAACTAATAAATCAGTTAAGAATTCACACAGGCTAATCGTAATCAATTTTGGATTGATACATATAAAAACAACCCCAAACAATAACGAAACAGAGAGGAACCATTAAAAGACAATCTGTTACATCGTTGCTAAAGTGCACAAATCATCTCCAGCCGCAGAGAATTTTATGCCCGAAAAACGTTTTTATTATTCCACTAAATTAAACGCTCAGCTCAAGTGAAGATTGCTTATGTTCATCCTTAAATTGAAGGCACAGATTGAGACTGAAACCGAGACTGAGACTGAGACTGAGGCCGAGACCGAGGCGAAGTCCTGTGATGCGTCAGGCGTCGACAGTCATTAAATTATCACACATTTAACATCAAAAACAATTCACAACTTGCACAAGTAGCACACCCTTCGAGCCCTCGAACCCGCGAACCCACGAACCCTCGAACCTCAGCGACCCTCTTGGCCTGGCCGCCCCCCTGTTATAGCCGGGACTTGACTTTAACCCCCGCAATGTCGTAATAGCTAAGGACTCTGTTGCTGTTGTTGCCCTGCCGCATTACAAGCTGAAAACATGGTTATTACATCAGTATCGCAGGAGTGGGAATTGTCTACCGAGCGATAGAGAGAGAAAGATAGCGAGACACACACAGAGAGAGAGAGAGAGAGAGAGAGAGAGAGGGGGAGAAAGAGACCCAGGCACATGTGGGCGTTGCAAAACGGGCGATGGATGAATGCTGTCTTCTGATGATTATGACAGCATGACGACGACGATGTTGGCTATAAAAACAATTCCAACCCAACCCCAATTTAGTTTTTGGTTTTTGCATGGCTGCTGTGCAATATGCTGGCCATTATATAATCGCCAGGAGGGAGGAGAAATGATACGATGACTGGGCTCAACTAAAACTGACGATAAATCATAAACGAAACATCAATTCCAGCAGCACTTGACCCCCGATCCAGAAATGGACAACACATTTTATTGCTGCCCAAAGAGTCTGGATGAGAAAATTTTAAAGACATTTCACTTTATTTTTTTTGGTCACGTGCCGTCGACTTTTGGGCCAAAATTAATTAATTGCCAAAAGGAAGATTGATTAAGCAGACAGCGAAGAATAACCCATTCTCTGGCAGGCTTATCTATCACGCCAACATCCTGAAAGGATCTGTCCCCAAAGTTTCTCCCCTTCCCACATTGCCAATACAATTTCCATTCTTGTCGCTGTCTGCGAGGTTGAACTATTTCGGCTGGCCCAGAGCATGATTTATCGACATTTTGGCGGAAATCGCAACGCCAAAACCAAACGGAACGTAAGAGAGAGCTGTAGCCAAAAAGTTGATCCGGAACACAGGTTCTTCCAATGCTTCGGCAGGACTCCAAGGAACGGAAACGCAATCGGCGCACTGCCAAAAATAAATTGATTACTGTCACGGAAATAGCTAGAACAGCTACAATACACTCACACACACACACTCACACATACACAAAACACACTTCTACACATCTGATGGTTGTTTCAAAGTTTGTTTATTAATCGATAGTACGATAGAACACCTTGCTGCTCCAAGGAAGCAGCAGGTAGAATACTCCAAATGTCTCAAAGTCAAAAGCAGCTTACGACTAAATCATAGCAAAGTATGGGTTGAAGAGGGGGAAAGCGGGGAATGAGGTGAGCGGGGAAGCATTTATAGATCACGTGACGTGGCCATAAATAGTTTCGGGCTGTCAATTAAAGACACCTGCAGTGGGAAAGTGGCAGTAGTAGCAAACTGACTAGCCGCATGTGGAAAGACTTGCCACAAATGGGAGCTGCCACATGCCTCATGCCACTAATTTGTGCGTAGTTCAGCAACTCAGATATGCCAAGAATCCTTAATTAATATATAAATAGTAAAGTTATTTAAGGACATTTTCTTGCACGAGAATTAGCTTGAATTTTATTGAATTCCAGTAGAAACTAATATATAATTCCTGTAATATGCATTTTATAATTACAATTCAAGTGTATAACTTTTGAATTGTATTTGGAAAAATAATTGCATACTTTTAGACGCAGAATTTAATAAAATTACTTCGCTGTGTACATTTTAAAATTAATTTTTCCACAACCCCAAAAGTATTGTATTTTTGAAATCGAGAAAATTATGTGAGTGTTCCAGAAATGTAAAACAACCGAAAAGTAACCAATATCATATGGGATTTGGTTTGAACACTGCTGTTAATATTTATTGATTGGCATTTTATTTAAATTTTAAATTAATTTAAATTGTTTCAATGAATTTTACATTTTATAAAATTTCATTTAACTTTACACGACACGAAATATCTAACTGGAAGACCAATTTATCGAACTATCCAAACATTCTTGTAAAATTTACCGGATACTTCTTTGAGATAGCCATATGTCTATCTGACGCAAAAGTTTTAAACCTGCCAGGAGGCAAAGCACTTACCTGAGAGTGATAGACAACCCCTTTTGTTGCAATATCGAAAACACCTTCGACAAAGCAATTGATTGGCGGTAACAAATGTATTAGAAACTTTCTCTGTATAATTTCCGCATTTTCAGGACATGGAAACGAAGCATTCACTTCAAATTGCACTTCCGTGCGAAAAATTGTTTATCGAAAACTTTCTCTCCCTCTCTTCGTATGTTACATATATTTATATAAATATATATGGGAACTCCTCTGGTCTCCCAGTGGTAAATATTTTGCACAATGGAACGACGTCCACAGTTACCTTAATTCCCCACCCGCTGCCCACCCCTAATCTCTCCCACCCCTCACGAGTCGTCGATAAAGTTTGCACCTATTGTCATTTTATTGATTTGTTATAAATTTCACACACACACACGCTTATCATTTCATGCACTTCTATTACATTTAAATGGCTGGAAAATTTTCAAAGTGCCCCGCCCTCTTTTCACAGGAAAAGGACAAGGGACACGCGCTGGCTTTAACCCTTTTTTTCTCGCTTATCTCATGACTTTTCAATGCGATTTCTATCATTTAAAACTCCATTTTATTGCCCTTTATCAGCAAATAGAAAATGTGAAAAAACGGAAAGAAAATGGGGCACATACCATAATGGAAATGCGAAAGCGAAAGACGTTAAAATAAATTGATACGTTTTCAATTTCGGATGCTTATCGATTTTCTTGAAAATCGTCGAGCAAACTCACTTAAAGGTATTCAATTCTCAGCCAGCTGTTGATACTTGTATATGTGTGTGTATGTGTATGTGTGTGTGTGTGTGTTTGTGTTGTGCGTAATTTCCCAAAAGTTTTTCCACACTTGATTTGATAATGTGTCGTAAATTTAGCTGCAATTGGCATTTCACTTTTCGTTTGTGAAAATTTTCACAATTAAGGCACATTTAATGACGTGTCGCAAATATATAAAACACAACACTTCCTGCCAGGCGTTGTCCTCCCTTCACCACCCTCCACCTCACACAAACACACACACACACACCCCCCTTTGTCAGTCATCAACCGACCCCGCAGCTGTTGACATCGTCATCGTCATCGACATCGACATCGGGCAGCAACGTCCAGTTTTCCCAGTCAAAGTTCTCAAAAATCTCAGTCAAGAGTCTTTTCTCACTTGTTTCAACTAATTGAGCGGAACGTGAAAATTTTTCCTAATTAAATAATTCTCTTAATTTTAACGACTTGCCCCAGGCGCACTCACAATGATATTTTATACACAGTGTGCAACATTTTGAAATTACTGCAAGTATCTCAAAAATTATGGTTATTATTCGACCCATTATCAGCCAAGTGAATTTTAATAAGAGAAATTTCCACTTTGCCTGAACTTTTGTCATTTCTTGAAATGTTCTCTCTCCCTTTTCTCTTCTCACTCTTGGGAGAAATACGGCAAACTGGAGAGTTGAAGCAGCGTTTCTAATAAGACTTCCTCTTTCTAATGACAGCCCGAAAGTATGCTACGAGAAAGGTGCGTTTGACAGCGAATGAAAATTAAAAAATTTATTTATGGCACTTTTTTGTGCGCTGTTTAAAATTATTTGAGTGCTACCTTGACGAGAAGGGGTGTTGGAAGTTTTTAACAATAGATATATATTTTAGTAGATAAAATCTGATATTTACTACTATATTTCAACATTTTAAAAAGATCTTGCAATAATTGTACACATTTAACAACTATTTTTAGTTGATTTGACTTTTAAATTATTCATAAAAAACCCTTTTGTTTGAGTTGATAATAAATTGACACTAGCTTTAGAATTTTAGACCAATATTTGAAAGTAAATTGATTATAATAAAAGCAAAGAGAACTGAAATTAATGAAACATTTGAAATTAATTTATTTTAAATGCAAATTTACAAATACTAGAGTTTGATTCGTAATTGCTTTTGCAATTGTTACAAGTACTTTTATTTGCATTGTCGAAATTAATTAATATTTTACTAACTATAGTATTATATGTACGTATTTAATGAATATAAAAAGAGAGTGAGAGAATGAGAAGCTTTGTAATTGCTGTAAATTTCATTACATATGCAATTTACATATTAATTACAATACAATGATTGAATCAGCGGAGTGTCGAACGTAATCGAAGTTGACGTTGCCACATAAACACACACTTGATTGGGCCTGTGGCAAGTGCAGCTGCCCCTTCCCCAGTTGCCACAGGGCCCAACTTCTACCGTGCATTGCAAATGACTCCAAGTCTGAGTCTGACTGAGACTGAGTTATTTATTTATATTTTTTTTGTTTGTCTTAACTTTGAGTCGGATTGCAGCTATTGTCAACTCGCTGCAAAAATAAAGTTTAGTCTGTCGGGAAGCGTCTAATAGACAAGTTGCAAAAAACGGAATTTTATTTAAATTTTCCAAGTCAAGTGCTCGCTAAGGGATTGTGCTAAAGCTCAAGGTTGTTCTTATAAAAAATCCACTCGGAAAAGTATCTAAATGCCATTTGAACCAGCTTCGAGTTGCAGCTATAATTAACGATAGCCAGCTTGCCACACTTGTTGCAACTGGCCGTTGCAGCCACAACAATAGCTTTGCGAAATTGCGGGTTAAATGCCGTTCACGATCTTGGCTAAATGCTAGCAATTTGCATTTAAGCGCTTTGCAGATACAAAAGTATCTGTATCTTGAGGTGTGGTTTCAACATGGCTCGCAACTTGACGTTAATGCTGCTTTTAGGCCTACTGTCTTATAGTGAGGCGGCTCAGATACTCGGCCTATTTGCGCATCCTGGCAAGAGTCACTTCGACTTCTTTCGACCCATTTTCGTGACCTTGGCGGAGCGGGGTCACAACATCAGCATGTACAGTTACTTTCCGCTCAAAGAGCCGGTGGCAAACTACACGGATTATGTATTTGAAGGTATGCCAGTGCTAACGGATATTGTGGATCTACAGGTGAGTTAACTTTCTTACATATGTATCTATTCACTCACTTCTTGCCACAGGACTTTGAGAAGGAGTCGCCACTGTGGGGACAGTTGCCCTTTAAGGTGCCCACATTCTTCATGTTGCACGACTGGGGACTGCGCTCCTGCAAGGTGGCATTAAACTCCCCGCTGATTGCCCAGCTCCTGAGCTCTCCGCTCCGCTATGACGTCATCATCTTGGAGCATTTCTCGAACGATTGCATGGCCGCTGTGGCACATCTTCTGGATGCCCCCGATATAGCTCTCAGCAGTTGCGCCATTATGCCGTGGCATTACAAGCGCATGGGCACACCGTTTATTAACCCCATAATGCCCATGAATTTTTTGCCCTACACGGATCAAATGGACTTTGTGGCGCGTCTCAATAACTTTTTACATTTTCACATTGTGAACGCACTCTATAAGTAAGTAAATGATTCTCCCTTCTCGATTTTATACCAACTTTCTCTTATCTCTTACTCTCAGTTTCATTACTCAACCCGCAACAGACGCACTGATAAGTCAGCGATTTGGATTTGGACTTCCACCGATTGATGAGATTGTCAAGAACACGAGTCTCATGCTTATCAATCAGCACCACTCGCTGACCGGCTCCCGCCCTTACGCCCCCAATGTGGTGGAGGTAGGAGGACTGCAAGTGGGAACTACCAAGTCTCTGCCTGAGGTAGGTACAATAGGTTCTTAATTCCTAGGGCGTTTAAATTAACGAATATAGCCACGAATCGTATCAGCTGTTAAAATCATGCTATTTATATATTGCCCCTGTTTAGTACCATTTATTACCGGATGTATATCATTAAAAAAAGTAGTTCAAAAATCCTGCATCAAAATCACGAACTAGATTTAGAGGGTAAAAAAAATTTGAAACGAATTTTATGAAATTTTAATGCAGATTAAATTTAGAGGCCATAAAAAGATCAACATCACAATTAGCTTGAAAGTCGGTTAAGATTTTATAAAGTTATGACAGTTTGGAGTTGTTCATGTCTTGGATCCAGCAACTTTACAAGTCAAAATTTTAGTACAATTTCTCTTGATTTTTTACAAAAAAATGAAACGTCTCAGAATCTAATTTTGTTTTATACTAAAAACGATAAAAGGAGTCGAGTAAAAGTTAAAACTTAAAATTAAAAATTTTGAATTTTCAAAATATTTTTTGGTTAAAATGACATTTTGATTGAAGATCGGTTCACTTATAACAATGTTATGGAAGTTCGAAGTTGGTTCAACTCTCCTACTAGCAACTTTACATGTCAAAATTTTAGGGGGGACCCTTTGCATTGAAGTTCGAAATCAAAACAAAACATTTTTTTCAACGAAATGAATTAAATTTGATTGCAGAATGAATAAAGCTGCCAATCTATGATCAAAATGACATAGAGCTTGAAATTTGGTATGGTTTTAACAAAATAATGAATGTTTAAAGTTGGACATACCTTTGACTTGGCAACATAACAAGACTAAATTTGTTTCCAACCTGTCAGAAAATGCTGTAGTGAAAACAATTAATTTCTGTACAAGCCTAATTATTTATCAATTTTAATTACTAGCATCTGGAACGTATTATCCAAGCATCCAACGAAGGCGTCATCTACATTAGCTGGGGTTCCATGGTCAATCCCAGCACTTTGCCCCCATTCAAGTTGCAGGCACTTTATGAGGCCATTTCAAAGTTGCCCGGATACACTTTTGTGATGCGCATGACAAATCAAACGACCGGGGAGGGAAAACCCAAGAACCTTTATACCTTCGAATGGATGCCACAGCGAGATCTGTTGTGTCATCCGAAAGTTAAGGCTTTTGTCTCCCATGGAGGTTTGTTGGGCACAACGGAATCGGTTTATTGTGGAGTTCCGATGCTGGTAACGGCCTTTTATGGAGATCAGTTTCTTAATGCTGGTGCCGTAGAACAACGTCGCTTTGGAGTTATTGTTGACTTCAAGGACTTTGATGAGCCTCATCTTAGCCAGGCTCTGGCGATCATACTAAACGAGGGGTTAGTTGTATTTAGTAATAGAAATATATAAATCATAAAATTTATTAATATCTTTACAGTTTTGCATCTCAAATGAAAAGGTCTACCATCGCATTCCGGGAACGTCCCCAAGAACCTATAGATCTAGCGATCTGGTGGATCGAACATGTCATCTCAACAAGTGGAGCCCCCCTATCACAAAGTGTTGCCAGGCATATTAATTGGTTTGTTTACAACTCATTCGACATTTACGTGTTCTGCCTATGCATCACATTATTGTTTATCATCATTCTCTGGCAGTTTTCGAAGCTCTTCAAATGGGCATGGGTCAAATGTAGTGCCCGTTCGATACCAAAAACGAAAAAACAATAAATATCACATTCGAATACATATTTATTTATTGATATTGCTCCTGTTTATTTTTCAGCTCTGTCGAATCGAAATTACTGATATTTGTTATCAGTATCATTTTGAAATTCTATTTATTTTCTTGCTTTGTATACTTTGTAATTGAAGAATTTTAAGCTCTTTTAACAGTAAACTTTACCGTCCATATGGTTTTAAATAACCAATAGAAGAAATTCTGAAATATTTAGTATTACATACTATTCAGTGTCAACTATCTGATTGAGATTATAAAAGCATACTTTTATGTGATCTAACTGAGTTTTAACTTATTTAGCTATACATATGTAAACTTATCGTTATATTAATACATTTTAATGAAATTGCTCATATTCATATTTACTCGTGATTTACTCGTGATTTATCCAATCCAGTGTAATCGTTTTATAATGTTTATTTACATATATCATCATAAGAATAATTATTTATTTTAATTTCACCCTATTAAGTGTGATGATTAAATTGCAAACTCAGAGTGAAAACCCTAAGCATTTCATAAAACAACTTACATAAGATTGCAACTTATCATTCCCTGAGTACAGTCAACAGAATTTCACATCAGACCAAGAAATTGATAACGAATGGCATTACGACTCAGGTGTGCATCTGAAAAAGTACAGACGATAAGACGACAACCTGGCGATTGTCTTTGATTGCTTATGAGTCTCGTGCAACGCAACCGGTTGTTGTTTTTGAAGAGCAAAGCACCCAAACCAAAAAAAAAACTTCGTAAGTGTCTTTAATGGCACTCATACATACATTTTCACATACATGTATGTATTTGCAGTGCACATACATACATTAGCAAAGTGCGATCGATGACTTTGCAAAATTTAAGGTGAACATGCACACAGCATGTCATCGACTGTTTGTGTCGACAACTGCATGGCGTGCTAGAGAGAGAAGAAAGCTAAAAATTTACCGGTTAGTACCAATACATAGGCATACTCTCGCAATCATTGCCTACAACCGAAAATCAAAGAGCAAAAGAGCAGCAATGACCCAAAATACACACAGTGAGTGCAGTCGCAGTGCCCATAGTGAAAGGGAGAGAGAGAGAGAGTAGCAAGTGCTTTGGCAGCAATCGCCGAAATTGAAATTAAGAGAGCGTAGAAAGCAAATGTCGCTGTTGATCGCCCCACACACACACACATGCACAGAGTCAAATTTCTTGCGCTCTGTGCGCTGCAGCAGCGCTGTTTTGTGTGTGGAGGTTCTCGAACTGCAATAAGCAGCGACTTGCGTTCGCCGTTTTGTCAGTCGCACATCGTAAGTCAAGCAAATTGCATGTGAGTTTCTCCGCTGTTGCAGTCTGGAGTACGCATTTAATTGAGCTTCGCCTTTGGAGGGTCTTCCCATTTTTAAGTGTTGCTCAATCAATTGAGCGTTCAGTTCACGCTTTAATTAGCGACCTGTCGTCTCAGCTGTTGTTGTAAGTTTTCATTGTGTGTGTTTAGTGCAAAAACTACTTACAAATTTACATAATTTTGTGTGCCTGTGTCATGCGCAAAAGAACTGAAAAACTGCAGCCAAGGTCAAATTATTGCAAATAATCAAAGCAACAAGTGTTATTTTCGATTTTTCTAAATTTAATTTACTTTTCCTACTGCATACCAAAAGAATTCTTCAGCATTGTGACTTTTAAAAATGCCGCGTACGCTGCTTCTGCTGACGTCGACGCTGACGCTGACGTTGACGTTGACGCTCTGTATCTTGGGCCAAGTGGATGCAGGTCGTCCACTGAAAGTGTTGGGCTTGTTTCCGCATCCCGGCGTCAGTCACTTCCACTTCTTTCACCCCATCATGCATTCTCTGGCCGAAGCGGGTCACGATGTCAGTGTGGTTAGCCACTTTCCCACTAAAAATCCGCCTATACGCTACAAGGACTTTCCGCTTTCGGGCATGGACAAACTTACAAACAGTGTGGACCTCAAGGTGAGCTATAAAAGTGAACTTTTGTTTTGGTAATTTTCACACAACTTTAAATTTAACGGAAATCGAACGCTGTGCGAAAGTTGCACTGCTTGCACTGCTTTGTGTTTAACTGCAAAGCAGTGTTCTTTAAATTCTAACCGAGTATTTAAAACAAGACTTATTTTGATATATATATATCAGTTTAATAAAAATCGGTCGATTATCAACGCTTAGTATGAAAGAGTCTGCAAATGTCATTTAAATAATACTAAAATATCATACAGCTGTCATAGAACCTATCAGTTACAAATGTAATTTAGTGTTCTGAAAGGGTATCATATATTCGCCTGCTTAAGAAACCTTTTTTTTATTGTTTTTATAAACAAGTTCGCTGCAGCAATACCCCTAATGTTGCTCAAGGATTGCCTCAAGGCATAAAACGCATGAAATCGACTTTCACTTTTAGTTACGCAGCATTTCATTGTCTCAAATAAACAAACAATAGATCAAAGCAAACGTAACAAACTTAATAATGAACTTAATTAGAGCGAAAGTGATTTTTTGTTTAAATACGAGTTTAGCCAGCATCAATCCAATTAATACACAACATATCATTGCAGTTCTTCGAGAAACGCTCGTTCTACAATCACTTTGTAGAGTTCTTTCTGTTGCACGAATGGGGAAAGCAGTCTTGCAACCTTACGCTGCGCTCGGAGGCGCTACAAACGATTATGAAGCGAAAGGCGGGTTATTTTGATGTCATTGTTATGGAACAATTCAATACGGATTGCATGATGGGCGTGGCATATCAATTGCAAGCTCCCGTTGTAGCCCTGAGCAGCTGTGCAATGATGCCCTGGCATTATGAGAGAATGGGAGCTCCGATAATCCCCTCGCATATTCCAGCGCTCTTTATGGGTCAATCTCAGGACATGGATTTCGGTGGTCGTCTGGCCAATTGGTTTAGTTTCCACGCACTCAACTTCATGTACAAGTAAGTATATTTATTAAAAAATACATTCCTAATATCAAAAGTATTTTCCTTAGTAAAAATTCATTAATTAAATTAACTATAATTTTTTTATTTATTTATTTTGTCGGCAAAGAAAAAATTATTAAATATTAAAATTAAATAAAGAATTAAAATAAAGTTAATATAAAATATAAATAATGAATTGTAAAGAAAAAATTCAAATTAGAATTAGATCTGGGGTAAGCAAAAATTAAAAATTAACCAACATTTGTTACAAGGATTGGGGAAAATCCAGAAAAACCCAATCAGATCAATAAAGATTAATGTTGTTATTAGTAATAGTATGAATGTTTGGGTATGTGAAGAAATATAACAGGTTATTAGTATTAGTAAGGTCAGGGATTTAAGAAAAAATATGGGAAAAGTGCGGATTTTGGGGAAGGGATAGGGAGAGAGAGTTCTGAAATTAAGAAAACTTTAAGAGAAAAACACACAAGCATTCAATCTCTTATTCAGTTTTTTTTTATTATAGATTAGTAACCATATAATTAATATTGGAAATATATAAATTTTCATTTAAGAAATGTAAATATTAAAATAATAAACATTTATCTGTCTTCTAGATGGTATTCAATTCCCGCTGCGGATGCCCTTGTGCAATATAAGTTTGGTCATGATATGCCCTCGGTGGGTGAGCTGGCGAAAAATACCTCCGTCTTCCTGGTGAATCAACACTACTCGTTGAGTGGTCCCAAGCCCCTGCCTCCAAATGTCATCGAACTGGGCGGTCTGCACATACAGAAGTCGAAGCCGTTGAGTGCCGAGCTGCAAAGGCTGCTGGACAATGCCGAGGATGGTGTTATACTCATCAGCTGGGGCTCCATGATACGGGCCAATTCGCTATCCGCTTCCAAGCGGGATGGTATTGTCCGCGCCGCAGCTCGATTGAAGCAGAAAGTGATTTGGAAGTGGGAGAATGATACGTTGCCCAATATGCCGTCCAATATGCACATCATGAAGTGGCTGCCACAACGGGACATACTCTGTCATCCCAATGTGAAGGTCTTTATGACGCACGCTGGATTGATGGGCAGCTCGGAGGCGTCGTATTGTGGTGTCCCGACGGTTGTCACGCCCATGTACGGGGATCAGTTCCTAAATGCCGCCGCCCTGGTGCAACGTGGCATGGGCGTGGTCCTCAACTATGAGGACATTAGCGAGAACACTGTCCTACGATCTCTGAAGCGTGCCATGGACCCGAAGTAAGTTCCGCTCCCGCTCTCAAAGTGATGCTTTTCCTAATCCCTTATCTTCCCTTTGCAGACATGCCGAAGCTGCCAAGGCCGTGTCCCATTCCTTCCATCACCGTCCACAGCAAACTCTGCTAACGGCCATCTGGTGGGTGGAGCATGTCGCCTATACACACGGAGATCCGCTGCTCAAACCCAGCTCCGTGGATATGTCACGCTTTGTCTATTATTCACTCGACGTTTATCTGGTTATTGGATCTATTCTAGGCATTGTAATTGCCAGTTGGATTGCCCTCATCAATCGTTGCCGTGGCAAGCGACCAGCGCAGAAAAAGAAACACGATTAAGTCTGGATTAATCTGTGTGTAGTTTATGTGATATTTTACATTTGTATGCCCATCTAGTGTAGAGACTCGAGTTCCCAAAATATAGATACAATAATTTCATTTACTGTTTTATGGTTGTAATTATATTGTTAACATGATATCATTCTATTATTACCTAAAAAGTTTTTAGACATGTTCTTTTCTCGCAATTTTCCAAAAACTAGAAAAATTAAACATCGCTAAGTTTTGTTTTATTTAAAATGTTTCTTAAAACGAATTAATTTCATATTTATTTTATATATTTATTTTGTTTGTTTTTTCAGTGTTAATTGAGTTCGTTACAGAGAATTCAACTGTAGACAGTACGATATATAAAAATAGAAACACTATCTTATAATCATTTGACTTTATCTCCAACATAACAAGATCAACTCTGAGAATTAACATTTTTTTTTTTTACGAGCATTTTCTTACTACACCCTATCAGAGGGTTTATCAAGTAGAGGAATTATAATAAAAGAAAACAAAAAGTTAGTATTTCTATGGTTATCTCGACTTAATTACGTTGTACAAAAATTCAACTAAGCCAATCAAATTTGTTTAAGGTCGATTATAATGTTATTAAATAGATTTAATAGTTCAATTTGCAAGTGTATTTCATCTTCGTCACCCAAACAGATGTAATCTTTTCTATTTTCTTTGTTTATTTTGTTATATTCATTTACGAGACTGACGGAGCATAATTTTCGGGTTTCTTTCCCCTCCGGCGTCGAGCTAGTAATAATTTCTTGTGTTTTCGACTCTCGTCGTAGCAGATCTTTCAGTTGTCGGCTGACTCTCGCCCTTTACACATCTGTTTCGTTCGCATAAAAACAGTTTCATAATCTAGAGGTTAATTATAGCTGTGTTTCTATATATACATATATATATATATATAAATAATTTTACCTCAAAAAAATTACGTATTTGAAATAATTAATTAATAATTTGTTAAAATGATTCGAAATTGTATCTGGAAATGGCTGTTGTTCTTTTCGATCTTCGGCTTTGGTCAGAGCCTGAAGATATTGGGCCTCTTTCCGCATCCGGCTATAAGTCACTTTCAGTTCTTTCATCCGATCATGCGGCGTCTGGCTGAATCAGGTCATACCGTCGATGTTGTTAGTCCCTTTCCGGATACTCAGCCTCCAATCGGCTATACGGATTATCTTCTACCTGGTGTCAACTTCAGCATTACACTTGATTTCAATGTGAGTATAGTATTTGGAAATAATATAATAAATCATCAGAATAACCTGTATATAAAAAATTTTAAATTTAGATTAAAATTATCTGCTATAATAGATACAAATACTAATTTTGTTTTAAAAACATTGATTGTAAATTAGCGAAATAGCGAAATATTTATATAAATTTTTCTGGATTATTTTTCTAAAAATATTTAAGACTAGACTTTTCGTTTACATCCTACGCTTCAAGTAATTTATACTGATCATTTTCAGTTGAACTCATAATATATCGTCTTCAACTACTAGTGTACTTATTAATTTGACCATAAGTATAACTAAGACTTGTTCCTGCAGATATTTGAGGGACGTCGTCTGTCATTTCTGCTTCCCTTCGTCGACTTTGCCTATCTTTATACATATGGCAAGGATGCCTGTAGGGATACGTTGAACGGCAAGGCACTTGAGCAGATACTTAGGAATCCTCCAGGCTACTATGATGTCGTCGTAATGGAGCATTTTAATACGGATTGCCTGATGGGCGTGGCGTACAAACTGAATGCGCCTGTTGTGGCTCTCTGTAGTTCCGCCCTGATGCCTTGGCATTATGAGAGAATGGGAGCTCCTATGATACCGTCCTATATGTCAGCCTTGTTTCTGGGCCAATCGCAGGAAATGTCCTTTGGAGCACGAATTGGCAATTGGGTGACAACACACACACTCAACTGGCTTTATAAGTAAGCAGGAACTCTGGCGAGGATTACAGCTAACAAATTTCCTTTACTTTCTTGCAGAATATTATCTGTGCCCGCTGGCGATGAGCTGCTGCGCCAGAGATTTGGACCGGGTATCCCTTCCACCTCGGAACTGGTGAAGAACACCTCGCTAATATTGATCAACCAGCACTTCTCCCTGAGCGGACCAAAACCCCTGCCACCCAATGTCATCGAAGTGGGCGGTGCGCACATAAGAAAAGCCAAGCCTCTCGATGATGCACTGCAGCAGCTGCTGGACAATGCCGAGCATGGCGTCATACTCATCAGCTGGGGATCCCAACTGAAAACCAGTTCCCTGAACAGCGCCAAGAGAGATGGTCTATTGCGTGCCTTGGGACGTCTGAAGCAACAGGTCATCTGGAAGTGGGAGAACGAGACGTTGACCAGTCAACCTGACAACGTGCACATCATGAAGTGGCTGCCACAACGCGATATCCTAGCTCATCCCAATCTAAGGGTCTTCTTCACCCACGGCGGCTTGTTGGGCCTAACGGAAGCTGTCTCCAGTGGGGTTCCCCTTGTCGGGATGCCCATCTGTGGCGATCAGTTCCTGAATATCGCCTCCCTGGTACAACGTGGCATGGCCGTAAAGTTGGACTTTGAAAGCTTGAATGAGCAGTCGGTTTTTGAGGCAGTGTCAGAGGCATTGGATGCCAAGTACAAGTTAAATGCCCAGAGGATTGCCAACGCCTTCAACGATCGTCCCAAGCATCCGCTGGACACCGCCGTCTGGTGGGTGGAGCATGTGGCAGAGACTCACGGTGCTCCTCTGTTGCAGTCCAGCGCTGTGCATCTCAGTCGATTCACCTACTACTCCTTGGATGTGTATTTGGTCATAGTCTCGATTCTGCTCTTACTTATTGGCAGCTTTATCGGACTCTGGAGACTCTGCTGTAGCTCCAAGCGTGAACATCCGAATCTCAAGCGGAAATCCAAGAGGAATTAGTTGACAAATTGGTACAATTTGTATTTAAAACACAACAATTATATATATTTACAAAATCAAACAAATTGGAGTTTACAACTTGGCTTTGTTAGCGCCAGGGAAACCCAGACGGTACAGACCCACCACAACGGCACCACCCAGACCCAGATTATGCTGCAGAGCCAACTGCACATTGGGCACCTGACGCTTCTCGGCCTGACCACGCAGCTGCCAACAGAGCTCGGCACACTGAGCCAATCCCGTGGCACCCAGTGGGTGTCCCTTGGAGATCAAACCGCCACTGGGATTGATCACAAACTTGCCGCCATAAGTGTTGTCGCCAGCGTCAATGAACTCGCCAGCCTTGCCCTCTCCGCAGAGTCCCAAAGCCTCGTAGGTGACCAGCTCGTTGGCCGAGAAGCAATCGTGCAACTCCACGACCTGCACATCCTGTGGCTTGAATCCACTCTTGGCGAACAGGCGCTGAGAAGCCAGGCGAGTCATGTCGTAGCCGGCGATCTTCATCAGGCTCTTGTCGGCGAACGTCGACTCTGGATCACTGGCCATCTCCATGCCCACGATCTCCACAGCCTGCTTCTCCAAGCCATGACGACGCACGAACTGCTCGGAGGCCAGAATAGCTGCTCCAGAGCCATCCGATGTGGGACAGCACTGCAGCTTTGTCAGCACTCCCTCGACCACCTGGGGAGACTTCATAATCTGCTCCAAAGTGTATTCATCGCGGAACTGCGAGTAGCTGGAAAAGAGCGACAGATATTGATAAGGGCAAGTAAAGTGCAGCGATAAAGCGAATGGCCAACGTTCACAATGAGGATGGCCCCCATGATAAGCGATAAGATAAGCGCGTCTACTGCGATTGAACTTTCGACTTGATTTACTGAAAACTTACGGATTATTGACGGAGTGCTTGTGGTTCTTCCAGGCAATCTTTCCAAAGTGTTCGGGCTTTGTGCCGTACTTCTTCATGTGCTCCTTGCCAGCATTGCCAAAGATCTGGGCAGCCATTGGTCCTGCTCCAATTTCAGTCAGTTCTCCCATCTCAGTTATGTGACGCTCCATGGGATTGGCACGGTCAAAGTACTATTAATCAAAAGGAAGAAAGTTCATTTGAGGATCATGGCAAGTCCAATGTAAAACGTACCTTTGCTGCCAATGATCCGCGCTCCATCTTCTCAAAGCCGAGTGCCAGGACACAATCCGCACTGCCGGACTCGATGATCTGCTTGCCGAGGTACAAGGCACTGGAGCCCGTGGAGCAGTTGTTGTTCACATTGTAGACGGGAATACCTGTCATGCCCACCTCGTAGACGGCGCGTTGTCCACAGGTGGAGTCACCATAGACGTAGCCTACGACAGCCTGTTGCACCTCTTCGTACTTAATGTTGGCATCCTGCAGAGCCTTGGTGACTGCCTCCTTGGCAAAGTCCGGATAGCAAACGTCAGCACGGCGACCAGGTTTCTCGAACTATAAAAGAAAAACCTATAGCAGGCGATCTCAAAGGTCAGCTTTACAATTTGTACCTTGGTCATGCCGACACCGATAACGTAAACTCTCGTCTTGGTCATTTTGTAATGCGTCTATTGTTCCCGGCGTTCACTAGGCAAGTGTTCAGTTTATAAACACTGTTTCCAGCGAAGATAAATTTAAATATTCCTCACCACAGTGCATCGACAGCACTGCTGCGAACTTAGCTATTTTTTAGCTAGATCTGGCTATTTTAAGAATTCGTTTGTGAGAAAAATTTTAAATATTTGCTCATTCGAGCTTGTTCTGAACGAAACAACTCAATTCAGTCGTTAAAAATTTAAAAGTTTAAATGTAAATTTCAATATTTGAATCAAATTTGAAATAAATAAATAATTTGAATTTAAAATTCGAAATTAGATTTAATTAAGAAAAACACTTTTATGAAGTTCGGAAAGAATTAAGCAATGAAAATATAAAAAAAATCAAGTAAATTCTAAAAAAATCCTGAAAAAAATTTTAAAATTCCATCTTCAATATTAAGAAAAATTCAATATTGGGTGAATTTTCTTGGGTGCAATTTGATTAAATAAGAACAAGTTGCCAGATCGGGAAATTCCGCAGGGTGGCAGCCTTAGGACACCAACTGGTGTCTTGGCACCAGTGCTGCCAAGTATTCAGTGGGAGCAATAGCTGTTCTGGCTAGAAAGCAAAGTAAATTGGTTTTTGTGTGCATTTTTGAACAGTTTTCCAAAAAATACTTAGCAGAATATATATTTAAAACAGCCAGACTTCCAGCTAATAGCAAGTTTAAAATTATTCGAGCAAACGAATTCTGAAAATAGCTAGATCTCGCTATAATATAGCTAAGTTGGCAACAGCGGTTATCTATTGTTTGTTTCGCCAGCCTCAGCGATTAATATTTTAGTAATTGATTAAAGCCTGGTCGCAACAGTTGCACTCTCTCTGTGTATTTTTAACAAATAATTAAATCATCTACAAAATGACCAAGACCCGAGTTTATGTTGTTGGTGTCGGCATGACCAAGGTAAATATAAATATAAACAACACACAATCATACAAACATAAATCGGCAATCAACAACAGCAACAAAGAGAATTAATATCTCTTGGAGGCGGAAAGAAAAGTCGTCTTAATACTCCCCCCGCCTAAAACAGCCAATTATCGCAATCGGACTTTGATCTGCAGTGCACTTCGGTCAAAACAGAAACAGAAATCGCAATGTTGTTGCCGAGTAATCGAAATCTCTAGTTATAAGCGTAATCTAAAGTGGACCGATTAAACTTCTCTCGCTATAAATAGGAATATCAATTAAATTAAAGCTAATGCGATTGCCCTTTTCCAAAGTTCGAGAAACCAGGTCGCCGCAACGATGTTTGCTATCCGGACTTTGCAAAGGAGGCAGTCACCAAGGCTCTGCAGGATGCCAGGCTGCAGTACACGGATGTGCAACAGGCTGTCGTTGGCTACGTCTATGGTGACTCCACCTGTGGACAACGCGCCGTCTACGAGGTGGGCATGACAGGTATTCCCGTCTACAATGTGAACAACAACTGCTCCACGGGCTCCAGTGCCTTGTACCTCGGCAAGCAGATTATCGAGTCCGGCAGTGCGGATTGTGTCCTGGCACTCGGCTTTGAGAAGATGGAGCGCGGATCATTGGCGGCAAAGGTACGCTAGAAACTTGGACTTGCCATGATCCTCAAATAAACTTTCTCCCTTTGATAGTATTTTGACCGTGCCAATCCCATGGAGCGTCACATCATTGAAATGGGAAACCTGACTGAAATTGGAGCAGGACCAATGGCTGCCCAGATTTTTGGCAATGCTGGCAAGGAGCACATGAAGAAGTACGGCACAAAGCCCGAACACTTTGGAAAGATTGCCTGGAAGAATCACAAACACTCCGTCAATAATCCGTAAGTGCATTGAATTATTGCCATGGCTGTAATAAACCTTAATCTGTGGTATTCGCTTATCTTATCTCCCTATGCTGATTAGCTACTCACAATTCCGCGATGAATACACTTTGGAGCAGATCATGAAGTCTCCCCAGGTGGTCGAGGGAGTGCTGACAAAGTTGCAGTGCTGTCCCACATCGGATGGCTCTGGAGCAGCTATTCTGGCCTCTGAGCAATTCGTGCGTCGTCATGGCTTGGAGAAGCAGGCTGTGGAGATCGTGGGCATGGAGATGGCCAGTGATCCAGAGTCGACGTTCGCCGACAAGAGCCTGATGAAGATCGCCGGCTACGACATGACTCGCCTGGCTTCTCAGCGCCTGTTCGCCAAGAGTGGATTCAAGCCACAGGATGTGCAGGTCGTGGAGTTGCACGATTGCTTCTCGGCCAACGAGCTGGTCACCTACGAGGCTTTGGGACTCTGCGGAGAGGGCAAGGCTGGCGAGTTCATTGACGCTGGCGACAACACTTATGGCGGCAAGTTTGTGATCAATCCCAGTGGCGGTTTGATCTCCAAGGGACACCCACTGGGTGCCACGGGATTGGCTCAGTGTGCCGAGCTCTGTTGGCAGCTGCGTGGTCAGGCCGAGAAGCGTCAGGTGCCCAATGTGCAGTTGGCTCTGCAGCATAATCTGGGTCTGGGTGGTGCCGTTGTGGTAGGTCTGTACCGTCTGGGTTTCCCGGCTGCCAGCAACATCAGGCACAATCTGACAGCGGCTGCCAAGATGGCAACTAGCGAGGAAGGCTTCAAGGTCTCGCCGCTGCTAAAGCTGCTGGAACAGGCCATGCAAGAGGACAAGGACAATCTAATTGAAAAGGTGCGCGCTATTTACGGCTTCAAGGTGAACAATGGACCCCAGGGACAGACTGGTTTCTGGGTGATCGATGCCAAGACCGGCAAAGGCAAGGTTATCTTCAATGGAACACGTAAGTAATGCAAGCTTTAATAATGTGACATGGATTACAAGAGTTTCCTTTTCCAATTTATAGAAAAATGTGATGTTACCTTCATTATTAGCGATGATGATGTGTTTGAACTGCTGACGGGCAAACTACCGCCACAGAAGGCCTTCTTCCAGGGCAAGATTAAGATACAGGGCAACATGGGATTCGCCATGAAACTGATGGATCTGCAACGCTCCGCACAAGGTCGCATTGAAGAGTTGCGCTCCAAGCTCTAAATGTATTTATTGAATACATTCCTTAAGCACTTTAACTACTCTTGGGATGGACTCTAAAGCTTTCAAAGCGTAGTTTAAATGAAATTATTAAATAATTATTGCATATTGTATTACTTGTAGCTTTTAAACAAATTGTTTTTATACTCTTTTAAAGAAACACGATTATATATTTGATTTTTGTACGATCCGAATCTTTATTGTTTCTTCAACGTGCATTGGCTTTAAAAACTACAATTATATATGTGTTGTATATATAAATATATAATTATTAATATATATGTGTGTGAACATGTGTGGTGTCTCAAAACACTTCAAAAATGTCATTAGGAAAAACACAAAAAATATAATTCAGAACCATTAATTAATGGGCGCCTTTGCACTTTGTTTGACATGTAAAAAAAAAATACTATGCCAATGTGCGCGCACAGTATATGAACAATTTACAGATACATATATCTATATGTATATATTACTAAAGTATCTCAAAGTTTGTCTATCTGTTGCCAATGTGTGTATCTTAAAGTGCCTGCGATAATAAATTAAAAATCTACATGTCTAAAAAGGGTTTAGCATTTTTTGAGCTTAATCTTCTAAAGTTATCAAATATAATAGATATAGGGTGTGTGTGTGTTTAAGTGTGTGTGGTGTGGGGTGTTTTATCTGTTAGATATACTTATATCCCTTTTGCTATATATACAATAAACGATTTGTGGGCTAACTTGTAAAGTTCTCAATTGCGTTAGACGCTTTTCAAAGTTGCTATCAAGTTGCCGAAACGAACAAATGTACAGAAAACAATTTGCAACAATTTGTAGCTGCAATAATTAATAATGTTAATGGTGGAGCCTCTTTGCTGCAGCTGCCACACACTCAATAGCTGTTGTTGGAGTTGGCATAGGATGACAACGAAGTGTTTGTTGTCGAGCTGTTGCTGCTGTTGTTGTTGTTGTTGACTGAGGCTGAAGCTGTTGCATTTGCTGAGGATGAGGAAGAGCTGCTTGAGCTTGTTATTATACTGGGCTTATTGTCCATGCTGGCCATTATCGAGCCAAGTAGATCGACTGGTGTTACGGACGTCGTTTTGGCTGCAGCTCTGCTGCCGGCTAGAATGATCTTGTGCGAGGGTAAATTGAACGTTTTGTAGGTGGTGCTGGTGCTAGTGTTTGTTGTTGTTCCTTTCTGCATGCTGGCATTTCTGTTGATAGTTGTTGTGGCAACAATTGTTGCTGCTGTTGGTGGTGGTGGCGGCGGCGGTGGTGGTGGCAATGGCATTGGCGGCAATGGAGGCGTTAACACCACAGCTGATAGGCGACCCACTAATGGCGTCAGCGATGAAGCTGGCAGCACAACCTTGACAACTTGTGGTGCTGTTGTTGGTAGTGGGGGCTGTGTGAGGCGCATCACAGGCATTGTTGTTGTTGGCATTGGAATTGTCATTGGCTTTGGAGCTGGAGCTGGAGTTGGAGTTGGAGCTGGCGGCGGTATATCCAAAGGTATAATCTCTTCGCTTAGCTCGATTACCTCCTCCTCGTGATCCACATCCAATTGTGGCGTGCTCTCCACAATCAATTCATTGCCCACATCTTCAACTGGATCGGGTGCAATTATCGTTGGTGGCGAGGATGGTGTCATCGGTGCTGGTGGTACAGATGGTGTTGTTGGTGCTGAGGGGACTTCAATTTTGCGATTGACTTCAGTTACAGTCGGCTCATCGGAAACCATTTTAAGTTGTATTTTGATTTCGGGCTCCTTTTGATTCAAACTGTTGACGTACGCTTCGCGGTGCATGAAGGGTGTTTGAGGCACTTGAGGCAGCATCGGCAATGCCGGCAGCATGGCTGGCAGTGGCGTTGCAGCATGGGCAACTGCACTTGCAGTTGCGGCAGGAGGAGGAGCATTAGCAGCTGTTGCTGTGTTAACTTCGTTAGTCAGGCGTGGCATCTTTGCAGGAGAAGGAGAAACTGTTGGCGTTGTCACTTCCGATTTATGTTCCTTTTTGCTGCGCTCCTTTTCCTTATCCTTATCCTTCTCTTTATTATTATCCTTGTCTTTATCTTTATCACGACTGGACTTGTCCTTATCCTTGCTGGACACTTTACTGTCCTTCTCCAGCGATGTAACTGCGGATGCCGCCGCTTTAATTTTATACGTGTGATCCAAAACCATTTTGCGCATGTCTATCTTGGATTCGTCTTTGTTTGATTTCTTTTTGGGTGTATTGTTGCTGCAGCTGCTTGTGCTGTTGCTGATGGTGTTGCTGTTGTTACTTTTGGTTTGCTGTGTGGGCGATGAGCTTGCTGGCGAATGATCCTCCTGGCTGCTTTCGCTGGAACGTCGCTCCTTGCCCTCCAGATCAATAGGTTTACGTTTTGCCTTGCCATCGTGTGTGCGCTTTGAAGGCGTCTTTTTGCCAGGCTCATCGTGACCAATGGGATTGGGCAATATTGTTTGCTTCTCTTTGTAATGCGGCGTCTCGGCCAACACTGGATTGTTCTTCTCGTTAATTACCTCCTGGCCGGGATAATACTGACGCAGACGCAAGTGCCAAGCTACAAAAGATAAAGGTAATTAATACGAATACAAGTTGTTAAATGAATAAATCTACCAATGCTCGTTACAGCCGTCACGGTGCGAAACTGATGAATGATGTTGCGTGGCAGAAAGTAGATATCATTGTCGCACAGCTGGATGCGAGCATAACGAATGCCATCACGGCGTAACTGATTCAGTTTGGCGTCCTCAATCCACTGCACACACTGCGATATTGGCGGCTCATGGAGATCCAACTGCAGCATTTCCACCAACGTATTAAAGTCCTGAGCGGCGAAGGCGACCACATCCTTAGTGATGCGATTTTGGTTATAGGATTGTCCACAATGCACAGCTTTAAGGATACCTGTAAAGCAATAGAACAAAATAAGATTTAGATACATTGATCAGTGAGATATGGAAAAACAATGTTTTGTATTATTATATTGGCAATAGTTCTTACCAACTGCAGCTGTGGTAATGCGCTCGTGTCCATGGCCTACATGATCCGCATGCGCCTTGGTGCGATCCTCAATCATTGTTTCACGGGCCTCCGAAAGACGTGGCAGATACTGCAGATTGCGCAGCTCATTAATGCGAGTGCTGCAAGATAATTTATGAAATAATAAAATAATTTATATACTTAAAACTTGAATATAATTCATGCTTAAAGTCCACACTTACCGCTGTCGTTTGAGTGGCGTCTTGCTGTTCAACTCCGCCGTGGGAACCAGTTGCTCGCCGGCGCGAATCCACAGGATTGGTCCATCGTTTGACTGGCGCGGATCCGTTTGCAGTATGGAATTGACACCCCAAGGCATTGTCTGTTGGTTTGTAAGTAACAATAATAAGTTAATAATCAACTGAAAGGTATTTCAAAATACTTGCCTTGCATAGAAATGGATTCTGTTCGATGCGACCAAGCAGATCCGGAAAATAGCCGCCCACCTCCTCGTGCACTTTGCCCACCAGACTGATCTGATGCAATGGTCCATAGCGAAAGGTGCCCTGGCAATAATTGCGCACAACCTGCAAGGAAGGAAGGTAATAAGTATGATTCCAATCATCTGGAAAATACTCACTCACCTGTTCATTATACTGGGCCATGGTGCAGGTCTCAATGTCGGAGTTGCGACCAAGAACGCCTGCCTTGACGGTCAGCGTTGAATAGTTCTCGGCCATGTGCTCGAGGAGATCGGGTATATAGCGCGCGGCATCGTGCACAATGCCCATCACATGGTGCGCATAACCCTGCTCATCCTCAGCAAAGCATACGCTGAAAAACTCATCCACCAGCTGCTCCATTTCATCCGGGGAGAGTGCATCAATTTCATGCTGATACATATGCACAACCGAGGCACCTCCATTCGGATACTGCTCCACTTGAAAGTACTGTCCGTATTTGAGATTTTCGAGGCCAACGGGAGCTTTTCGATTGGCAGCCGATGGTGGCGGTAAACTTTGGACAGTCTGCCAGGGACCTGAAACGGGTGCATGTTGAACGGATTGAACGCCAACGCTGCTGCGTCGTATTTTGGAGCGTTTATAACATTTGGAACAGTCGCGCGAGGAGAAAGATGACGAGTGCCTTGACGACGATGAAGAGGAGGACGAGGATGATGTCTTGTGATGACTGTTCGATGAGGAGGATGAAGACGACGATTTGCGTGCACTGCAACTGGAGGAGGAATGATTGGACGACGTCGATGTCTTTGGCGCTGGTGAAGGCATTAAAACGGATGATGAGTTGTTGATTGTATTAATCTCCTTGGTCTTCCCAGCATCTGATGAATTAAAGCTCAATTGTCGGGTGACTTCTTCTCGTGTTTTTATCACTGATTTGATAGCATCGCCATTGAGCAAAGGCTTCGTTTCAGTTATTGGTTCCTTTTTGATCTCACTTTCCGTCTTGATGTGTTTATTGTTAGTAAGTACTGTTAATGCTGTCGACTCCTTCTGCTCCTTCTCCTCCATTTTGATGTGCTGGTCAACTGTTGCCACTACAATAGATTCCTTCTCTTTCTCTTTCTCCTTTTCCTTATCCTTATCCTGAACCTTCTCCTCTTTGATGAGCGACAGCTTGCTGGAACTGTTGTTGCTGCTGCCGCGACTGCTGTCGGAGCTGCGCCGTCGGTGAGAATGTGAATTCGATGAGCAACTCGATGATGACGATGGTATCTGTTTTTAATCATTGTTATTATTAATTGTTGAGTAATAATAATGAAATGCAAGCACAGTTTTCATTCTATTTTCATTGCAATTACCTTCTCCCTTTCACGTTCCCGTTCCCGATCTCGATCGCTGCGATGTTGCTTTTTATCTTTGTTGCGGGAACTGCTTGAGGATGAGGAACTGGAATTCGGTTTGTAGTCGCTGCTGTGTCGATTTGTATGGGACTTGCTGCTGTTGCTCTTGCTAATATTGCTCTCACGATCCTTGCGCGGATCACTGTTATTGCCGTGTCGCTTATCTTCATCTCGTTCACGCTCCTTATCTTTTTTCTTCTTCTTGTGATTGCGTTCTGCCAGAGACGAAAGCAAATTGGTTCATGCATCAAAACAAAAACAAATAAAAACAGAAACAGAAAGGGAACCAAATAAATGCACTTGGCATCTTTTGCTTACCCGTTTTGTTGCTGTCTGAATCGGCAGACGTCGCTGCCACTGCCGCTGCCTTCGTTACCGTCGCAGTCGGCGCTGTTTCCGTCACTTTGACATTATTCGTTGTAGTTGCTGTTGTTGTAGTAGTTTTTGTTGCTGTTATTTTAGTTGTTGTGGTATTTGCTTTGCCGTCTCCACCCACTGACAGCTGCTGTGTTTGTTGTATAGTTTTCGTGCTATTGTCGTTATTGTTATTATTATTATTGTTGTTGTTGTTCTGGTGGTGCTGCTCTGTGCCCAATATGCTGCTCTCTTCTTCCTCTTTATTCTCCATGTGCAAATTTGTGTGGTTGTTGTTTGCCAACACTGATGACGCCGCAGCAACTTCTGCGTCGCTGCCGCTGCTTATCATTGTCTGTGTGAGTGGATGTAATGGATAAGAAAAGTATTAGGCGCAAAAATTGAGCAGTAGATTATGAGATATAACGCTCAAGTCTTCTTACCGCTGCCTCAGTGATTGCGACATTGGGGGCGGTGACGGGAGCGGGGACAGGTGTAGTGCTGCTTGCGGTGTCCGGACACATGGCGGGTAGCGGCAAAATGTTATTTTCGCCATCAGCGCCGCCGCCGCCTTCTAATGTGTTTTCCATACTGTTTGCACTGGTGTGTATTTGTGTGTGTGTGAGTGTGAATATCGATTTGCAAGTCGCTTGCCGTCTACGTGACGCTACTCAGGAAGCTATCTAAATCTCACGCGCAATTTGTTGCTGTTACTTGGCGTTCACTTGCACTTGCATTTGTAGTGGTGACCGGGTTCTTGCTCGTAATTCTACGCCTGCTCACTTTTTAATAACAATTTCGCGTTTTCGTTCTAGAACGAGACGTCGTCGTACGTCGTGCATTCATTGTTTGCCTTGCCGATAACTTAGGGTTGTCACCATATCGATGCTAAGGCATCGATACGTTCTTATCGTGCGTGATAGCTTTTATATCGATAAACTCTTACCGATAAAATAAGATATATTTATTTTGCGCATTGTTTAATTGATCAGCTGGTAAATTGACCTATTTACATACAAAGACACTTACTGTATAGTAAAAACACAATTCAAAGAATATTGTTCGCAATTTAATAAACATATATGTATATTTTAATGACTCTGCACTTATGATAATTACGTCGAACAAAAAGGTTGGATTGGAATAATTTGCCAGTGCTAAAATCACTATCGACATTTGCCCATCCTTAGTTGCTGCAGTTGATATCGAGCATCACTTTCCCGCCAAGATTTGATTAAATTTGCTTTATTTTTTGTAGAAATATTAACCAGAAATGTGTGAACTTTATTTCATTTGATATTGAACGTAAATTTTTTAAAAGACTGCAGTTTTGTATGTCTGTTATCATGTTGTCATGCACAATACACGATTAAACAAACAGAGAAGGGCTATTTTGTCGTATATAAACGCCAGTTCTATTTACATTCAGTCTTGAGGTTTTACTGATCAATGACCGGTTCTGGACTTCTCGTATTATTGCCAGTAAGCGACACATCACTGTTTTCAGCAGTTTTGATTATTGGAAGATTTGTTGGGTTATCCAAAATTTCGTCCTTTTTCACATGCAGCATGTCAATTTCGGTAAGGGCGACATTAGGTTCCTGTTTGGATAAAGAATATTAATCCAGCTGAATTTCAGAATAATATATTAATATTTACCTTTTCCATGGCTGCTTCGGAGACTTGTAAGTGATATTTCTCCTTGCACAGGCGGGATAATAGCGCAATTCCCACTTCACGGTTTCTGGCATACTTGGTTTCCCAAGCATCGAGCAGGCGGTTGTAATAACGAGCGTTCTCAAAGTACGGGAGGAACGTGTGTGTGCCTGCAGTGGGAAAGATGCGCTCCAGGGGTTTACATCGAGCCAGCTCATCTTCGGCAACGATGAGACAACGCACATCGTCGGGCAGTAGATTGTCCAGTATGGTGTCCACATACTCCTCACGGAACTCAATGGCACGACTGGTGAAATGATTGTGCTTGCGCACCTCTTCGGCAGTTAGGCAAGTGGTGAAGATGCGCTTGTCATGGACCAGCGGTCCCTCCAGCTGCAGTTCCTCAAGTATTTCCTGCTGCTGCCGTTCGTTCAGCTTGGGGGGCACCTGGTATAACGCGGTATTGAGGACTGCTTGTATCAATGGTCCTTTCACATGCAAATCGAGCGGCAGCTCTGAATGCAGCGATGGCGAAATGTTAATTTCCAACAACCACGGCACGAGATTCTCATCAAGCAGAACATCAAATCCAAATAGTTCGTAACAATTGTACCGGAAGTTAACATTCTGTCGATACATTCGATTCAGGCCCGATTCACCGCTTATAATGCCTCTGATAATCAAGTTTCTCAGAGTAGCCCAAAGGCGTTTTGTGTTAACGCCACGATTCTCCAGGCAGGACCACAACGATTGCAAGGTCCACTTGTGGCCCTGGCAAGCATTGAAATCCTCGTTCTTGGCATAGTTCTGTGAGAATTTATTGATGCTGTAATTGGTCAGATGCATGCAGCGCTCATCCAGATTCCCAAGCTCCGAACTGTACTTGACCGATGCAAAGCGAGCTAATCCGTCCTTGAACATGTATATACGCAGGGGATTTATGGACGTTAACACCACATAAAGACGCATGTCGAACTTGTTATCATTGATTAGCAACGGACGTTCAATATACCTGTAAATCAGATTGGATTAATTTAAAATGTAAAAATTACAGTTGTTGTTTCACATACTTTTGGACAACCAGTGGACGATCCTTGGGAAACTGACTCCACTTGTTAACGATGCGGATACCAGTGCCTCGAGCACTTGCTGGCGGTTTAACAATCCACTTCGTGAGCTTGGAGGCGTTCTTTGGCCACACCTGTCGCAGATTCTCTAAATCATCCGGCATTATGTAAGATCTAATCAAATTTTGAGAGAATTTTAAAAAATTATTATATTTAATATGTTGTGTTAGCTACTAACTTTTGCATAATGCCAAATTCCTTTTTGCCGAATTTCTTCATATTGCAGGCAATACTACGCCACATTGTGTCCTTTCGTCCAATACGAAACGATCCTGGCATATGATTGTATTTCTGATGAGAGCGTATGGTACGGAAACCAGGACTCTTCATGTGCTTCTCCCACACGGCCATCCAATCGGTTGTATCTATAGAAAGAGTAAATAAAATAATTGTAAATTATATACTATTTATTAATCAGATCGAAATGAAATGTAGGGAATAAAATGTTTATTTCTGCGAGATTTATAATATAGAGATTTTTAAAGAAATAAAATAAATTATTTAAAGGTTAAACAATAAATTAATAAATACTATTATGTGACTAGCTAACTTACTTTTGATTATACGAAAGCCCGAATTGAGAACGACACGTTTCACGATCTTGGGCATGACTGGACTTAGCTTCCATTTGAGGACACGGTGCAGAGCGGCAGGCATGGGAGGACCCTTGTCTGCATGCGATGTGAAGTTCAAATATGGTGGCACATTTGGGAACAAACTGGGTGACAATATTGCCTCTGGCTTATAGTATACAGATGCTTCAGAATCAGCAGTGGTTGTGGTTGCCACTGAGGCCTTTGATGGCACTTTGTCCAGTTTTAAACGAATGTGTCGGCTCTGGCTTGTCTCGTCGTTATCTTCGTCTAGGTAGAATGGTGTGCCCACATAGTCTTCCTCCGAATCGGAGTCATCATAGCTGGTTATTTCGTCAATGGCTGCCACAAGGATTAAAACATTAATTGCATTAATTCAAATAGTTCGTTTATTACGAGTAACATTGTAAATTACCAGCACAGGGATCATCATCGTTTTGACGACCCTCATGGTTAATGCTGACACACTTGTTCAGTGTGACGCCCATGTAATTATTGTGTTCACCAGACGCGATACGTGATCCAACGTACTGAAGTGGTAACTGCGATGGTTGCGCATACAGAGATGCATAGAGGCTTGTCTCCAGGGCCGATGCTGCTGATTTGGTTAGACCATTTTGGGTTAATATTTTGCTTTTCTCATCGTGTTGCTGTCCATTCAGCATGCTGCTGCCATGGAACGTATTAACAACTATCTTGCTGGATGCCTTAATAGTCGTCACACTGGAGCTTTTGGCCAATCCACTCCTTGGGGGACTGTGGCAGCTCGTGCCGGTATTAGAACGCTTACAGCTGCTGCTGTTGCCGTTGCCGTTGCTATTCGTTGCATTTTTGGCAAGAGCATCTTCACGTGCACGCTTTAAAAGCATCTGTGTGTTAGCATTGCAGCCAAAGCAATTGGGAAGGGGGAACAGCCACAAAAACAAAACAAAACCATGAAACATTTAACAATTAACGATTAACGATTAACAAGAACAATAATGCAGATTTCGGCAAGCCGAAAGTTAAATATTCATGCAGAAATGTTTTAAGCTCAGCATTAGTTTTCTACAACTTTTCGGAAATAATAATAATAATAAAAGTAGAAAATTTCAAATTTCTTTTTCATTTATATAAAAAGTGATAAGCAATTTAAGAATGTTTAATTCTTATTATTTATTAAATAAATATAAATATCACTATCATGTTTGGACAAAAATAGCTCCTTTCTTATTTCCATATTAAATAGAGTAATTAAGTTTTCTTTTATATGCATTCTTTTAAATTAATTAATTTTGGGATTTTATTTCCTTTTTTATTTTATGATGTAAAGCAACAAAAATCTTCAATAAAATATATAAAAAAAATAAAATTCTTAGATTTTTAATTTCACAATTAGCAGTTACGAATTTCGGAATAAATCGAATAATTAAATCATGCAATAAATATATTCAATGAATTATGTTTGAATTCTCTTGGAAGCCAAGTAAAAATGTTAAATGAAATAAATAAATAAATATTTGTGCAAGTTCTAGTTTAAGAACATCTACTGTAAAGAAATAAGTATTTATATGAAAAATAAAAATCATGCAAATTACAACAGTGATAACAGAAAATGAATTTAACTTGATTAAATGTGGGGCATATTTAGATTAACTGATAAAACTATAAACTATCAGAAGGACAGAGCTGTTAGTTAGATTTCAACATGTACTTGATGGTAATACGCACCTGAACTTTTTTGTATGGCTCAGACTGTAGCACGCCAACAACTGGCGCTGGCACAGAGTTCAACTTGGGTGTGATACGCGGTGGCGGCGACTTGGCGGGTGCTGCAGTGGCAAGGGCAGCAGCCGAAGCATCCGTTACCTTGGAACGCCTTGGCGATGGCGGTGATCTCTGTTGTTGTTGTTGTTGTGGTTGCTGTTGTTGTTGTGGTAGACTTTTTGGTGATTTTGATGGAGTTGTCACTGAAGCGTGTCCGGCCGAGCTACGCATTTGACTGGAGAGCCTTCGTGGGCAATGATAATTGTAATTATGTGTCGATTGATGATTGGATTGATGATTATGATGAGAGAGTTGCTTGCACGTGACCAGCTTATCCTTATAGAGCTCAACTTCTTCTAGCCAGGATTCATGAAAGTCCAAGATTTCGATGCCTTTACCATTCGATGGAGTTGTACGCTGACGTGCGTTCTCCTTGACGGCGGCAGAGGCGGCAGCAGAGGCAGAGGCAGCGGCAGAGGCCGCAACGGGTGTCGCATGTGAACGCATCGCTGCCGTTGTCATTTTTTCAGTTGTAATCTGTGCCATAACGTTTCCACAGAGAATTTTGATTGCTGCAAAATGTGTAATTGATTACAGATTGTATTTGTTTGGATTATGTGACAATGTTGATGATGCTGCTGCAGTGACGGCCAGCTGTGTAACGCCATTATTACTTCTGTCACGGTTTTAGCCAGCAATAGATAGATAGATAGATACATAGATTGTGTGTGTTGTCAATGGCTGCTATTTTCGACATGGCACAGCACCAAGATCACACACACACGCACACAAAAACGAAGACAATGAGACGCTCGCTTTAATTGTCTATTGGTCTCGTTAATCGACCATTTAATTAAAAAAATAAAAACAAAACCTATCAATGGATACAAGATCGCTGGGCGTTGGCCAAAATACTTGACGATGCCCGCCTTTCAAATATATCAGAACCCGCGTAAATGTTGTTGCTGTTGTTGTGGTTGTTGCTGTTGCTGCTTTGGCTGTTGTCACTGTTGTTGCTGCCCTTGTGCAGCCCGCGTGGCGCTGTTTTGGAGTACGCTTTGAAAAAAACTCACTTACCTTTTACATTTACACGCACACAATTAATTTTGGGAGTGTAGCAGGCAAACAAACCAAAAATGTGTTGCCTTTTGTTAATTGGCTACTAGATCAAAAATATTTTACTTAATTTCAAACAAATAGGCGGACAGCTGACGCTTGCTACACTGCTAGTTCAGGGTTGCCACCCGGTCCGAAATGTTAGTCCGAGAAAAATATGTCGATCTGGCAAGTTAGTTGAATTGCCAAAAATAGTAAAACTGCTAAAAACGAACTTTTTTAATTTTTCGGAAATTTTTTTAGCCAAAATTTTATTATTAATTATTATTTAATTTTGAATTGTATATTTGCATTTAATTGTTCATTTGTCTTAGAAATTATTGCTATAAAAACTCAAAAAAAAAATACATAAATAAATTGGGCGCGTTTGTGATCACAGTGTGACCAGTCGAGAATAGAAAATACCAAAATCTAAGACGACAAAAAATACTGAAATCCAACAAAAAATGCGGCCAAGCAGACAGTGTGACCGAGCAGCAAGTGCTACCAAGCGAAATTCATTATTATGTTAGCGGCAAGTTCAAATTATATGCAATTTCGACACTGTAAAAGCATATCATAGTAATAATAATAAATAATCAATAGCATGCAATTAAGCAAACTTCCACATGTCTAATTAACGAGCAATACATTTGTTTTAACTGCTTAGCACATAAATCAAATAAATGACTCAACCCAAAAGTTCGAGTTCTACCTGCACATCAAATGTTGGACCTACATGAGTGTAACGAATGCTCAGATCAAATGCGGCTCATGTTGTTGATGAAGACATCAACATTTCAATTTATACACCTTCCGTAGCTGCATTCGGTTTTTTTTATATTGATTTCGATGTACAAAGTGATTTATCGCAGATCCTGCGGCAAAATTCAAGACTCGAAAGAGAAACCAGAAAAGCGGCAACTTAAGCGCTGCGGTAAAGGCGGTCATAAGAACCTGCCTCCTGACTGTGGCTCACACACACACGCACACACACACAGACGGAGACGATATGAATCTGTCGATAAGTTGTGGCTGGGACGGCGGCATTATGAGCGTTTAAACGGCATTCAAGACACCGCCTACAAAACGTCAACACTCTCTGACCAGAGACGTGAGACGAGAGAGGAGAGAGAAGAGGACTCTGGGATGATGAACTTATCTTCATCTTTGGAATTGTTTAACCTGTGTGTGTTTGTGTGTGTGTTTATTTCTGTCACTGGCTCTCGAGACATTTTGCGGTACAGTGGCTGGACGATGACAGATGTAGATATGTGCCTATGTGTCATGTGCCTAATCCAGAAGCCGCTGCTTCTGTGTGGCCCCTCTCTCTCTCACTCACTCTCTCTATATCTCCCTCTCTATCTGTGATCCATCTTACTAGTTAGGCACTTTCACTTTGAAGTGCGTTGCTTGTTTATTAAATATTATTAATTAGCACATAATGCACATAATTATTTAATTAAAAAAAAAAATCATCTATATCAAAAAGGGAAAGGGCACAAAGGTTGCTCAAGTTTAGAATTTCAACATCTTTCACAGCTCGATTGTAGGCGGCATTTCTAAAATATCAAATTTCTGCCCCGAAAATGCAATTAATTTGCCGCCTGCACAATGCACTCGAGTTCAAAACATATATATATATATATATAACTAATTTGGCTCTATTCTTTATAATCCCCCATAAATCCAATTGCATGTGTGTGCTTTGGATTCACGGGTTCCTCTCAAGCCTTTTTGCCTATTTTCGGCACCTTTTGGTAAACATGAGCTGGCTGAAAAGCAAAAATAGAGAAAGGATTCGCAGGATTCTTTTTGATCGTCGCACATTGATTACAGCTCAATTTACACTCCGTCAAGGTGTGTCCCAGAAGAAACTGAGCTGCCTCACTTTGCCATTATTCAATTACAAAGGGGTTTTCCCCTTCGTTTTCTACTCAGCTCTTTTCTCGATCGATTGTTGGTAGTCTTACTTATGTGGCATTCACATATGGTTTCGATCTAATCGCATCTGTTGCGTAATGGAGATGGCATTCGACATAGGGCCTTCGGCTCACCTGAGATCATATCGAGCCAGCTCTTTTCAAAAGTGATGGATTTTGCCAGAGATTTTCATACACTCATAACAATATCGAAACAAAATATAATAAGTAGTAAAAGGTGTAAAGTTAACAAAGGGATTAGCCTAAAAAAATATGAAAAGCCATTGTTGGAAATTTGTATGTCTAATAAAACTAATCCTAACTCGGCAATAGTTAAAACGTCTCTATTTATTTTTTCTGAATCTAATAACTATATTAAAACTTTGTTTTACAATAATATATGCATTTAAAAAGTACTCTGTTTGACTAAATTCAAACTAGATTATTAAACTACTTTACACATATAATCGATAGGCAATTGCTACAAATTGGAACAAATTGTTAAAGTATTAAAAAAAATATCAGCTATAAAATGTCTGAAAAATATTTGAATGCCAAAGAGTTGGCCATATAAAGACGGCCTATCGACATATGCATAAAGTTAGTTTTACGTTTCCATTTCGAGAATCACAATACCAAAACAACAAGACAAAATGGATGCTGTCTTCAATTCAAGTCGTATAAAACTTAATCGGCAGCTAAGTCGACGATTAATTTTACTGCTTATTTTGTTTTCATGCGACCCATAATAAAAGCCCATCATGAGCTTTACCCTCTCTGGGTTATGTTATTTCATTCTCTGTGACGGCGGTAAAATAAAATTGGAAATTTATAGTCGTTATGGGTTGCCCACGAAACGGGGTTGCTCTTTCTATCACACTCTTAACATCTCTCACTCTCTCGCTCTGGATTTGGGTCCAAAAGGGGCTGTCAATTTGGAATACCTGTAGCTTCTGCGAAATTTTCTACTTAAAAAATTATAATAATAACGAGAATGATGATGATGACCAAAACATCGCGAATTTCTAACTTGTAATACCCTGTATACATTGACCTTATTGTACATTTATATATTCAGAATCAATATCAATGAATAGGATCATTGTCGTCTGAGAGATTGTTGTTCAGAGAAGCTGTTTCTTCATTTTTGAACCTAAAAATTGTTCTGTAGCATTTTAGTATCTAAATTCTCTATTATGAAAAGTTTCTTGAAATCTTCTTATAAAAAACCAGAGTTATATTTATAATAAAATCTTAAAGTTGCAGTTATTAAACTAATTAAAGTTTTTATTTACATGAATTTGTCAGAGGCTAGGTATCTGACAGTCGAGCACACTCTCAAAAAAGTATCTTTTCACCTTCTTCTTAGTGAGCATCTCATCTGGAAGCTTGTTTGACGTTGATAATTTAGCAAATATAAAAAATGCAATATTTTGACAGCATTGTGTGCTGAGTTATAGAACTTGGAATTAATTTGCCAGCAGATGAGACACAGAATGAGTGAGAAAGAGGGAGAGAGTGGAGAGAGAGAGAGAGAGAGATGACCAATCGATGTCAAGGCAACAACTGGCATTTAATGACGAGGGCTTTGATTTCATATGAATTGAGTACAGTTTGGGCTCGTGAACAAATTACACAATGGACGATGGGACCTGTACCTGGAGGACGGATGCGAAAGTAGCAGCTGGTGACGCACTGGTGACGCTCTATTACACACACATTCACACGCACAGTTAGCCATGATACTTAACAATTTAGAACTCGGTTTAAATTACATGGCGTTCAACACCCCCGTCGTATCCCACCCAGGAAGTAATTGGTGGGTGGGGGTGGGGGTGGTAGAGGGAGGGGTGAGAGGGGACTATCCGCTTGTGCGGTTCCCGAGCAATTTAACATAATTTCAGGTTTCGAAGGCATGAATTATAAAGTACTCGGTAGAGTTCCCCTCTCTAACTTTTGGGGACCCTTTCGGTAGCGTCTTTAACGCATGACGCTCATCCTCTTGATGGAGTGGGGTTGGGGTTGGGGTTGGGTGGTAATAATTATAGGGCTTCAGGGTATTTGTGGCTTGGACGGCACGATTTGTTTTACAGAAAGTTAGTTTTCGTTGTCGCATGTTTGTACACAAATTGCGAGTATTTCCACTGTCGGTACTCGGGTTATGTCCTTGCTCCTTCGGAGCCCTCAACTGAATGATTTTATTTGTATTGTCCGATGCATCATTCTTTTGTTGTATATAATTATTATAAATATTTGCTATTAAACAGTTGGAAAATCGTTTCTCATTTGCAGCTGACGGTCGGAATGCGACTGTTTTACAAATTCGTAGAACAGAAAACTTTATTCAATAAATGGAGAAAGCAGCTGCTCGAAAACGGACAACAAATTATTAAAATAATATATAATAAATTAATTTTAAACATAATAAAGCATTCAAGCAAGTTAAACTACTCAAACAACTTTACAATAGCCAATTTGTGAAGGACTCTTTAATAATTTAATAAAATTTAATTTAATAATTTTAATAACATAGAATTAGCTTTAAATAAGTTCCTTAATTATTTAGGTAGTAGAATCTTCTGGCCTGTATTTTTCCCTGAATAAAGAAATATACTTTATTTGATCATGTTACTTTCAAATTATATTTAATATCTTAATATTGAATTCTTAAATAACTGCCAACATCTTCTTCCGGCACTTATAAATATCATAAAAAAGTTAATAAGTTTCAAATTCAAATTTTCACTTTTTGAGTGCAAAGTATTTATAAATTCTAAAAATATATTTTTAATACATTTTTATTTGAATAATTATTTTACAACACAAATATTTAGTAACATAAAAATAAAAGAACAAATTCATATATAGGGTTGATCTTCTATTGAGCTCAAAATTAAAACGATGCTGTTTATAAGATGCTAAAGTGTGGCACTCATTAATCCTATACACTCCTATGATATCGAATGATGTCCAATGAAATCGAATGATATCCATTGTATTAAAGCTTAATATGAAAAACGAGATGGCAACCGAAAACGATTAGCCAACAAGTTCAGAAAACGACTTTGACTCGAAGTCTGGCACCGGCTTCATTTTGAATCTCCTCTGCCCCCTCAGCCCTCTTATTCCCACTTCTTCCCTCTACCCTCTTGTCTCTTCCATTACGTTCAGTTCAACAGCCGTTGCTTTGACTAATTTATGTGGCTTATATGGCAAACGAATTCATAATTGAACTGTAAATGGTAAAAATATTTATTGTCTTATCACATCGTATAACTTGCGGTGTCACCACAGTCAACTGAAAACCAGATGGAATAGAAATAGAGCGAGCTACTACAACTAATAAAGTCAATGTGATTTTAAATGATTGACTAGCAAATGCTCTGTAAGTTTAATTAAAGTGACCAGAATCTGTCATTGTTTATTTGGTAAATATGTAAAAAAAAGATTATGTTTTATCGAAGTTGTTAAGTTAAACTTAAATCCTTCAGTAAAAAAATTATACCTTATAAATTGAGCCAATTTTTTACTGGTGCTCTATCAAAATATATTAACTATTATGGGACATATATTTTGGTATATTTAAAAGTAAAAAAGTAATCGCTTATATCATATTTCGACTTGTTTACCTCATCTGCCGTCAAAATAGAGCCATTGAATTTTCTATATTATGTTGTTGGAATCTTCTTGCCGAGAATTCTATCAAATTCCAGCAATTTGAGAAGATTCCGCGACTCTTTTGTAGATTTATTTCTATACAGGGTATAAACATGAAAGACAACAATTTACATTTGCTATGAATATCAAATAAAAACAGATCCAGATCCGGAGACCGAACCACATGCAACTAGTAGTTTAACTTAAGCTCCCACAGCAGCTATTTATTTAAATACCGCTAGGCAGAGGAGACAGAAGGGGGGGGGGGGGGGGGATGACAGAAGATTGCAGTCTTCTACCTGTGGACCATTTGCCAGGTACCGCAATTTGTGCATAAAAATAATATTCATCGTTATCGTTATTAACTTATGTTGTTTGCGCTAATGCCAAGAGTTGGCCAAGAGTCGAAAGTCGAGAGATGAGAACAGAGAATGGAGAATGGAGAATCAAGCGAGAGTCTACGCGCTGGGGAATGGGAATCGGGGATTCAGGGAATCAGGGAATCAGGGAATTGGAGTCGTTGTCGTTGTCGTTGTCGTCGCAGCAGTTGGCAACTAAATGCGCTAATCCGCGTGTTGTCAACTTCATTAGCCGATAAACACGCCGACACATTAAATTGGGCCCAGGAGCTCCAATCCCGGGGACGGAGGCTTCTTTTTTTTAGCGGCTTGGTCATTTGAAGTTGCCAACGAAAAATTGCTGCCACTTGAATTTTTAATGCCCATAAAGTATGCTGATGCTGCCAGCCAGCCAGCAGAGGAGAGGATGCACTGCATCGCTGTGCTTTTTGTCTGGTTATTAGCCGTTCCTGGCCAACTAACCAAGCAGCCCAGCTGACTTTGACACTTGGCAAATGTCGGAGCCGGGACCTGGAACTTGGTTAGAGCAACAGCAACAGCAACAGCAGCAACAACAGCAACAGCAGAAGCAGCAATCTCCTTGCTTGCCAAATCCCCAAATGAAAGTTCACAATAAAATACGATGGCTTAGCTTTTGTCTGCTTTTCCTTCCAGTTTCCCCTCTGTTCGCCTCCATTGGCTGATTTTAGTTTTGGTTTTGGTTATGGTTTCTTTTGGGGCCCCGTCGTCAGGTGTGTAATTCGATATCTTTGCTCTTTAATCCCGCATCCCAATCGCCAGTCATTCGTTTGTGTGCGCGATTTATGTACTACATTTGTATTTTAGCAGGCAACAGGCAGTCAAATCGCAGCACAGGGACAGGAACAGGAAAGGGGCTAGGGGCAAGGAGGAGGCATCCATCCGGCCAGGACACAAGTTGGCTGGCAACGGCGCAGGATGCGCCACTAAACAATAATTATGACAACAATAAAAGCAAAAAGCTGCACAGCCGTCGCCATGTAAAGACCAAATACAACATGAAAGAACTTTTATCTTGGACACGACGAAGATTTGATACCCTTGCCGACCACTGTAAAAGTATATATTTAATTTAACGATATATAATAATAAAATCCTACAATCTAGAGCAAATACTTTGAAAGCTAGCCATTTTTTAAATATTATAACTAGTCATTCTCAGGCTAAACTTGTTCAGAATATTTGAAGTAGTATTAAATAGTAATAAAAACCTATCGTTGTAATGACAGCAATACCCGTATAATTCAAGTGTCATAAATATTGCTATAAAACTGAGAGACTACTTTGCATATGGTTTTTAATAAATTAGCCTTTACTTCCTAGAGCTAAAATTACTGGCATATAATACTTTTGAATGAACTAGAAATAGCTTTTCATTAATACTAACAATAAATTTATCTACCCAACAATTGAGATAATCGTATATTATATTATCTTTTTGTTGTTGTTATTTTTATTATTTTATTTATTATGGATTTATAAATAGAGTAATGAAAAATCAGCTTATAATTAGTTATAAAGTAATAAAATAAGTTATAAAATTTGTTTCAAATTTCGTGACAAAGTGTAAATACCCTTTCCAAGGGTATAAAAACAGCAATGACAAAAGTTCCTTTGGGATTCGTCGGAGAATAAGTCGTCGGGGTTTTTTGAGAGAAAGAGAGAGATTAGGGGGCAATTATTGCTTCACACGGACGTGCTTGCGTTTTGTTTTGGTTTTTTGGTTTTGACTGAACAAACACAAAAACAAGAACATCAAATTTGAATTTGGCCTCAAGTTGCTTCTATTAAGCGCCGGTATAGAATGTCCTTACCCAGAATTCAAAATAAACATCTATTTATATTAATGAGTTTTTCAATTGAGAAGACGAAGAAGCAGCTGAGTAATTCGAATATTTATAAATTGAACCTCAATCAACTCATCTTAAAACTTTGAAAAGTTTATATAGTTTTTATAGATACACTTGGAAATAAATCTAAAAAAACAGAATTAAAATTTCAAATCATAATTAAAATAATAAATCTCATAGAATAACGATTATTCTTGAGTTTTATAATAAAACTAATAATGATAACAGTCCCTGAAAATTTGCATGCTGTAGTTTACTTTAAAATTCTTTCCTATTTGCTAAATAATATCCACTTAATTGAGATGTTGATATTTGGAAAATAATAAACTGTATTTAATAATCAAGAATTTCAATGCAAATATTTTTTTTTAAAGATTTCAAAGAGCGGTTTCAGGTTACGATAGTACATTTGTTTAGTAAGGCCACACAAATATTAATTCAATACTCACTCTCTCTCTTTCTCTCTCTCTCTCTGTGTCTCTAGGTTTCGATAACAATCGAGCTAAAGGCCCAATTGAAGTAGTAATTACTACTTAAGAGCAGCATTAACGCTATCACTTACACATGTCACATGGCTTTCGAGCATTACTGGAACAATGGGCGTCAGGCGATGCCCCACAATGGGGTCCCACAATTATGCCCAACGTCATTATCATCAGCGTGAATACCTACCGTGTTTCAAGTAACCAAAATACAACAAATAACAGCCTCATCATGATCTTGACCGAGCACAAAATAAAAGAAAAGAAACAAAAAATGAAATGGGAAAAATAAGTAAATATTCCTACAGAGTTTTGGCTTTTTTTGTATCTGAAGACTGGGTACTGAGATTGAGGTATTGGGATTGAGACTCATCATCAAACAAACTTACAACAAATAGGGCCAAGACGAGGGGAATCTGGCAACCTGGCAACCTGGCAAAACCTTCGCACACGGCGGCTGCGGCATATTGATTAATGGATCAAAGTCTTTTGACACGAGCTATTTTGGTAAGAAATCCTTTGTTGATCTTAACAAACATACAGCAACACACACACACACACATACACACACACACAACTACACTTATATTTATATACATATGAATACCAGAGGTATTTAAAGTTCGTTATTCAATAAATTTTCAATTTTGACTGATTGTGAGTGGAATAAGGTCGTTCGTCAGTCGTCGCGTCGGTCGTCGGTGCGTTATGATGTATGTTTATCTGCCCCCATGTATATGTATATATATGTATGTGTGTGTCTGTGTGTGTGTGTGTGTGGGGGTGTTTATACATACACACAATTGGTATGTGGTTGCGCTTTTTAACTTTTGAGTTGTTGTTTTGTTGTAATACACTCATTGTAGCCGCTGTTTCTGGTGTTTTGTGTTATTATTATGATTGTTGTTATTGTATTATTGAATTGTTTGGGCCAAAGCACTTGGAAACCATGCTTGTGCCGCACAGTGGGACATTTCAAATTGAATACTAACCAGTGTCAAGTGCTATGGTTTTTTCAATAATTATTCAATTCAAATTCATTAAATTTCTTTAGTTTTTTAATTAGTTTTTTATATTTAAGAAATTTTGTTAAGAAAAAATAATTAAATTCAAAACTAGAAATATTTGTAAAATGTATATAATTGTTTTAAAAATATCTGTAATATAAAAATCATAATTAAAATACAATTCATCCCTTTTCAATTTCACAGAAATAACTGCTGCGTTCAACCCACTGTGCCATATAGAAATATGCTTGGTATGGATCATCCATTATCTTTACGATGCCGCACACTTGCGGTACTATACGAATACAACAACAACAACTTGGCTACTCTTGTTGTTGTTGTAAACGGAATGCCGCTTAGTTTGACTGTTGTAAGAGTTGAGGAATGAGGAACTGGAGAAAGAGTGTAGGGGACGAGGGGGGTATTCTGCTGTTTGGCCGTATTTGTTTACAAATCCATGATTCAAGTAGTACGAAATGTTTTTCCACACGGCGCGAGCTACTCCCTCCAGAGGAAAAAGCAAGTAATAGATCATTAATTCTTCAGCTTTGATCAAAGAGAAGATATCCTGTAAGTAATTAGGGACTTGTGAGAGAGATGCATATATATATAGCATATATTTCTCTAGGAAAAGCATAAAAAATAATATCATCTCATTTATTTCAATTTGTAAGAAATCCAAAAATTAAAAGATAGATATCATATAATGTTGAAAGAGTTAAGAACGAATTTCTGGAAATCAAAAATCAAAAATTTAATATATTAACATAATATATGTTTATTTTATGCGTGACAAATAGTAAATAAAAATGACTTGCGGTCAAATTAAAAATATTTCTGTATCTCAATTATTACTTTCAATATTTTGCACAACTCTAAGTACAGTATACTCTCTTCAGCATTACTTACAGGGTATATTGTTGGCCACGGCGGCCATTGTGTGACTAAATGGAGCTATAGCTGTGCATTCAATACACACACACACACACATAGATACTCGCATGGAGCTGGTATTGGTGATCAGTGTGAAACGGTCGCGAAGATGGATTTCTTTTCTTATTTTCCACACACATTTCTTCCTCTTTCTTCTGGGGCCGCAGGGGCAGGCAACACATACAACAGAGAGCAGACAACAGACAAAGCCAACGAAGTTGTTTTGTTGTGGCAAGCATTGTTGTTGTGATCAAAGCGGCTTGGCGCGCCAAATGATACACGTATGAGTATGAATATAACTATAAGTATGAGTTTGAATGTGAGTATGAGTTGTTCTTTTTATTATTATTTATGTTATTTCAGTAAAATTGTTGCTGAATTTTTTTTGTATTAAATTGTAATTACTCATGGCGCTGTGGAGACCTCGAATGTTGGGGCAATGCTTGCGCTTGACCAGACCAAACCAACAACAACAACAACAACAACCGCATTTATAGGCAGCTGTTGAACCGTTAGAATCTATTGTTGCCACACGTGCCTCTATGGAATTATGGTAGCAACAACAGACAATTGATTATGCCGAATGCGGTTACTCCAGATGACTGTGATGCTGACGCTGATGCTGACCAGAGTTGCAATTCCCCATGGGGCCCATACAAAGTCATCCCAGTTATATGGAAACACAGTTCCGACCTCTAGTTCGGGTTCGAGTCCGAGTCCAGGTTGATTGATTGCTGCCCTGAGGAGGTTGCTGCTGTTTTCCAAGTCAACTCGTAGCTGGCTGTCAACACGATTTGGAAAACAAACAGAACACAAGAAATGCGCATACGTCAAACTGGCCCACAATTGCAGCCATTCTCATTCTCATTCTCATTCTCAGTCTCAGTCTCAATTCCCCGATCCCCGATCCCGTTTCCAAACAGTTGCAAAAAGTAAAGGCCAAGAGACAAGAACAACAGGCAAAAGAAACTCGCACAAAACGGGCGGAGCTGTTGATTTGAAAGAGCGAAAACAACTAAAATGTCAGCTGGACATGCACATGAACCAGGTTCAGGTCCAGTTTCAGTTGTTGTTGTTGCTGTTGCTGCTGCTACGGAAGCAACAATAAGAGGCAATGTCCACTAAACACAGCACGAAAAATGTCCACACTTTGAACTCGATTTGGTTTGAATGCCTCTAAATGTGTGTGTGTGTGTGTGTGTGTGTGTGTGTGTGTGTGTTTGTGTGTGTGTGTGTGTGTGTGTAGGTGTGAGTATGTGTGTGTGTTGCCAACCGGTAATCTGGCAAAGAGGTTCTAAGCACATGCAAATTGTGTGTGCACTGAGCGAAATATTCTGCAAATTTATTCATGTTATTTAAGAATCTTAAATATTCAATATTTCCATATATTTATTAAATGATTCTAAAAATGTTTACCAAATTAGATACGAGTCTTTATAAACTAGCATAATTTAGCATGATGTAAAGGAAATATAAAGGCTTAATTGATACAAGTTAAGTTAAGCCTAATTTTATTTCATATGTTTTGCAGGAAAAAAATAAGACTTTTTTAGTTTTTATAATTGAATAAAGTTATCAGGAATGCCATAGAAAACGGAACCAACCGAAAATCTCAAAAATCTCCATAATTTTTTGGTAGATTTTCGGTTTGTTTCGGTTTCTATGGCACCCCAGTATATATAAATCTCTAAAGCAAACTTTAATTTATTACGAAAAAGTTCTTATGAAAAATGAAATTTTATAAATTTTAATTTAATATTTAGTTCCAACACTTATTATTGTAAATTGAAAATTAGTAAGCGCTTTCTGTCAGTGTACATGGCAATGTTAATTTCTAGAAGAAAACAGTAGGATTAGTGCCAAAATGGATGCACAGCCCTGACAAAACGGCTCAATGCAATTGATAAGCTAAATAAACTGTCAACAAATAAAACACAAATCAACAAGAATCAACAGCGATTGTCCCAAAGGAATATTCAACAAAATATATATGTATATAGGCTCAAGGTTTGAATATGAAAAAGAAGGATGGCAAAAAGGTTTGTCAGGCAGTCAAATCATATCGCCTGGAATGTGTAGAGCATGGCATAAATGTCACTTCGAATGAGAATTTGCGAGAGAGATGACGAACGCAGCATAGCGTGAAGCCAAATGGGCAATGTGTATGGATCTGGGACTGGGACTTGGTCTGAGTATGGGCGAGGTTCCGACTCCAAAACGATACATCATCGAAAAGCAACAGGACTCGAAGTTGAAACGCCAGTGAAATTCAGTCTGCTGCTGTTGCTGTTGCTGCTGTGCTGTGCTGTGCTGTTGTTGTGCCTGTTGCCTCTTTTTGTGGCAAGTCAACATGATCTCATCTGTCATAGATCGATCGACCTGTTCAACAATGCCAGCCAGCATAGCGGGTCAGCATTTAACCGGGCTGCAAACGCAGGAGGCAATATAACCAATTGAGATACACAATTCCAAGTTTCAGGTCCCTTCACAGTACCGATCCCGTTCCCGATTCCGATCCCGATGCCGATCCAGGCTCAAAGTTACCTGACGAGCAGCGGGTGATCGAGCGAACGAATTTCGGCCAAAAAAACACAAACACATTCCAACAAACAGAGATACAATTCAAATTTGTTGTCGGAGATTAAAACACATTTGTTAATTTTAATATGTTTCAACATCGTTGCACAAACTGTGTTCGTTCAAAAAAGAAGAGGAACAAGAAGAAGATCTTTCCAACTACGGGGGTGTTCAAACGACAAGCTAAAGATAAGAGGTGTTTGCTGCTTATTAGATCTCAGATTATTCTCGTATATGGCCCCAACTCCAATCTATTTGTGACAGCCATGTCAACGCAGATTGTCAATGCCTCTAAGATTATTAGATGGAGAAAGAGTTTGAAAACAGCTGGATGGCAATTCATGGGAAGAGTTCCAAGCTTCGCAACGAGGTAATCTCATAAACTCATGAGAATTTCAAGCGGCAAATGGAAAATGATTCTCTAAAGCTGACTAGATAGAGTTGTTGAGCTTCTGGGAATGCTTTCTAGATTATGTTGTCGCAATTCAGCGAGAAAGCTTCTGGTTTTCTGGATATAAATTATGATATAGGTGTGTATGTTAGACTTTCTTAAAATATTATATCATATCATATTTCATAAAGAACTTTTATATTCTATGTACAAATTCTAGTTACTCCAGCAGGCCAGGAAATAAAAATTCCTGTCAAACTTCATATGAAATAAAACGAAAGAAAATTCCTGGCAGTTTTTATACCCGTTACTTATAAAAAATAAGTATAAGGGTATATTGTGTTCGTTGGAATGTGCGTAACAGGTAGAAGGAGGCATCTCCGACCCTATAAAGTATATATATTCTTGATCAGCATCAATAGCCGAGTCGATATAGCCATGTCCGTCTGTCCGTCTGTCCGTCTGTCCGTCTGTCCGTCTGTCCGTCTGTATGAACAAAAGGATCTCAGAGACCATAAGAGATAGAGATACCAAACTTTCACTAAAAGACTTCTATATACCCCACGCAGATCAAGTTTGTTTCAAATTTAAGCCACGCCCCCCTCCGCCCCCGCAAATAGCGAAAAACAGTCTGAACAAAGAAATCTCAGAAACTAAAAGAGATAGAGTAACCAAATTTGGCACACAGATTTATATATACCTCACGCAGATCAAGTTTGTTTCAAATTTAATCCACGCCCCCATCCGCCCCCGCAAATCGCGAAAAACCACCACACCCACAGTTTTTAAGATAATACGTTTTTTGTGATTATTACCGTTATCTATTAGCATTATCTATTATCCCACTAAATCGCATCAAGATCGGACATGTAGAACGACAGTTATGGCGAATTAAAGTTTTCAGAGAAAAACAAGTATTTTCTTTAAAGTACTTTTCAATATATTAAAGTAAGTAACGGGTATCATATAGTCGGGATCTCGACTATAGCCTTTCCCGCTTGTTTTTATATGAAGTTTGACAAGAATTTTTATTCCCTGGCCTGCTGGAGTAACCTTTAACTTAAAAGAAGTCGAAGTTAGTTAATTAAACCTTTAAAATGTAATTTATATACTATTTCTTGAAATGAATATTACAATATTTAAAAATCTTTTATTAAAACAACTATTTTTGTATTCTTTTAAAAAAGATTTAGTCTTAAGCTACAATTATTTTTAAAATTAAATGCAGATAAATGAATTTTAAATATCCTCAAAAGCATTCAGTTTCAAGATTTTAATATAAACTTTATTTTTATAACAAATATTTCTTTAATTCGATAACTACTTTAATACTAAATTTACGAGGACTCACTTTATTATTGTTGTTTGTTTGTTTTTGTTTTGCTACTAATATTTTAAAAATGTTATGCTACCAAGTCCACCGAACTACGACAAACATCTCTGACATTTAGACTTAATCATAGAAACTCGAATAGAAGAGAACAACTTTCAATCTGAAATGTATCTGGTTATAACAGTAACAGTAATCGAAAACGAAACTTTTATTACATTTTAAAAGCCAAGAAACTAACTGCACTTAACTTCCATCTTCCCCATCCTCATCCCCATCCCATCCAGATTCAAAAAGTCACGCAGTAGCCAAAAGTGAACATATTTGATATAAATTTAATAGAGCTCATTTGCATTTGGTTGCTCTGCATCTGAAGAAGAAGTATCTGAACTGCAAATGGAATGCCAAGCCATATGGCAATAGAATTAAGCGATAACTTGGAAGCTGTGGCAACAGAGGGGGGGGAAATCGTTTCAAAAGCCAAAAGTCATGACAATAATGCCAATCTACGACTTATGGAAAAAGGCATCTGAAAAACGAAGCTGAACGAATTGCATTTGTGAGAGCAGAGTCGGAGATTGGAGTCTGGAATTGTGGAATTGTGGAGTCTGGTTCTTGGGGACTGTGACTGTGACTGCTACTACAAATCCATAATTATATGCGGCTGATGTCTTTATTAAAGCTGCAACAACATGTGGCCAATGCCAGAGTTTCAGGCCGTGTTGCAAGTTGTTGGAGTTGAAGCTGGACTTAAAAAAGGCCGACTGAGCGAACGATCGTCACATAATTCTGACTCACATAAGCCAGCTATGTTGACAACGTAAAGAAAAGGGCACAAATGATTACACACACACACAAACACACACACACCTGAAGATTAAGCCAGGTTATTTCTCTCGACATTTGTCCCATTATCACCACAGACAGCGGCGGCTTCCAACTGGCAACTTGCAACTGGCAACTGGCAACTTGCAACTGCAGCAACTTCCCCTCCAGCTTCGATCCGATATAACAACAACATTATAATAATGCCCCCAGTCAGATATATATGACTGTGTCTAGTCAAACAAATAACAACAACTAATAAGTTGCATCGCAATCAAAGCGTTGCCAAGCCGACAAAAGACACCGCGAGAGATACAAAAACCAAAAGATACAAAATGTATCTGTATACATAATATACATACATATACGCTGAGTGAAGCACACGTTACTGGCCAAGTGAGAAAAGCGGCCAAAAGAGCTGCATGTAAAATACAAGAAATTATTATTTAAATTAACAATGACAACAAACGAAACAACAACAACAATGAAAACAACAGACAACCAAAATCAAACCGAAAACAAAATGCATAAGAGAACGAAGTCTGAATGCTCTATATTATAATTTAAATTTCCATATATATTTTTATATCATCTATATATATTACGTTTTTTTCCTTAAAAATGTTATTTCAATTATTTTAAAATAAGCACTTCTCCAGATTGAAGGCCTGTTCCGGTTTTTCATTCCGATTTTATCCGATTTAAACAAATGTAATTTTTCACATTGCATTTGGGCTAAACATTTTAAAATTATATATTATCACTTTATTGGACTTAAATTTACCAACTCAAAGCTAATTCAATACGCAAAATATTTCCAGATTGAAATAAGAACATGCTTAAGATTTTTGCTTCCGATAAATCTTGCCGAAAATGAAAATCTGAACAAGCCTGTATATCTATCGAATGGAAATATGTTTAATTTTTCATTAAAGAAACATATTCTATTGATATTTGGTCACCAAGTACCTAGTGAAGTTCAACTACCCTATACTATCTATGAAAGAGTATCCCTCGCTCTATTCAGTATGAGATAATGGGCGCTACTACTATTCTGACTTGAACTCAGACTCAAACTCAAACCCAAACTCAATCCCAACACGTATCCATTTCCAATTCCAATTCCAGCTTCAGACTCATTAATGTGTATCTCAATTATTGAACACTATAAATATTTGGGCTACCTGTCGATATGGCCCAAAGCAGACAAGCTGATCGTTCGCTCAGGTTTTGGAGGCTACTTAAGAGACCTGGGACACATATTTAAATAAACTCGGTTCGTTGTTGTTCGCCTGAATGCTTCGTTGTCGTCTCTGTCGTCGTTGTTGCCTACGTCGGCTTTGCCAGATTTTTCTTTTGATTTCGGAAAAGTTGTTGTATATTTTATAATAAGCCTGCCGTGTATTTCTCTCATAATCATAAATATTTTTGTACCTCAATGCATGGGGCGAGTTTAAATGCCACAAAAGCCAAAGGTTTAAAATTCGTTTTTTATTTTATTAGTATTATTGCTATCATTATGCTGGAGCCCCATGTGCATTTGACTAAATTATATACTCAGATATGGGATTGGGGCTGACGATGCAGATGATAATGCTGATGTGTTGATGAGGTGCCGTTTAGTTCAGTTTCGATGCCCAATGTGGATCGATTTGGTTGACGGTGTCGACAGCCCCTTTAGGCTTAAATCGTTTCCAATAAAACATACGATTTGGAGCATAATAGAGCACATGCTATGATTTAACTTTTATTATAGATGGGAAGCGTTAAAAAAATGCGGGAAGTAATAGAAATGCGATATACCTGTATTTATAAAGACGTGATCGTTGATCGTAATCATCTTTCTTTTTTCAAGCAATTATTTTATTTTGTCAATATGTTTATACTCAAAACTTAATATTTTTATAGCCCCTTTTAATTATTTCAAATCAAATCGAAAGGAATTTTAAATAAAAATTTGTCAAACCACATCTGATTTAAATAATCTAAAGATTTGACTTTTTACAGATTTAATGCGTTTAAATTTTATCCTATAGCGATATCATATTATTATTAATCAAATTTTAAGCGAAGATTTTAAATAATACTCCTACATAAATAAAATTTCCTTACAAATTTATTAAATATTCTCAAAATTGTCTTCTATATTTTAAATACCAAAACATTTTGCCAATATATTCGTTGAATTTCTCTTTTAATTGTACATTTTAATTTCTAAAAGTTTGTGGATTGCAACTTACTTATTTCTTGGCAGCTAAAACTAACTTTATCTAATAGTTTCACTTATAATTAGTTAGATTTCATACACACTTTGTGTAGTTTATGAAGTATTCTTAGCCCAATAATAGCCACAAGACTTAAAGCAAAACCCAACAAAGGCCAAAGTTGTATCCCAGTTGTTGTAATTGTAATTGTAACTGCTGTTGAGGGTTTTGAGTCGGAGTCTGGAGACTGAAGACGGGATTGAGACGGAGATGGAGACCGAGACTGTGCCATAATGATGAATGTTTAGCTATTCATATGTCTGTGCTGAAATCGTAGCCGTAAGCAAGACCCAAGGCAACCCAACGGTGCACATCATTAGCTGTGGCAAGTAACCATGGAGCACACTTGAGGTTGCCTCATGCGGCACATGACGATGACGTCGACGAAGGCAAAGGCGAAGGCGACCTGGATGATGACTCTGAGGAGAACGCGGCTTGGCGGCATTTTGCGGGACTCATGTGTCAAATTGAGTGTCAACTGGCAATTTGGACACACACAAAAGTCAAGTGTCATGTTTATCGTAAGCCTATTAAGGGAGCTTTTGGCCCAAAGGTCCTGGCGAATAAGATATAAATACGGTGAGTGGAATACGAAGAGGTTGAGGTACAGAGGGTGGCAGAGAAAGAATGTGAAGCTATAGAAATAACCCATTTTTATGACATTTACAATCAGGAGTGCAAATGAAATGTGTTACGAGCATTACGCTTACACTCTCCTTCCCCTTTCCCTTCCCCTCCATGTCCTCGTTGCCGCCGCCTTGCGTCCTTGCCACACAGCTGCTCGCTTTGGTAAAGTCAAGCAGTCGATGCAGGACCCTCCTGTGGTTGGGCGTATCACATTTCAAAGCCTACTAATTTAACAATATTCTCATTAATGTGTACACAGCACTGTAAAGGACAGAGGACGAATTTATACGAGAACCCAATACAGTATTCGTTATTCGGTATTCGGTATTCGTATTCGCAATTTCGGGTACTCGCAATCATCAGAGTAATCCGCATTTTGTTACATTTGTCGAGATTCTCTCGTTTCATTGTTGCCGTGTTTGCTGCTGTGTTTGTTGTACTGATTTCAACAGATATGCACAACACTAACAACAACTACAACAACAACAACATCAACAACAGCAACGACATCAGATTCCTGGAGGGTTGTTTGTTGTATATTAGAAAATCGTTACAAATTTTGCTTTCCCATTCGGTATTTTGTATTTGTTTTATTGTTATGCAGCATGCGGCATGTGGCATGGGGCATGAGGCATGAGGCATGTAGCACATTTGTCTGCTCTGTCAGTCGTAGTCGCTTGTTGTTTGAACAAGTTTGCGTATAAATATTATATATGTATTTGCACAGCAGCTTATCTCCGATCGTAACTCGATACATTTTTACATACACGTTATGCAACTAACCGGGCCAAGAAGCCAAGCGACCCAACCAACCAACCAACCAACCAACCAAACAACCCAATCCTCAGTACCCATCCCATCCCATTGCAACCCATGCGACCATCATCATCCATCCAAGAGGGTCGCCCCGAGTGAGCAACTCACGTCAAAAGGTGCCAGACTAAGTACCCAAGGAATTCGACGAGTATTATGTTTTATAATCGCCTATTCGATTGTTTGCGAATAAGCACACGAGAGAGAGAGGGAGAGGGGAAAAACAGCGGGAGAAAGAGAGGGCACATACGTCATGTATTGTGCAATATACAATGTACATATGTAACGGCCATAATATCATGCTGGCAAATGTGGTCAGCTATTTAATTGTTGTAGGCAAAACTATGCAAATTAGTTAAATGAATACAAGGAATTAGCAGAAGCAATAGAGATATACAGAGAGTGAGAGAGGGAGAGAGAGAGAGAGACTGACGAAGACAGCATCACTGAGTGGTAGAAAACTTGGCAAGCGAATTAAATACCCTGTATAATGAAATGCATACGCCTAGAGAAAAAATATCAACCTATCTTTTAAAATAAAAATAATTATAAATAAACAATATTTAAATGGCAAATAGTTGTTGATAGTCTTGAGAGCCATATAAAATATTTATAAAAATCTTTAAGAATTTTAAATTATAATACGTCCACACAAACATAAACAAACTGTCATAATATTATATCTTAATCTGATAATCTTTGAAGTTATCATTGAAGTATTGAATAAATAAAACGAATTTCTAGAAATAGAAATTTGTAAAATAAGACCTATGAAGAATGTGAATGTATTTTAGTTTTAAGGAAAATTCTATATTAAAATAAGTTAGAAATGGTGGGAATACGGTATGTATCTACCTAGATAGTCCGTTGATTTATATTTAAAAACTATTTAATGATAAGAAAATAAAATAAAAAAAATGTTGTTCCTTATTTAAAATTTAATATTTTGTTGAACAAAAATAAAATGAGTATTTATTAATATCGTAAGCCAATTTTAATTTTAAAATGTAATTACAACAGATTCGATTTTTTTTGTGAATCACAGTTCGGAAACCCTTGAAAGTTACCACAGTCAATACCAAGTTAAACAGGTACTTCAACGACTTACAATGTTGCAACATTTGTTGCGAAAAGCATTTGAAAATATTTTCAATTAAAATTGAACGTGATTGAAAATCATGAAAGTGCGAAGTGGCAAAAACCAATTTCTCAGCACAGTGAGCGATAATTGCTGCTGCTGTTGTTGCTGTTGCTGCAACGTTGCAAGTCGCAAGTTGCAACACATACTGAGAGATGGGGGTAAGCAATGTGGTGCTGATGATGCTGTTGTGGGATGCGCTGCCAAATGCGAGTGCGCATAATACAAAACTTTATTTATGGCAACTTGCAACAGCAGCCACCGATTTGCGGACTTGCAACAAGACAATTTCGCTGGCAACAAATGAGAGTGTAAATTTGCGTGTAAACACTCGGCTCACCCGCTGACATTGCGCTTAGTAGAGACGTTCCCTTTACTTGCCACAGCAACTAGCAACGTCAACGTCGACGCCGACATCGACGCCGACGCAGCCGACGGTAGTCGCTGTTGCTGCCTCACAGTTGCAAGCGGAGCATGCGCGCGCACAGCGCATAAATTTATCGTATTGCATATAAATTATATATAAGGCAATATCAGCAGATCAGCAGAGCAGCAACAACAACAACACACACACACAGAGACACACACAAAGAGACACACTTACACTCTCACAGTTGTTGTTAGCCTGGTCGAGAGACTCAGTGATAAAAAGGAACTCAGCGTGTCGCCGCGGATGCGTTGATCATTCATTATTTAAGGATTGAAAAGTTAATTAACATTTTTTTGCCCAGCCACAAAAAAAAAAGCGTTCACCAGTTGGACTTGGACTCGGACTTGGATTCCGATTCAGACTCGGACACGGACACGGACACGAGCATCTTGTTGCCTCGCCGCAGCGATTTACGAGAAGCAGTTGCAGTTGTTTTTGTTGTTGTTGTTGACCAAGTTAGCTGCTTAGCCATATTGAAATCAAGTCTCAGGCCATTGGCCGCCTTCGTCTGTGTGAATTTTGCAGTTTGAAAATGTGAAAATGATTATTGATAATATTTTTGTTGCCAACTTACCACTATCATAGCAATAACTAGACCATGTGGAAAATTAAGTGGAGATTGCAGTAGCTGATGAGATTCATAAACTGTCTTCAGATTAGATTAAAATGCTAGGGATTTCAGAAAAATTGCTTGCAACTAGTATTATAGAAATCTAATATTTATTATAGTGACTTCATAAAATAAATGATTATATTTGTAAACAAGAGATGCAACTTTATAAGTTATATCTTTACAAGTTTCAAGTTCAATCCCAAACTAAAAATCCCAAAAACCATAAAAAAAATGTAAAAGTATTTTGACAGTTTTTTTAGTTTGAAAAACTCATTAATTTTGTAGTATATAATAAAACATTAATATTATTATATAAATTAAATTTTTGATTCGTCGTTAAATTTAATTTTGAATAATAATTTAGGTTATTAAAACTTGAAATCTTTTGATCGATTAAAGTTTTGATAAAATCAACTTTTCCAAAAAATATTAAATTAAATTTATGTTTCCAATTAAATTCCAAGTATCTGTCAATTCTTTTTGATGTGCAATTTTACTGTAGCTAGATTTCTCTACAATTCCTCTATACAATCTTTTTATGCAGATAGTTTTATTTCTCGGTAAGAAAGTAAAAGCTGCTGAAGTCTAATATCACATACATTCATAATATCAACAAACTTCAGCATCTGCCATGGGAAAAATCAACATTTACTAACAGTACATAAATCAACTGAATTTTCCCAGTGACAAACAGGCCAAATCCTGAGAGTGACAATGACAGGAGCCTCTAATCAAATGCGCAAATAACAAGCAAGATTTTTTTGTGTCGAGTTTACAACTTCTGCTTTCATGATGATTCGCACCTCACTATGTCAGGCAATTAAATTAATGTCTTAATCTGCGTTTATGGCAAACACCCCAAACTAAATACACACACACATACAACATACCCTCTATAAGCGTGGTAATGCCGATCCCAATCCCAATCCCAATTCCCAACTAAGCCCACTCGTTACCAAAGGCCACTTGGCAGCAGCAGCAACAACGACAACGATAACGACAACGGCAACAGCAAAAGTCAATAGAGCGTAATATAAATCCGTGTAATATGCTAGAGAAAAAGAGAGAGAGAAAGAGAGTGGGAGAGAGGGAGAGGGCAACATAATGCAGCATATGCGCTGTTCCGGGAGTTGCATATGCCTCGAAAGCAGAAACCCCCTCGGGGTTGCTTTGCTGGTTTACACTTTTGGTTAGATTAAGACCTCAGCACAGCGGGCCAAAATGCCATAGAGAACTCCACACACACACACACACAGACACACACACACATACATAAAAATGTATATGTATATGGTTTGTGTGTGTGTAATGTGTGTAATGTCGTAGCGAATCACAACAGCAACAACAATCATAAAAAAATTAATATAAAGAAATATGTATTAACAACTACCTCAACGTCAACGTCTCTTTAACAGTTATAAAGCCGAACTAATGCCAAAAGAGGGAAGGGAAAGCGGAGGAAAAGCGAGCAGAGAGGAGAAAGGAGAAGGGAACGACGGGAGAACGAAGCAACTGCAACTTGCCTCAGTATTTAGGGTGCGAAATTCCAAATATTATTTTATTTATTTGAATCTCAATGCGGATCCAGTCAACGGGAACACAACAACTGAAATAAATATTCAAGTATAAATGTGTGTGTGTGTGTGTGTGTGTGTAAAAGAGAGTGTGTGTAAAATCATAGGAAACTTTATAAGCAGCCGTCGCAACGCGTCGCAAGCAAATCAAATGTAATTCAAGTGGAAAACGCAAAGCCAAAAGGTAGAGCAGTTCATGGAGTTGGCAATTGGCACAGTGGTGCAAAAGCGATTTGACAAACAATTCACTTGAATGCGATCCACAAGCAAATATTGTGAAATTTCTTTTTATTAGTATTTAGTATAGTTAGTAAAAAAAAATATTAAAATAATATTAACTTTACTTCAATGGAGAATACATCTTTTTAACATATATATAACAAAGTTCTTAAAGCGACTTGCCCCATTTTGAAGCCAGGAAAAGATTTATAAAATATAAATACATATCCTTAATAAATATAAATGGCAAAAAATTTAATTATTGTGTTGATTAAAATTAACAAATGAATTATTACTCAATATATTTAAATATCGGGGTGCCATAGAAACCGAAACCAACCGAAAATCTCCCAAAAATATATGGAGATTTGAGAGATTTTCGGTTGGTTCCGTTTTCTTATATTAAATATATTATATATATAACAATGAAAATATTTTTTAAAATTACAGCTGCATTAATAAACTGAAAGCTTCGCTTTTAAAGAAATCTGTATTTATGCACTTCATTATATTTATAACAATTTGAATTTCTGAAGAGTTCAAGATAAGTTGATAAGTCAAATATTGTTATAAACTTTGAAGTGCTTTTGAGCGACACCTCAAAATGGTCACACTTGAGTGGCAGCCACAGATTTGTGTGCCACATTATTTGGCCAGTTACAGTCCACTGTGCGTGTTGGGTTTCTATTAAAGAAAAAATGCTGATGAGCATGATTGTGCGGAACTTATGAGCAGAAGAAGGATGCCACGTAAAACAAGGACTCAGGACATACGGAAACAATAATCCATAAATGTAAACATCACGTCGACATTGCAGTCATAAGCAACAACAAGGCGAACAGGCGAGACGAAGTTGCAAGTTGGGTGTTGCCAAGGGGGAGAGGAGGGGGGAGAGGCAGCAAAAGCGGCTGGCAACCAGTTTTGTGTTGAGGCAGCGAGCGGCCATGTCCAAACAGGGACCGGGTGCAAGCGTAGCTGATTTTGTTGTATTATAAACACAAATAAATAAAAGCGGCTGGCCGACAAAACGTCCTGGGGCAGCAACAGAAGCGACGCGGAGCGACACGACGGCTGTGGCAGGATGCGCGAATGAAAGCAAACGAGGCAGAAACTGAAACAGAAATGCGTAAAGCGAAATCTTTCATCCTGCGGCTGCTGGCAACAATGGCTGCGACGACAGTCCAAGCTAAATGCCATATCAAAAAGGGAAAAATCCTAAAAAGGGTGCTCAATTGAATGCATGCAACAGAGCGAGAGAGAAAGAGAGAGAGGGCGAGTGTGTGAGCGAGACAGCAGTGTGGACAGTAACACATAATTAGGATTGGCATTCTCCATTTCATTTAACCCGGGCAATGATTGTGATTTTTAGGGTGCCATAGGATGAACCACCACCACCACCATCACCATCACCACCCTGAGGAGATTTCAGGCAGTCAGTCAGGCAGGCACCACCAAGCATCCTGGCATCCTGGCCACAGTTGCCATTGTGCGTTGTGTTAAAACGTGCTAAATATGGGAGTGTCCTTGTCATTTATATGTCGCAATGTCTGCTCCCGTTTCCATCAATGCTGTTAAATTGCGCGCGCTACCCTGCACCCCTCTTCCCTCTCTCCTCCCTTCTCTGCATACTCCTCTCCTCTCCTCTTCTCTCCTCTGGCCTTGTCATGAGAATAAATATGGCAATAAATGAAATTAATACATTACGCAGTCTTGTCTGTCTTGCCTGTTGTTCACACGTTACTCATGAATATTTAAACGTTATAGATTTTGATTTATGTAACTTGGAACTTTGTCCTGAAACTAGCCTTGTCTCTGTCTCTGTCTATGCCCCGGTTTCTGTTTCTGTCCCTGTCTTTGTCTTTGTCTGCCGTCAAATGTCGGCGCCGTTGCACGTTCAGATCCAGCTAAAAACAATAAAACATTTGAGGCGTTGCCCAAACGATCCATTCCTGTCTTCTCTACGCTTCCTCCTCCCTTCACTTCCCTGTTCAACTCTGGGTACCGCTTGGAGCCGCTTTCCCCGAAGCAGACGGAGACAAAGCTCATGAGGCAGACCATGAGGCAGACGCGCGCGAAATGCAAACACAACAAATTTGTGTTTGGCCAATGGACAGCACTCAGGTATCCGATTCCCCAGTTCCACGACATGGGCAGCAGTAACAACAACAACAACAGCAACTAAGACAACGACAGCATTTGTGTGCACACTGGAGCAAAGGTGTTAGAATCAAAGGAGTTAGTACTGAATTAAAACAAAAATTCATTTAAAAAAAAAACAAAATTAAATAAAAGTTATCTTGCTCAAAACTATTTTAAGTTCCCTGTAAAATATTTTATTGAATTTAAAACATACTTTAGAAAAAAAAACTATGCTTTAAAACGGGAAATAATATAATGAATTTAACCAAAATATATTGTTTTTCAAGAACAAAATATCGGTACGGTTTCGGTAAATTTTTAAACATTAATTGGTTTGTATGTATATAATTTTTCTTAGCATTGAAAAAAAAGCATTCAAATTAAATTAATTTCCTAAAAACAAAATATCCCCTTTGAATCTTAATTTACAATTTAATGTTATGCTTGAGTTCTAATAAGCTTCATTCTAAAAATATTCCTGGAAACTCAAACTTTTCTCTAACATCTGTGGAATTACTAGATCTTAACTATTATTTGATATTCTTTCAATAATTATTTTCTGTTAAATAGATCTAAATAACCATATTATTTTATTCGGCTTTCATCACAACTTAAATGAAGTGCAATTTTCTGCTGCTATTTTTGCATATTTTTTTTTTTTTGTGACTATTTTGGCATCACTGTGCAATCGTTACGGTTCGACACAAAAGCCCACAACCAGCCAGTTGAGCGGAACATTAATTTAGTATCAAATTACGAAAATATTTTGCTAACAACAATTAGTTAACTCTCGTTAATTAACACGTCTTTAGTGGGCAGCGAACGCGAAATCTGTGTTGACAGCCGATGACGTTGACCGCAGAAGATCGTCGAAGATCGGAGACAGGAGATTGGAGGTTGAAGATCGCAGATCAGACGAAGATCGTCGGAGGGTAAAGAACTGACGACAACTGTACAATTTGTATCTCGGTAGCATCGAGTTGGGCTGTTTTGTGCGACAACAAACGGTTGAATGTCTTGCAACTATTTAATTAAATCAATAGGGTCAAGTGGTAAATATTTTGACCCGCGTCTGATTAGTAAAAGTGGAGAACGACGACTTGAAGATCATTTGAGATGCTTTACTCCCCCATCATTTCTCCTCTGAAGAGACTGGGGGCATATTCGGGCTGCCGTGGACGTGCCTCAAATTCATTGGCTTAATTGAATGAATGGCGTTTTAAGCGGGAAATTAAGTACATAACTTGGATGTGGTTGTGGATGAGTCGTATGTCTTGAATGGCTGGGCAGAAGTTCAATTGTCAATTGAACGGAAGCGACGCGACGTCAGCAACTTTGAACTTTGCCTGCTGACATCGGAATTGCAACTAGTTCTTGGATTGTACTAGTACTTGGATTTCTTGGGAACCTTTTGGCGATGGCTGCTCTTATTGTTGCCCCCGCTGATGTGAGCCACTTGTGTGGCACATTCGACGGCAGCTAACAAGGCACTCGAGAGTCGAAAAGTCCAAAAGTCCAAAAGTCGAAATGTCAGGCCAGGAGTCACCCCCAAGTCGCGAACGACGTTCAGCTGCCATTTTTATCGAGGTCGATAAAAAGTCAACAAGGCAACGACGTTCGGCTTGCAAGAGGATCCTGGACAAGGACGCGAGTCAGACACTTAACTGCAATGGGAATCAGTCAATTGGAATCAATGAGTTCATTTCTGTTTCAACTGTTTCCCAACAATACAAAACGACCGTGCAACGTATTGAAACAATCAATTTGTTTGCCGCACACAGAAAACAATTCACACACCGAGAGTGACAAGGACAGAGCCAGAGCCAGAGTACTGAGAAGGAGAAGGAAAGTAGATTAAAGGAAAGAGAGGGGTGTAGAGTCAGGGAAACAGGAAGCAAAGTCCTTTTGGCTCATGTTCATGCGCCTTTTTAAGTGCTCAAGTGTTTTGGCTTGCAATTTAAAAGCTTTCCCAGGAAATTACAATCAGAGTTTGCCACAAAACAGCTGCAAGTGCTGTGGCTGCCACAAAGTCAACATTTCCCAGACCGAAGCCAATTTTGATCTATGAAAATATTATTGCTCGTATTACCCAATTGTCCAACCAAGTGGACCTTATAACTCAATTCTTACAGCTGCCCGATGAATACAATATTAATCTGCTTGAAGGTGTAGTCTTACCACATTCTGTTGCAATATCCCTTGACCTTTTCCAGCAGATGTTTAGATAAATTCAAATGGTTACAGGATATTGAGCAAAAAACAAAAATAAGAAAAGAATATAGAGGAAAACAATTGCAAAATTCTATAGCTTGCCATTTTGCAATTGGCCTAATCTGTTGGCCAACCAGTTTGTGGCTAGCGAGGAGTGAGTTATCCTTTAATGGATTCTGCCATTACAGGATGTTAAAGGATGCATTTGAAATACATGGTCTAAATGATATTGCACTTTCAACGCAAACAAAGGAAATTTATAACAAAAAGATTATGTTCTAATCTAACCAGGTTGAAGTATTTAATCAGCTCACAAGATCAAGGGGTATTACGTATTAGAAAAAAAGAAATCTTATAATCACAACTGTTATTTAACACGACTTGAACGATGCGTAAGGAGATTTTCAAGAAGAACACAGAGTCTGATATCATAATTATTCTGAAGAAGCCTTTAAAAAATAATTGTAAGTTTCTTAATTATTAAAGATTGTATTAACAATTAAAATATTAATAATTATATTACTTGAAAGCTGCTACATTTGCAGATTAAAATTTATCGAATATATATCATATATTGACACATGATTAGGTATAATATTTGAAAACTTCTTAAGTTAATATGACCCATATTTCATTAAATATTCTTCACGTCTAAATTAAACAAAAATATAGTTATAATAACATCTTTAATAATACACTCCATTTATAAAACATAAATTGATTAATTGACTTAAAATTTTTCCGCAATTAATTTATAGTTAATCGAAGGAAAATCGTATTGTCTAAATTTCTTCCTACGTTAAACAAAATTTTATATAGCCTTAACTTAACTGCATTTAAAAAATGAATAATATAATTTAAGTTGATCAAGTTGGCAGGCAAAAAAAAGAAGAAGAAGCAAGATGGAGGAGAAGTTAACCCTCATGGATGGACAGGCGGGGGTATCTTTTGTTTGACTTGTGGCATGGCTAAACTGTAATAATTGGATGAGGCGAGCATTGATGATGAGATGTGGATGATGATGATGATGACGATGATTATGATGATTATGATGATTATGTATTATGATGAGTGTGACGGCAGACTCGGTGACTGGCATGAAGAAATCATTTTTTAAAATTATAGCATGCACATCGATACACAACAAGCCGCAACTAAAGCGGCAAACGAACAATGAAAGCAACTCAAGCGGGTAGAGAGAGAGAGGGAGAGAGAGAGGGAGAGAGAGAGAGAGAGAGAGAGAGAGAGAGAGAGAGGGAGAGAGTAAGAGAGGGACAGGGGAGAGAAAACGTCGACTAATGACGATAATTGCGCACCTCACATAAGTCGGCTATGTTTTTTTTATTCCTTTTTTTTGACCGACTCTTCGACTGACTGAGCCTATTCACTTAGGCCATAAACACAGACATTAACACCTGATCTTCGCCTGCTGAGACGAAACTGAGACAGAGACGAAGCTGGAAAGGTGTTTTCCCTGCCGCGCCTCATTGTTATGGTAAACAGTCAGTTTTTCAGACATTTTTCAGACATTTTCGAACAACGTCGGCTGCCCCGTTGCTTAATTATAAACCCCGCGACTTAATCTGGAGCGGTAACTGGCGGGGCAGCTGACAATGGACAATTCACGAACGGACAATGGACATGGGACAATAGAAGTACGAGTATTTTGGGGGCAACGGGGCAAGCTATGTGTATAGGCTTTGTAATGCGCCGACATGCCACTTTTACCACTTTGCCACCTGCCACAATTGTTGGCCAAAATGCGCACTAGAGTTGCCAAACAAATTCTTTTGTTATTTAATTTGTAACCAAATTATTTCCACACGCTTTTTGGACTTCTCCATTATTATATACTCGTATTATACATACATATATGAGTCTTGGCCATTGGCCGTTTGCCGCTTTTGTCCGCCTGGGGGCGCCATTTGCGCTTGCCCCGATCTTTATCACGTTCAGTTTACAAATTTAGCTCCTAATGAGCGATTTTAAACATTGTAGCTCATGACAGGCCAAACCAATGGTCGTCGCACTGCCTTTTAATGTGGTTTCATGACGACTTTTTATACCCGTTACTTAAAAAATAATTAAAAGGGTATATTGTGTTCGTTCGAATTTATGTAACAGGCATCTCCGACCCCATAAAGTATATATACTCTTGGTCTGCATCAACAGCCGAGTCGATATAGCCATGTCCGTCTGTCCGTCCGTCCGTCTGTCCGTCTGTGTGAGCGCCTAGATCTCAGAGACCATAAGAGATAGAGCAATCAAACTTTCACCCACAGACTTCAAATGCGTTGGAGCAGATTAAGTTTGTAATAAGTATTTATGTATGTAGTTATTAATAAAATTATTATTTCAATACAATCCCCTAAAATTATGCAGTAGTTTTTATTGGGTAGTGATTTTTTCAAAGTACTCTTATATATATTGAAATAAGTAACGGGTATCCTATGGTCGGGTTGCTTATATTTTTTTTTGAGTTTCGGACTTTAAGCCTAAACTTTGCTGTCCCCCTCGACAATGACGAACGTTTCGTTCCCCAAGTTGTGGCCCAGTGGGTGTGGCCCTCGACGAGGGCGTGACTTGGTGGTTAAGCGTGCAGTCTTTTGAGCAATAACATTCCATATACGTACACTTCTTACCGCCCACTTCTTTTATTTTACGTATTTAATTGCAGTGGCAACAAGAGTCCAACTATTCATTTACCTACAATATAAAATGCCAACTCATAAAAGTCTCAAGGCATTCTTTTATTTATTTATATTTCCACTTTTTGGGGTCATTAAAAATATTTACTATAAATATGAAAAATTATCTGTTCACGAATCGCATTAATAGACCAGAAAAGGAACCTCAATATTAAATACAAAATCAGTTCCGCTTTAGAATATCATAATTGTTATAGAATAGAATATGATAAAATCTTCGTAAATTAATAATTTATCATACATACAAATTTTATTTTATAATAATTTTTAAGTACTCAGATATTAATCTTATAAAAATACCAAATGTATGGTTATTTACTTACCGTCTTTTCCCAAAATTTCTTATCACCTTTCTTTTTGTTAAGTTAACAATTTAGAACGATTAAAGGTTTTTATAAACTTATTAAAACCAAAACCATAATTTTAAACGAAAACTGAATTTAATTATACAAAAGTTTCCAATAACATGCGTAACACTTCGTTAAACAAAAATCAATATAAGGTCTTTTTATATAGTTTGTAAAAATATGTTTTAAAAAATAAATTAAATTTTTCTTAGTCAAAATACTTTAGTTGTTCGTTGAGCTATAATTTTAGATCCAGTAAATTCTTTCATATTTCATATAAATTCCAGACTACTAATCTATTTTTATTTGTGACTAGAGAAATGTCAATTAAACATATCCAGATCTTGCAATATCTCTATTGAGCGAGGCGTTCTTAATAACAAAATCGCTGTCAACACTCAATAACCCACATAAGTCAAAGCAAGTTAATCAGTTCTCTTGAATGCGATCCAAACTATGAATCTTCATTACAAGTAGCCACAGTTGATAAATCACAACAACAGAAAATGTAAAAAAATGTTAAATAAAATAAACGAGATTGAGAACAAGAAAAACTGGCGCCAGTTTCAATCTATGTAAATCTCGGGATCTTTCGAAACTCGGATCTCGAAAAGTTTCTTGAACCTACGACAGATCGTAGTACGAACAGCTTGACTGGCAATTGAGGCAACTAGAAGTGACATCATATATAGGATAATTCACTCGAAATGTTTACACAGACAATAATCCGTCGCATAAGGCGAATAAATTGAAAGAAATTCTTCTGGCTGTTCGTCAGTTTTACGTGGAAATGAGACAAACAAATAAATTTACTTTGATTGAATAATGGTCGCATAATTGGCAACTTGAATGGAATTGAGTAGCAGGCAAAACAGATGCTCCAAACTCAATTGAAATTGTAACAACAGAAGGCAGAAAGCTGAAAGCAACGATTGCTGCAATGATAACAATAATCATCAGACTCATCCATATCTATATATTCGCGCATTAACTAACTGAATTGGATAATCTCATTCTCATTCTCAATCTGATTCTCATTCTCAGTTTAATTCTCAGACTGAGTCAATATGTGGCGTCGCATTGTCGCCAATTGTTGTCTAAGATTCTCTTCAATTGAAATGTGCAACTGTTAAATGTCAGCCGGCAATTGTCAGCTAGATGGATGCGATATTCCATTCCACATACGCCCCGTTGTCATTCCATGCACACAAACAGACAACACCAAGAGATTCCAGAGTCTGATTCTCTTTCTGAGCTGCAGTTTATTAACCTGACATACTCGTTGTGACTGCATATGATTCATACCTTTGGGCAAGTGAATCAGCTTGAGTATGAGATGAAAAACCTGAAGATTACAGGGCTATTAGCAGCTGGAAAGCTGTTTGACATGCTGCCACTTGTGAATGCAGCACGTTTCTAAGGTTTACGGTTTAAAGAGTGTTTTAAAGAGTGTTGTACATATTAAAGAACTGATTTTAATAGTTATATAAAATTAAGATATTTTTATTTATCAACTTATTTTCATCGCTAACAAAGTTAAAATAAATTTTCATACCTTATCGAATTATGGATTTGACGGAAATATATAGGACCTTGATTTATATTATAGTTTATTTACGTCACTAGCAAAATTTAAAACAATTTTAAATTGTAAGCCTGATTAAATTATATTAATTTTTTTCCATTTTTTTTAAACAGAAAAGAATATCATATTACTTCATATAAAGCTCATTTTCGTCACTAGCGTGTTTACAATTTAGTTTTGGCTGTAAACATAATTGTTTTTATGGCACAATTAGTTTTTTAATCATTCCACATTTAAAATGGATATGTACAAATTATATCTGAATTTAACTACCATTTCCATAGACATTTTTATTATTTCCGAATAAAATCTATTTTTTATAATAAAAAAAATAAAATCAAATTTATCAATTCCATCAGCATAATTTCCATTGTAACTGGGAAAATTGTCTTCAAAGAGTTTGTAAATAAAATTCAAGTATTATATTTGAACAACATGGCAAGCAATTGAATTGCCACTCCATTCCATTTGGCTGCATCTTCACAGATCAACGCCAACGCCAACGCTGAAAGTCTGGCCCGCATTTTCCTGTATACGACATTCAATTCCCATTCCCAATCCCAATCCCATTCCCATTCCCGTTTTCATTCCCATTCCGGACTACATATTGACTGTGTCGTGCAACCACAACAACAACAACGACAACATAATGACTAGCAAAGTCAGTAAAACAATTTCATCAGCAGCAGGAACAGCAAAGGCAACAACAACTGCTGCAGTTGCCACCGCCGTTGAGTTGCCCCTCATTTTGTTGGCGTGTGTGGGACATGCGCTAAAATTTTATTTGATTTGACACTTAGCAGTGGCTTTTAGCGCACTTTTTACACTGCTTTCGTATATGCCTTGGTTTGTGTGTGTGTGTGTGTGTGTGTGTATCTGTGTGTGTGTTTATTTTATTAAGGACTTCCTGTTGGCCGTCAGCATCTTTGTCGCGACAACAGATTAATTTAACTCACTGCAGTTCAATTTAGTTGAACATTTCCCCTAATCGGGGATAGACAACTGATTGAAACAGAAATTGAAAGTTCGTTTTGTTGCAATTTTTATTTCAATTGAATTTCAATTGATTTATTTCGGCCTTCTAAAGTACACAATAATAATAGTAATAGTAATAATAATATAAATTAAATAGTGCTTAATTTCAATTGCCTGCTGTGCTTAAGTATCGTCATCGTTATCTTTATCGCCATCGTTATCGTACAAACTCGAAACACTTTAGAAATTTCTGTAGACAAAATACCGTTGCAAAAGTCTTGAAGAATTTAATAGATAACCAGATCATTTTATATGGCGTGTTGAGAATTCTTAAAATTTAAGGAAACATTTTTGGCAAAGGAACTGTCTAGCTAAGAATTTTTTAGTTTTTTTAATAAAAATAAAGCGAATTGAGTTTTAGAGAATTATTTGTTTCAAAAATGTATTTCAATATCAACATTAATAAATTGATAAAATTAAGGAATTTCGGACATTTTCTGGGCGATTCTATTCTTCATTAGTTTTATTTATATCAGCTTTTTGCAAGGGTATTTAATATTCGGCTAACCGAACTTTTGCACACTCTTTTTCTCTATCTCATTCTATTTACAAGCGTCTAGCGCCTCAGTCGCGGCTGTTCTATGTACAGTGAATACTTATAGACTAACTACAGGTTGTTCTCCAACTCGTGTTCAGCTGTTCCGGCTGACAACTGTAACGGGCTTCAGTAGCGGTTGCTGTGTTGGACCCGGAGATCGGGAGCTGGTCTCATGCTGCTGCTGCTGCTGCTGCTGCTGATGACCGGGGGAGGAGGGCGGCTGTCCGAGGTGTGTCATGTGGGGCTGTGGCGCCGGCGCTGTGGGCAACGCTGCACTGAGCTGCCTTTGATGTGCCGCCAGAGCGGCGGCGGCGGCATGTTGATGCAGCAGTTGCTGGTACTGCAGGCGCTGATACAGTTCCTGGCTGCTGGCGGGACTGACGAAAGGCGGTGGAGCTGGGGGGCCGGATTGGGGCACGTGGCCCGCACCACCGGGATGACCCACCATGCCGGTCAACAGGCCAGCTCCAACTGGACTCTTTGGGGCAAAGGGATTGTAGCGCTGATACATGCTGGCCAACAAACTGGGTGCTGCCTGTGGATACGTGAGGAACTGTCCGAATTGGGGATAAGCAGCCAGGCCAGGAAACATGGGTCCAATCAGGGATCGCTTGAAGGCGGCAAGTCGGGAGCGACTGGCGGCGGTAGTCCGACGTCTCAATTTGCCCGTGGAGCCACCAATGAAAACATCCTCGGCGGAGGGATCCAGCATCCAGTAGTTGCCCTTGCCGGGATCATCATAATGACGCGGCACCTTCACAAAACACTTATTCAGGCTGAGATTGTGACGGATTGAGTTCTGCCAGCCCTGTTTGTTGTCCCGATAATACGGATGATTCGTCATTATGTACTCGTAGATGCCGTTGAGGGTCAGACGCTTCTCCTGGCTCTGCCGGATGGCCATCATGATGAGGGCATTGTAGCTGTACGGCGGCTTCTCGTTGCCCTTCTTATCCTTGATGGGTTTGCCGTCTGTGGATTTGGTCTCTGAATCGCCATCGTTATCACATTCCACATCCTCATCGGCATCCGGATCATCATCGTCTGGATCCGGCTCATCCACATCGGCATCCACATCGGCGGGAGGTGCTGGTGACATTGAGGTGACATCCAAATCCGATTCCACATCGCTGTCCGGCTCTGAGCCAAGTGGTGAGCTATTGTTGTTGTTGTTGTTGTTGTTGTTAAACTTTTGGTCCTCTTGGTCACGCTGCTGCTGCTGCTCCTCCCGCTGCTCCTGCTGCTCATCCTGTTCCACAGTCTCCGGCAAAATGGCATTTATTGAGAAACTGGACTTTAGATGCGGCGTTCGTGCCATTTTCATGAGCAGCGTTGCCGGCGTCAGATTCAGGTTGAGATTCAATGCGCCGACGGTGTTTAGATGCGGATGCGAGTGCGGATGTGAATGTGGATGGTGTGTGTGTGGCGTGTGATTATGTGGATGATGCGCGTTGAGCTCGTCAACGATCTTCACCATTTTGCACTTTAAATTGTTATTATTTTCTATGTTGTCTAACGATGCATTTTTATTATTTAAAGATAATTAAATTGATATCACAAGAAAACAAACTGAATGTCTCCCACACACACAAGCGTATTCAATATATATTCAAATTGGGATCTCGTTAACGATTGGGATTACGTTAATCGCTTATCGGTTACCGTTTATCGTTTACCGTTCGCACGCTTCTCGTTCACACACGTCCGCTGCGCTGTGGCGTTTTGTGTAGACTAAATAACAAGAATTTCAAAATCTCAATTCATTTGCCTTGCCTTTGGCTTTTGCTTCTTCTTATTCTACATCCACCTAGGCCAACAGCCAATGACAGCTGTGGAACGTATTTTGTGTAGCTCTCGCTTGTGTGCTCAGTCTCCCCTAACAGTCATATACCTCACTCGCTTTCGCGTGCTCTTTTTCCCTAACGTGATTGTGTTTGTGTTTGCGTTTGTGTTTGTGCTTGTGTTTGCTTTTGCGATTGTATTTGTGTGTGTACAGATTTTTACCATTCGTTGCTAATTGCTGCTGACATGACACGAACGCCGGCGACGACAACGATGCTTTGTTTTTGCTTTTATCGTTTACGAGAAGTGTGGGGAGAGATGCAGACACAGAGAGGGAGAGAGAGAGAGATTGTCAATGGGGCACATGCACGCGCTCTTTGCACATTGTGGGTTGCATTTTGATACGCCAGGTTTTTGATTATGTTGCTCTTTTCAGAGCAGCTGCTGCTTTTGTTGCTATTGCAATAGAGGTCTCTTTTAATGGGTTTTATGAATTTACTCACACACACACACACACACATACGGAAACAGTTGCCATTACTAATTGTGTTGTTGTTCTCCATTTGCTTGTGTTGGCCCTTTTAAACTCTTGCCCAGCTTATAAAATATTCGTATACTGCTTAATCATATACAATTCCTTTTGATGAGAAATATAAAATTGTTCTTAATTGAAAGCACATTTCAATTGAAAATGAATGCATACGTATACACAGAAAAAATACACACTTTAAAATTCAAGTTAAGATTCATGATTTTAAATATGTTATTGTCAAATTAATTAAACGACTAAAGAATCCTTAATATAAAAATATTTCGTGCTGGAATCACGTGTTTTGAATTTGGTTTAAGAATATCCGAAATTGGAATAAATTTATCTCGGAATATGGTATCTTTTCTTCTACGGATAGTATTCATTGAATGTTTTTTGAGATAATGAGAAATATTAAAATATGCATGCTACGAATATGAGCGCATCTTAACTTTAATATAAAAATAATTAAAAAAAAAAAGGCAATAATGAAAGCTTGTGACAAAAATAGTTTTTATATTTTGTTTATTATTTGTTTAAATCAAATATATTTCAACACCCTTGCAAAATGTGTTCTAATTTTGTTTTCACTATTAAGTTACTCATAATATTATTAAAATGCTTAAATCACATTTAAATTTTTTACTGTGAATAAAATTGTTGCAATTTTTTTTCGAAAATGCGATATATAATTAAATGTTATAACTTAATAGCGGGTCTTTCAACTATTATATGTAATTGATTTCTTAGAATTTTTTAAAAGGCAGCAGCTGAAACTATTCGCATGACCCACGCCACAAAATCCGACCGACCGCCTGTCAGTTCTTACTTAATATCGAAATCATTTTGTAATCATAATAATTGTTTTCGCTTATTGGGGGCGTGTACTCAGATTATTACATATAATATGTGCGTTTGTATGTGTGTGTTTGTTTTGTGGAACCTGGCAGCAACTAAAAGAAAAGAGAACGCGCTCTGATTGGAGGCAAGAAAATGTGAGCTGCGAAGGTGAAACATGTTTTACCTGCACATGGCAAAGCAAAGAAGATAAAAAAAATAGTACAAATAAAGAGAAAAATACTAAAATAAAACTGCAGCGGCAAAAGAAAAAACAACTAAATAAATGTCGGACGCCATGTTTGTCTGTGGTTGTAGTTTTTGTATTGTGTGCAAACAAGGCAACTGTGTGGATTGCAGTTGTTGTTGTTGTTGTTGTTGTTATTGTTGATGCGCATACAACAATGGAATGCGGTCGGCTTGTATGCCCAATGAGTATGTGTGTGTGTGTGTGTGTGATTGTGTTGTGTTTTGTTATTGGATCTGCGCTTTTTGTGGAGAGTGGAGACATGCGCGCAAAAGCACATTCAAGCTCCACACTCTCCCCATGCTCTCAAGCTGCCTCTCTCTCTCTCTCTCTCTCTCTCACTCTCCTATGTATGTAGAGTGACTCAAGGGGGCTTCAGGTCAAAACAAAATGGCGCAAGCAACGACATTTGCATTGTACGCTCTCAGCACAATTAATGCCATTGTTTTGCAATTGTTTTGGTTGTTTGCGTAACAATTTTTTTTCCTGAATTGATCAACAAAAAAAATCGATTTCAAATTTTAAGACATTAAGTTAGTTTGCTGTTCTTAATACGTTTATTGTTTGTAGTTCAAATCAGACAAATTCATAGTTAGAGTACTCAAAATGTTTTTTATAAATTCATTTGTTATTCTGTCAATGTCTTGCCTAATAACCGTAAGTTACAAAATTTGAACATAAATTTTTCAATCAACAATAAAATGTAAATTCCTGTGTAGTTAAAGATAAATTCAGATGCAGCGTCAGTAGGAGCACAGAAATTTTCGGGTTTTAAGTCCAAAGAAGTTAGGACCTCAAGGCCGCAGTCTAAAGCAAAGTTATTGATGCCACAAGAAAAGGTCAAAAGTAGTGTAGACCAACAGACCACGAAACTATTTTTAAATCTTTGGGCTAAAGATGTCAGAAATCAAGAGAACGACAAGGACAAGGCTAAGGATAATGACAGCAATGATGAGAATAAGGAACTAACCATAAGCTTGCCAAAATTTACTAGAAATGCACAAGGTAATTGGGTCGCACTCAAGTGGGGTAATACTCCTGGGGGAGTTTGGCAAGACACACGTTTTTTTCAAGGCGACAAATATCGCCCTCTTGGAAGTATGACGGAAGATAAATTGATCAAAAAGGATTATTATCCAGTGTACGTAATTACTATGCATCTAAAACAAATTTCCTTATAAATAATAAGTTCTATTACTGTGACAAAATAGAACTGCAAAACTATCGACCGTATGCTTTGGAAAGAGTAAAATTTATAATATTCCCGCACAGAAGAATTATTTGACAAGAGGCATTCATGCTCATCCAATACAGGAACGTGTATTTTGGAATGTCCTCAGACGTGAGATTTACAATTTAGGACGATACAATGAGTGTCACGATCCTGTGAAGTACACCAGATGGTTAGATTATCACGAGTGCGCCTTAAGACGCAACCAAAGAATTGAGTATCTTATCCCTAAGTATCCATTGTATCAACGAGGATATTATGCGAATTACAAGATCTATAGGCACTTTGCCCAATAATAAAATACTCATTGATAAAAAATTAAAGTATTTGATATTCTTTCAGAAATATGGGAAAACAAATGGCAAAGAACTGAATCGGGAATTCGGTCGGAGTAGGGATCAGAGTATCGGGTACGGCCTTGCGAAAGGGGGCGAGAGTACTTTACTAATCAGCCAGATTTATAGATGGCATTTAGTTTTGTTAGTTTTGTGACAGATACGTTTGATATGAGTTGCCGACGGGACAAACAAATCCCGTGCATCTTAACCCTTTTACGGTTGACCTGAGCCGTGCCAAAGGCTCAACCCGTTCGACAGTAAAGTTGCAACGCCCATCGAATGTATCTGTATCTGTCTCTGTATCTGTAGCTGATCGCGATGTCCTTCCGGGTAGAAGATGCTGCTTTATTTTGATAAACTCAATGGCAGTTTAACCGCAGGATTAGCTTGTTTGTCCACGGGATCAGCGCGATGCATGCAAACAGAGGCGGCTACCTAAGCGCGGGTGGGATTTGGCTACCTACTCTCGTTCGGGCATGGGATTGGGAATGGGAACGGGTTAAGTATACAACAGGACATCAGCATTTTGCTTCCGTTGTTTATATTGTCTGTTTACATGCGACCGACGAGACGCGACTTGAGCATCAGGACAGTAGCCAAATTTTGTTTGCAAATTGGTCTTACCTACGCCCAGGACTCGCCCCGTCCTTGTCCTCAGTCCTCAGTCCTCGGTCCTCGGTCATCGGTCCGTGCCGAAAGAGTTAAGCAAGGATTAAATCTTGTCTGGGATTTAGCCGACTTAGCTTAGCGCGTATTAATCGCGTATTTCGTGGACTTCAAGCTGTGTCCAGTGGAGTATTTTTCACCTTAATCGCCGTCGCTTAGCCATGCAAATATTTTCCAACATCAGCACGGCCACGGGGATTTGTCTCGATTAAAGCCACACTCAACGGGTTAAGGTTAAGGTTAAGCCCTCAACTGACATCTGATTTCGTTTAAGGCGCAGCGAAAAGCCCTTTAAAAATCAGTTAACAATTTCTGTTACTGTTACAATTTCTGGCCAGCCTCTAGAGGGGGAAGAGGGGGTGGTGGTAGGGGTTGGGGTTGGAAAGCACTTCATAGGTGTGGGGGATTTATTCCCATTCCATCTGAGGGTTTTGCAAATTGGCCAAATTTTGTGGAAATCACGCGCTACAGATTTTCCGGTCTATGAGTCCATTGGAAACAGAACAGGACAAAGGACGACAGACGAAGGACAGCTTGGACATTGGCATCCCACTTGTTATTGTTGTTATTATCGTGTGTTTCGTTTTGCAAATAAACAGCCAAACGAGTGTTCTACAAGAGTGGCAAGTACAATGGCGGGGGTGAGGCATGCAACACACGCAGGGTAGCTAAAGGTGGGTGGGTGCTGAAAAAGCGTATGGTTAACAGCGGGAGGCGAGCAGACGGGGAGGAATGCGCGCTGGGACAAGAAAGAAGTCGACTGTTGAATGCCCTATTCAAAAAAAAATATGAAACATTTGCAGGAAACAATTGTTTCAGAAATACTTTTATTGATTACTTGCCAGAAATATTAAATACAATACAAATTATTAAAAATACTGATAATGATGGTCGGATCCGGAGAATTGAAGCGTATACTAAATACTTCAAGCAAAACTTGACGGTGCTTTACAATAGAATCTGAAAATACGTGAATTTAAAAGCCTGTTAAGTTCATATAAGCTAAAATAAATAATATAATCTGATATTTAAGTAAGAGATTTACAATCTCATATATAAGTTTATTATGTTTATTTTAATAATAGATATTTAAAATATAATGAGTATAAATTAGCAATTATAAAAATATTTATACCAAAAATAATAATCAAATAAATAATGATAATTGTATTAATAACTCAAATAAAATAATTATTTGTAATGAAACATAACCCCCATAATTGGTTATGTTCTTCATGTAGCGTATTTACTATTCGCTGACAATGCACTAAAAAAATTCCTCCCCCTCCACCAGTGTTACAGCAGTAAGCAATAGTGTAAGCACCCCTTTTTTTTTGTCTAACACTTGATAATTGTTGACAATGTGTTATAAACTGATTTACACGCATTTAACGAAAAGAAACACTGCCAAAACTCACGCAGCGCCAACACCAACACCAGCAACAACAACAACAACAACAAGCGACAACAACAATTGTCGTGGAGGACGTCGTCGTCGTCGTCGTCGTCGTCGTCAGCAGCGTCGTTAGCGTCGACGGCAACCGCTTAGATGTCATCGTTAGCTGCTGTTATTACAGGAAAGGGAATGTATAAGGGAAAGGGAAATGGCATGAGTAGGGAGAACTGGCAACTGGCAACTGGGAAGTGGGAAGTGGAAAGTGGTCGCGTGTGCCACGCGAGGGTGGCAACTTAAAGGGGCATACTATAACACATAGCATGATTTCTGTTGTTGTTGTTTGTGTTGGTGTTTCTGTTTGTGTGTGTTAATGAACTGCGTAACAATTAACAGCAACAACAAACGGACCACAAATAAAGCGCAACAAGGGAACTGCGTTCTTCCCTCAGCTTCAAAGTCACTGGCCATGGACATGGACATGGACACAACGATTCCCATCGCTTGGTTGCTGTGGCTGCGGGTTCATTTGCGGATTTATTGCTACATAATCGGACAACAGCGAAAGAGACAGCAATACACAAAAAGAGACAGAGAGAGAGAGAGAGAGAAGTCAGTGGTTTATGCTGGTGCCTGGTCAACTTGCTTCCACTTGGCACTGATCCAAATCAATTTAATTGAGGTCCAGTCCAAAGCGTTAACCTCTTTGGCCCGGCTTAATTTGTCGTTTGTATTGCCACAGCCGACAGCAGACCCTGAGAGACCCGGAGAGACCCAAAGCAACTCTGAGAGACCCGCTGTATCAGTGTGAAATCTGTCAACTGACAATGCTACTCGATCTGAAAAGATCTACAAAGGAAGTGGGGTTAGCGAGAGCAATTGAAAGGATGTGGTGTCAAGTGCCTTAAGCAATTAGAACCCTTCTTTTATTTGTCAAGTCCAATGAACTGGAAGTAATATCAAGAAAATTGTATATGAAAATATAACAGTAACGAACTAATTATAATTTTAAGAACTGTTAAATATAACCCTTTAACAGAAAAATCGTTAAATAACAAATCATAGTCTTAAATTGGATTCTATTTATTAAAAACTTTTCAAAATTAGTCAAGGGGAAAAAATTAAAAAATGGATTTGACGCAGAATCAAAATACAGGCCAAATAATGATCAAATCGATTGAGGAAATCGGATAATATTTCACAAAGTTATGACGTTTTAAACTTTGTAAAAAGTTTCAAATAAAAGGTATGTCAAAAATGGACAATGATGTTAAAAACTAGAATTTTGCAATATTGACGAAGAATAAAATTACAATTGAGCTATTGAATTTTCATGAAAATCAGTTGCATTAACTCGATTAATCATATAAAAAAAAAATAATTGAATTCAAATAGTTTAAAATTGCAAAAATTAATATTTTGATGCTTACATCACTAGTTATGAATGTCAGGAAGAAGCTATATTCAACTTGGCGAAGGAAATTAGCATGCCAAAATTTTTCCATAACTTTACTAAGAATTCTTCGATTCACTTTGGAGTCTTGAATTGAAAGTTCATATGCCAAGTTGTCATGAACATCATCAACCCGGTTGAACTCACTTCCGTTTTGCAGCTTCCAGTTTCCCCAATCAACCGATTGAGTGTGTGAGTCGTCCACGGGTCCAGTCATGATGGATAATACTTCAAGTGCGTTATTATTTCTCATTCATAATTTCTTTTAATTGTCGTATTTTCTTTAGCAGCATCTCTGATATTTTGCCTCATAACAATTCTTAGAGCTCCACAAGCAATACGATTACAATTGGCCAGCAGCGAGTACTATTCATTCATTTATGCATTCATTCATTCATTCATTCAAATGTGTGCATGTATTCATTTATTTATTCTAGTGAATTGGTTCCTCCATTGACCAGAGGTCTGACTCTGGTCAGAGTCAAAGTCTGAGTGCTCCCGAAGCTGCCCTCGATGTGTGGCGCGTAAATTAACTTAATTGAAATTCGGGTCAACAGAGAGGCCAAGATAATGAAAGAAACTAATTAAAGAGCAGTTCCATCCCCTCTTCACCTCTCCACCTCTACCCCTCTTCCATCTGCTACATGTTGCAGTGGGCAACCCACATGCTGGCAGTTTGTTGTTGTTTTTTTTTTGTTGTGTGTCGCTCAAATATTTTTCAAATATTTTCAACAATTTGATGATTGGTATTGTTGTTGTTGCTATTGCCATTATTTGATTATTTGTGCCATGGGTTAACAATTATTTTATTTGATTAATAATAACAATATTTGAATGTGTTGCCCTCATCTGAACCATTGCTTAGAAGTTATAACTATGACCAAACTGGGCAACCACATCACTTTCAATTAAAAACACATTTTGTGGTCACTGTGTGGTCGTCGTGCACATTCAGACAGTGGGCAGGTCATCCATCCATTCGACACCATAACATACTCTACCATTCCACACATCCATATTTAGTTGACACACCCGACTGTACTTGCAAGGCTTCAATCAACTTATATACATACAATCAGGGGGCTCCCCCTAAGCACCCTACTGCTTGGGATCGATAGTGTCAATATTGCAGTCTGGCAATTTAAATACGTAACTCAACTACTTAGTGTCAGTTTGTAGGTCGTGTATAACAATTGAAAACATAAATCAAATGATTAAAGCTTGACACACGACTGCAAATATGATATAGTCTCATAACACCCTGTATCTTGGTCAATATCGACTTACTTTAATATTAATATGTCACTGTACTGTACTCTTAAGTTGTAAACTTTTCTTTTAACTCTTTATATCAGCTATTTATTGACTTTAAATTAAATTTCAGAAGAATTCCCCCAACAATATAAAAAAAGACCTTTAGAAATAGGCAATTAAGACTCCAATTATTCCCCAACTTGTTTAGTTTCTTGTCCTACATCTGAGATTCACCTGGAATTAATAGTTTGTTTTTTTTTTGAGTCTGGAAATCTTTAAATCCCCAAATGCCTAACAGCTTACACTTATGCCCAACACATCTATCTACCACTCTCATCCTTAACAAAGTGGTATGTCCATAACAACAGAGATAGCTAAATCTAATACCAAGTTGGTATCTACTTATTTCAATCTCTATTCAACGACTCGAGAACTGAAATCCTAAAACCAAAACGCGTTGGGTTAAACCGTTGGACTGTTAAACAAAGCAGCCAAATAACCGATCTATATACAATATATATAAAATATTTATGCCAAAGCAGAGGCACATAGAAAGAGAGAGATAAGTAGAGTGAGTGAATGAGGTAGAGAGTCAAAGAAGATGGGCTTGAATCATTAATGAAACTAGACTTAGATTACCAAGCAGGAGATGAGAAGTTGAAGAAGGAGAAGAATACGAAAAAGGAGACATATAGCTCACTCCTGGGCAGACTAAATGCACAAAAAGTGTAACAAACGGCACACGCAGGATACTGCATGCTGAGCAGGAAGAAAGGAAGTAGCAGAGATATAGAGAAAGAGAGAGAGAATTGCAATGGTAATCTTACTTATGCATCTGGACTATTGTGCAGCTCCTCACAGTGCCCAGGATTCTGGTGCTGCTCCTGCTGCTCTTTCGACATTGTAATCCCTGCACTTAACCCGGGTAATAAGATAAGTAAGACAGATCCTCATACGGTTGCTTCTGCTTGTTATCTTTGTAAATTGCATGTCGAGCACTTAAGCCAATTCTACAGGGTTTTGAAACGAAAACTGGTTAAGAACATTTTTGCGCGTGCTACTCAAATATGAACTTTACCCATCCCGTATTCCTACCGATCCCATCCTGAGACTCTGATACAGTTAAACAAATCCAGCAGCTTCTGTATGTGCGTGTGTGTGTGTATGTGTGTGTGTGTGTGAGTGTGTGTGTGCTATGAACCAATAATTCCACAATGCCCTCACGAGCTCAAACAATCTGAACAATCAACACAATCAACCCGCAACCTTCTTAGTCTGCAAACTGCTTTAGCGACTTAGACAAGATCCAGATTTGAGTTGAAGAATCCTGGCTTAGGTAAGTGGATTCAATCCGAATCCAATTCCAGTTCACCAATCTAACATAGTATAAATGTGCAAAATGTGTTAAGTATATAATGCGCTCATCCAAACGATTTCAATAACAAGCAACTACTTAAGCTGGGCAACTACCATCACCAAAATATCCAAATACCCAATAAAACAATGACCTGGTCCCCTTGCTGAATTTCTTTAAGCTTGGAACTAGTCCACTTCCATTCCCATTCCCATTGCCGTCTCAGTTTTTAGCCTTTTGTTTAATCATACACAAAGTTTCATATCTTAAGTCGTTGGCTAAGCATGGGTTGTATATGCAAAATATTGGATAGCATATATGGATTTATGTGTGGGCCCGAAAACCGATTTAACTCTTGCAGTGGCTTAAGCTGAGAGTAAACTCCAAAATATCCACACATATGACTTCACAAAACTGGCAAAGAAATAATCTAAAGGATTTGAATAGTAAATAAAATGAACAAATTACAGATGGGTTAAGGGATTACATATCTGCGATATCAGATCATTAAATGATAGAAAGATGAAACTTTTGACATCATTTTAAAAAATAAGTTAATGAAAAGAATCATGATATCCTTAAAATATAGATAAAGGACTGTAATTGTATACACTGTGATACAAAAATATTAATAAGCTATAATTACTATTGTTATATTAAATAGATAGGTAAGTAATGTAATTACACACCTTTAAAGCCCGTTATATTATAATAACATATCATATTATTTTGTAAGTATTATTATTATTGTTTCTCTATAACTTATCATATAACTATCTAAGGTTTAAAAATCATGTAATACTGGTATTATATCAAAAATACTATATCAATCTAAATATAATCATAAGTATATTGAACTAAATAAAAAAATGATTTTTAAGAGAGCAGGATATAGAATCTATGAAGATTCCATGAATTTCCCACTATACTCTTTAATTTCAATAAACGTCATATTGGGTCTCTTAATGTTACACAGGTTTTTCTTTCCTTTCGACTCTCCGATAATTCCAAACAGGGTGTCCAATGCTGCTTGACACCCTATAAAACTGCCAGCTAATCGTTTCAATAACATGATTTACCAACACCAAACAACAAAAACACAGGCAAACAGATAGACAGATAGACAAATGGAGAGACAGTGAGAGAGTCCAGCAATAATTTACAATTATTGAAAATGGATAGAAAAATATGAGAAGAAGAAGGAGAAGAAGAAGAGGCAGAAATAAAAAGAAAGAAAATACGAGTATGATAATTGCTACCGATACGACGCTCACACATTTTTCCAACGCTCACAACTTACTAACGATGATATTAATTATCATTTTCATTTACAAATCGTCTTGATGGAGAGAAAATGAGGGATGGAGAGGATAGAAGGGGGAGTAAAGCGTAGTATTTATGATATGACCATGCCTTGTTACGAGTATACCAATAATCTGAAGATTTTTTTTGGGGGCGCAAGAACTTGTTGATACCATTGCTACAGATGATGATGATGATGATGATGTTGATGATTATGTTGATGCTCTGTTTTTCTCACATGTTTCACTCAAATGCGCACTTAAGCCGCCACATTTACACACACACACACACACACACACAGTCGCACACACACACTGACACATGGCAAGTGATCAAAGTGGACGCCGCATTGCTTGATTCTATCTAAAATTTAGAAAATTTGAAAATGAAGACATCAACATTGAGCAGATCCAGAGACGAGAGAGAAAAAAAAAGTAAGATAGAAGAGAGAGGAGCGAAAACAGTTTGAGAAATTGTGTAGAACGCCTTCGCCGTTAAGGGAAAAGTGGCCCCTGGGTTGAGGTACGGCACAGTTCTATGTCGGTGCGCCTTTCTAGGGTTCTCATCTTTCACTTTTACCCATGGCATATTAGTTGAAAAATTGTATAACAAAAGTTAAGAAAAATTGTTGTATTTACACACATTGAGAACAACAACATACATATATACATATAGATATAGATATAGATATAGGATAGTTTAAGCAAATAGAAGTGTGCTGCTTAGACAATGGCCTGGCTGGAACTGGACCCCGGACCAAGGAGTCCTCACGGGCAGAGGGATCGCTGTTGGGTTACCTGCGGTGCTTGGCACAGCTGGAGTTGTCACTGGGCATGTAAAGAGCCAAGAAATTGAGACAACAACAAAGGCGATCGCTCTTTTATTTTGTTTTTTTTTTTTTTGGTTGTTGTTTGTGTGTTTTGAGCTTCAAACAAATTTCAAAGTTTGCCGCCAAGCAGCAGCAATGGCTAATTAAGTCATCAGACGGCCAAAAGCAGCCAAAGAAAGGTAGCTAAATATTATAGCTAAAGCAGCTAATAACGGCTAAAAACGGCTAACAACATTATTTAATTTGATTACTTTTTATACAATTATTTAGTTTAATATATGTTTTTGTTTTCTAAATCTTAGACCATTATTTTTAGTTGACACAACTTAAAGAAACAAGCTAAAATAGCTTTGAAGTAGCTAATAAAGCAAAAAAATTGTTAACTGTAAAAAAAGCTAAATGTTATAAAAATAATAAGATCAATTAAAAAACGCTTTTTGTTTCATTTAAAATGTATTTTATTTAATGTTTTTGTTTTTCTTTTTTCTATATATATAAAATATTTATAAAAATGCCGCCTAACTGTGGGCGTGGCGTCATAACTGGAGTTGCTGCCGTGGGGGGGTGGGGGGTGGTGCGCTGCTCCTCCTCCAAAAGCTGGCCGGCTGTCCAGGCCGGCGACGGCCACAAATGATATCATCTGTATTTTGCTAAATGCAACATTTAGACGTCAAAGGGTTTGTCTTGCAACTGACTAACTGAGTGACTGACTGACTGACTGACTGACGCTGACGCTGACGCTGACGCTGACGCTGACGCCGACGCTGGCGACGGGCCTTGTGCCATTAAACCAAAACGCTGGGCGTGGCAACGGACCGTGTGCTTAGCTGGCCGGGAACTTGCCAAAGAACTGCATGCGCTGGAAGAGTTCCGCATTCATGTGCGCACCCGGATAACCCTGCAGCTGGGGATGTGCCGCAGTCGGCGGTGGTGGATGTGGAGCTGCCGCCGGCTGATACTGCATCTGATGTTGTCCATAGGCCGCGGCAGCAGCAGCAGCCGCTTGATAGGCAGCGGGATTCATGCGTTGATACAACGCGGCAGCGGCGGCAGCAGCAGCGGCACCAGCAAAGGGCATGCCCGGATAACCGTAACCAGCAGCTGGAGCACCATAGGCGCCCAGCATGGGCGAGAAGATGGCCTGACGGTAGGCGGCAAGGCGGGTGCGACTGGCGCCGGGATTCTTGCGGCGCAACTTGCCCGTGGTCTCGCCAATGAAGACCTCCTCGGCCGAGGGGTCCAAGATCCAGTAGTTGCCCTTGCCGGGATCATCGTAGCTGCGTGGAATCTTCGTGAAGCATTTGTTCAAGCTGAGATTGTGACGAATGGAGTTTTGCCAGCCCCGCTTGTTGGCCTTGAAGTACGGGAATCGATTGATCAGATACTGATAGATGCCGTTGAGGGTCAATCGCTGTTCAGAGCTGTCCTGGATGGCCATCATGATGAGGGCATTGTAGCTGTAGGGCGGCTTCTTGGTATCATTGCTGCTGGCACTCAATTTTTGTTTCTTGCTGGGATTGCTGGCATTCTCACTGCCATCACTGTCCTCCTCATCCAATTCAATGTCCTCATCATCGAATTCCTCCACATCGAGCTTATCATTGTGCTGCGATGATAACGATTCGGCGGCACTGCTCATCGGGGTGCTGGTGCGGGAGGGACTATCGAAATCTTCGGATGCCGACAACTCGCCATCGGAATTGGCATATGGATGATAGGGATGTGGATGATGTGGCATTGCCTCATGTTTGATCACTGGAGCGATTGTTGGTTTCTTAGCCAATATGGCATCGATGGAGAAATTGCTTTTGAATTCCATTTCGCAGACACTTTTCACCATTTTTGCAAGTCTTTTATTTTTCTAGTTTGTATTTTTTCTATTGCAACTGAGAGCACACACACGAGAGTAACTGTTGCTGTTGTTCAGATGCGAACGTTGCGATGCGTAACTCAATACTGACTCTCCTTGGCTGCCAGACGGGCTATTTATACGTCCCCGGATTAAAGAGCGCGCCTTGCGCATGCTCTCACACAATACACAGCATACACACACACACACGCACGCATGTACACAGAGGCACTCACTACAAGAAGAGAGTGCGCATGTTAGGTAGAGAGCAACAGCAACAACAACTGCGCTGGCTCCGCCTCTTAATCTCTTGACGCTCATACCGGTTTGGCAGACCATTTTGTTCCACTTGCCATCCACACAGCACACATTTGCATTTATTTGTTGCTGTTGCTGTTGCTTTGTTGCCGTTTGTTTTGGAACTTGTGGATGTTTATTTGCAGCCCTTTGCATGCTTCGGCGTCAAAATATCCATTACATCCAATCCAAACAAGGGTTGCTTGCCTCGTCTCCTTGTAGGCGTATTCTCTTTCTCTCTCTCTCTCGCTCGCTCTCTCCCACTCTAGCAGTGCCCCATTGCCCCTTGTTGTGATGTTAGCATATATGCACAGTTAATTGCTATAACAATAATAATAATAATAATAACAACATGCATAAGTAAAATCTATGCTGTTATCAAAACACAAATTCGTGGAATGTTCCCTTTAATCCACTTGAAAATTAGTTCAGTTTCAGTTTTAGGATTTCCTTGTCTGGGATTACTTGAAATCCACGTTGGCTTAACATTTTGGCTGATTTTCGCTGATTTTCAACAGCTCAATGGAGCTCAAGTAGCAGGTAATCCGTTGGCGTGGCCAGTAAAGGGTTAATCATGCCAAGCGGCTGTCGGGATTTGTTCTAGTTTCGTGACAGATTAATTAAATCGCACTTCTTGAGAATTAACCTTGGCCTAAAAGTTGCATTTGATATGGATATGGCAATGGATCCAAGTAAACATTTATTTCTAAACATAAATAAGCTCAGTTGGTTTTAGTTACTGACTTTTGTGAGATTTGCAGAGGGTTTGAGAGTGACAATCTTATGCAGATCATTATAATACGGGAATTACAATTATGAAAAGAGTTTAGTTGGAAAATACTTTGGTCAGCTTTTTAACAAACAAAAAAATATATTTAAGAATATAATATTTGACTAGGAAATTACTCTGAGTAGTACTTAATCATATTATTTACTATTTACAATATATAAAAAATATTTTTGCATCATCATAAAGAAAAGTGAAACAAAAATCTATAAATAAAATTTAAAGGAATTAATAATAATGGAAGATGTTAATTTAAAGCTAATACTAAATATTATCAAAATACATGACGTTATCATTCTTAATTAAGAAAAGAAATAACAATTTAACATTATCATCGATCTGTTTATTTTCAGAAAAATATCTGTTCAAGTGTATCGAAACTTATATTCTGTTAAGGGTAGGAATATTTAAAACTTGAGGCACTACCTGAGCTATAATGCCACAAAAAAGAATGAAAAAACCGTGCACATAATTCAGCATTTAGTTTAAAGATAGTACTAAATACTAGCAAAATGCATGACGTTACTATTCTTAATTAATAATATAAATTATAATTTAACATTGTCATCCAACTTGTTTAAGGGTAGGAATATTTAAAACTTTTAGCACTACCTGCGCTATAAAGCCAGGTCATAAAGCCAGCAATAAAAGGGTATAAACTGTGTAAAGGGTACCTGGAAGTTAAGAACGGGGATTCATTCAAATCTAGAGTTAACACGGCGATTTATCAATAAAGTACAGATTTTGGGGGTAGAGATCATACGATCGTACTCGTACAACTGGATTGGCATAGGGATAGGGATCCTTGGGCCCGCACTCGATGCATACCAAATCAAGTGATGTCCAGTTCAGGCAAATGGCGACACTAGCGATCGATCATGTGCATTGTTCGTCCATGAAATCGGCAAGGATCTGCAGTTCCCGAGCTGTGGGTCTGTGTCTCGGACAAAGGACTGCAAAGTGTGAGTGTGGGCTGTTGAGCGCGACAAATGCAAAACGAAGAATGTCCTTTTTATCACGCACTGAATATCCTGCTGTTGACAGCACGGTCTGTCTTCGAGTCAGGGCTGTTGACAGGCCCGATGCCCGGACGTATATCGCACATTACGATCAATTATGAGACTCAATGCCCTCCAGCGGCGTAACGAAACGAGCGAAACTTTCCCCGGCCGAATCTTGTGGCGTTAATTCAAAATTACATGGACATTGTCCAGTGGCCACGGTGTCTACTTGGAATTTCGCCTAGTCAATGTATTCTTCTTTCTTTTTTTTTAATATGCCAAGGCGTAACAGGACTCGGCCTGGTCTCGGTCCTGGTCCTGGACCAGGACAAGCGTGAAGCTCACCTAAGTGTGGTCTGGCAATGAAACCATAATGTCACCCAACAGGCGGTCAGATCATGGTCTGACACCGTGGAGCAAACACTGATCACCGATCAATGACTGTGACATATCTCTCATATCTCTCTTTTACCATCACTCTGTCTTTCTCTCTCTCTCTCTCGATGCACTCGAAAGTCACGGCTTAATATCCATGAAAAACTTGAATAGTTTTCTAAAGAATCTACTGAATGCTGCACATTATTGATATTTATTTGGCTTAACACTTTGCAAAAACCTTTTTTAAAATACGATAAGACATTACGGCTAACAGGAGTTTTTCTTATAATGAATATCTTTTAAAAAGATTTGATATTGACAAGGAATTTTATCAAAGTAAAAACTTTGAATTCATTTAATATAATCATAAACAAAAACTAAATATTTTCATTGTATTTTTTTAATAAAAATACGTTTAAGCTAATCTATAAAAAACACAACAAAATAGTTCACATAATATATCATTAAAATAAATTGATAAAGAATTTTAACAAGTGAAGAGGAACAGTGAAAAATAAATAACATTTTGAAATTAAAATTTTGCAAAACAAAATAGTTTACATAATATATCATTAAAATAATAGTAAAATAAATTGATAAAGAATTTTAGCAAGTGAAGAGGAACAGTGAAAAATAAATAACATTTTCCAATAAATATTCTGCAAAACTTGTTTTTCAAAATTTGTAATTCCTGATTGAATTTTTAGCTGCAAATGTTGTGCGCCTGTGTGGGCGAGCATTTTAAGGATCTGTCGACTTTGTGCCGTTTTGAAATCAATTAGTTTTGTCGCGGCTGTCAAAATGCGCCAGGATCACAGGATCGCTCACCGAAATAGCGAAAACTCCCTCCATGTCCTGAACTATGTATGTAAAAGTCGAAAAGTCATGCTTGCAACGGCGGCAGGACTCTTTGAAGCAGAAGCAGGTTCGCTGCTGGTCATGGCATTTTGCAAAAAAAAAATAAAAAGAAAGAAAGAAAAAAGAATATTTCCAACTCAATTAGTTGAACTCTGCCCACGCCGGGCATTAAAAAAAAATATGTATAGAAATGTATTGTAAAGGGAAGAAAAGAGAAGCCGCTTAGCCACAAAAGAGAAATGAAAATTCGAGGCGTTCAAATCTACATTTATCCCTCTGCCTCAATTTCAGCCTGTGCCGGGAGCGTAGACTGAGACGGAGACTGAGTCGGAGACTGAGACTGGGTTTAAGATTGGTACTGGTACTGGTACTGCTGATGTTGATGGTCGGGGTCTATTGGTTTCTTTCAACTTTGCCGACTGAGTGCATCATTATCATCGGCAATTGGACTACTGCGTCAAAGTGCGCTGCCTACTTTTTTTTTTCTTTTCTTCATCTCTCTCTCTCTTTATTTTATTTTGTTGTTGTTTTTTGGTCATTCTAGCCGATCTATTGTTGTTGCACACGTACAAAATATTTGGGCAAAAAATATATGCTCAAAACAACAACAAGTACATGAACAACTTCAATAACAGTAGTAAACTATGGCGCAAATTAATAGACAGTCATTTAAACATGTGTAGTTGTTGTTGTTTTCAATTGTTGTTGTCGATTGTTGGTTGTTGGTTGTGCGTGCTGGCGTTGCTTTGATTGTTTTGTCAAGTTGTCTAAGATATCAAAGTGTTTCGCCGACGCCAATGAAGACGTCTTCTAATAACCCACAGCGCTGACGTCTTCATTGTCTCTACTTGACTCTCGGTCGATTTATTTTCACAATTGTTCCAACAAAAACATATAATATACATATCCATCCATCCATCCATATACCATATACTCAACTCAAATTTGATTTGTCGAGCAAGTGCTCAAAACAAAGGCCACTTCTCCAAGTATTTCCTTCTCTTATTGTTGTTTTCTCTAGATTTCTCTTGATTTTGTTTTTGCTAGTTTCTCGCTTCGTTTGATCTGCCGAGCTACTTGGCATCCACATGAGCTGCATGTGTTAAACAGTGGCATTATCTGAAGTTTTTTAACTGCCATGCAACAATACCAAAAAAATGAGTTCAATTTTAATAAAGGTATTGCTTTAAGGGATCAAAATTATTAGAACAAATTATTTGCATTTTTTCTTGAATTATATAATTTTTACAAACCGTTTATTGTCTAGAGCAGTACTACACTTTTCATATTATGTATCTATTAACAATAATGGTAAATTTAAAATTTATTTTATTGTGAATTCACTTAACCCCGCACAAACATCTTGAGCGCATTAATATAAGTTCCACTTGCAATCCACACGTTATAACTTTAACAAATATACTTTCCAAACTTAGACTCTTTAAAAATGGAAACTAACAGCTCATTAGCTATCTAAGAGCTATACAAAACTCAGTTCTAATTCGCAAAACAAACCGAGAAAATATCAATTTTCAGATCCTCTGTCAGATATCTAACTCCACAGGGCAACAGATTGGAATGGAAATGTTTGCTACTAACGAGCAATTATCGCCGGCTCCCAGGCGTTGTTCCATACACAGAGTCGCCCACAGACAATACACACTCACACACACAGACTCAAATATATATGTACATATCTGACTGCGTGAGGGACAAGGAGGCATCCTGTACGTTCATCAAAAGGGAATTCGCTACGCTTTGGGGGGGAGTCCAACCGAATACAAACTATAGAACATTTGTGCATTTGTGTTGTTGCTGCTGCATTGTTAGGACACAATGGATGAAAATATTTTCGTCCTGTTGTCAAATGATTGCATTTAATGTATCCAAATCTGTGTGACGAATCAATTTAACTTCAGCCAGTCGGAGAACCTTTTGGGAAACTGCAACCAGTTGCCTTTATAATTCGATCAACTCGCTATAGTTAAGGGTCGCCATGGCCATGTATCCTGTCTGGCATATGTTCTACTCTTCGTCCTGGTCCTGGTTTTGGTCCTGGTTCAGGTTCTGTCTGTCCAACCGCATAGACAACTTAATCAATAAGTTGCAGTTTCTTCTTCTTCAACATCTTGTCGTTTTTTTTTTTTGTGGAACCGATCAGTTACAGTGGGTGTTGTCAGTTTTATGACAGTGACGCTTACGATCTGAATTCTCTGTTGGGTATTTTATGGGCCACCCTAATGTGGTTGTTAGACTGTATTGTTCGAGTAGCCATAAAGTGTTTAGTGATCAGTTTATGGTCATAGTTAGAGCTAGTTAGACATGGTAAGCAGCTGTCCTTAATTGGGAATATTTTAAGTACATAAGTACTCAAGCATAGTACAGCTGACTCACTCTAGACATAGTCTGAAAGGATAAAAACATTTAAAGTTATTTTTTTAGTACAAAATATTTTATATTTGAAAGTCCTGACGATTGTTAAGCAACTATTAATAATCACAAGCAGATTATATATATTTAACTTAATTATAAAAGTTCTACTTAAATTGAAATCCCATAAACATTTTCTGATATTATTTTTAACATTTAATTTATTTTAATATAATATTAAAGGATTTTATTTCAATTATTCTCAGTGTAAATTTAAAAATAAATGTTTTTAAATAATATAAATATTGATATATAAATGTATATATAATATATAATTAAAAATTAAATCTTTATTAAAATAAGTTTAGTTAAGATAACTAAATGGAATACATATTGACGTCAAAATATATTGAATTTATGTCAAACTTTAAAATAATTCTCAGTTAAAGTTAAGAGCTTTGAAATAATTTGCCTATATATGTTCAAATTGTGTATTTAGTGTAGATTATGTACACAAAGCCTAAAGAATTTGAGCCTTTTATGATCTTGATTGTGATCGAGCACAACGACAGATCTATTTACAGTTCTCTGAGCCATCATAAAACCTGCTGATTACCAGCTGTTATCCTGTTGCTGTGAGATCCTGTCGCTGCATAAATCAAAACACAGAGAATTTACCTATTTGGTAGACAGTTAAAGTTAATTGCTGTGTTAACACGTCCACGCACAAAAAGTGAGGGAACAATAAGAAGAAGACGAAGAAGAAGAAGACCAGAACAGCATTGCTCATTTCAATAAGGCCAAAAATCGAAATTCTTTAAGACTATTAAAATAACCGAATGCATTTGCTAACAATCCGCTTATGGAATCAACTTAAATTTGTTGTTGCTGTTTGTGTTTTTTTTGTGTTGTTGTTGCAGTGGCGGAGTTCGTTTGTTGTTGGCTTATGGATCAGTCAGTGGTCGAGCGATTGGACCAGTTCCCCTTCCCCTTCTCATTCCTGGACGTTGCTCTGTTTCTGCCTTTGGTTTGATCCTGTGCTCAAACATTTTGCACGCGCTGTAATGATTTCTGTTTGATTTCTCTCCCTCAACATCGTGCTCTCCGCTCTCACTCTCTCTCTCTCGCTCTCTGCTCTTTTGATTGCGTGTGCTGGGCGCGCTAGGATCAAGGATCACCGTCACATAAATCAAGGACTCCCGCTGCGCCGCAACGTGCACAATTCGGCATTCATTTGGTTTAGTCATCGTCAGATCCTCCACGTCATCTCGCTTGATGTCTCTATAGAGAACGAGAAGTGCAGAGAAAGAGAGTGAGAGAGAGAGAGAGGGACTTCAAGGCGTTGTCCTAGTTGCCAGTTGGTTATTCAGTGTTTCATCCTCCTCTGATCATATAATTGAGACATTCCGCTTGCGGCTGCTTTCTTGTGCCACCGACAATGTGATAACGTGTTTTCTAAAACAAAGCATCAAAGTCAACCGATCTGGCAATGTGGCTTCCTTCTTCATGTCCTTTTTTTCACTCTCCATATTTCTCTATTTCTCTTGTTCATTTTCTTATTGTTTTGTCTGTTTTTGGGAACGGCTGCATTTTTGTCAGGTGACATTTTGCTTTTATTGCGTTAACAGCTTTGTCTCATCTTTCGGCACGTTGGCAACAATAACTCTCATTTGCCACCCTCTCCGCTTCCCTTGTCGTTCTTTTTCTTGTGTCCTTGTCCCACTGTGCGGCCGTTGTCATCTTTGCCGACGCCGCCTGTTAATGCCTGATAATGTTGTCATCTTCTTGTTCAAATCGCAGGATTAGCCAAAAATCACGCGATGTGAAACCCAAAGCATTTTATTGAACTAATAGAGTTCGGCTTTTTAAGCTCATTTTGTCACCTTTTCAATTGATCCCCCTCTTCTCAATAATTCACGGAAAAGTCGAGCAGTTATTGTAAGGAATTTTGTAATGGATATTGTCAAGAGTTGTTAAATTAAAGTAATCGGATTATATGATAGAATTTATGTCACATTTTATATGAAACACTTGGTGTTGGTACAGTTGAACTTATTACAATTTGAAATTCTTTAAGAAACTTATGAAATACAGGATCTTCCGAACCAAAGGGTTAATCAATAAAGTAAATCTCGTTTCGAAAACAATCTTTAACAAGTAAGTAGTGAAAACGAACAAAAAATTGTTTTAAATATCAAAATTTTAAAAATGAATGTTTATAAATTATGGATGTACATAAAAGAATCGAATTAAATAAATTCATTTTCAACTTTCATTTGATTCAGGAACAAAATTTCAAAACTCAAGTTTTTTTCAACACTAACCCTCTTTTTCCATACTTTTCCTTTGACGCTTTTTTGAAAATTTCAAGCTGTTATAACTTTGTCAACCAATTTTCACATACTTACTGAACACAATTTAAAACAAAATTATTGATTTGTCACTCTTATGAAGAAAATAAAATAAAATTATAATATTATTGAAATTTATTGAGTAATTATACTTATTACATATTATAAAGATTATAATTATGATAAATAAGACAAAACTATGTTATTATAAGAATTATTTGATCTAAATATATGAAAACAATTTCACAAACATTAAATGCCAGTCTTTAATCATCATAAAATTGTGTCAGCTACTTGAATTTTGTATGCCAACAATCAATTGATCTTTGATTTGAAGAACTTCCTGAACAAGTTCTATCCTTTGGGAACTACACCTCTCGGTGTAGTCGGTGTTTCTCTGTTGCTTGACATGATGACAAGTTGATAAATCTTTGGTCTTTTGCCGCGGGCGCTGACGACAGACGTCAAATCAGTGACACATTCTCATTAACGCCGGGACTGTGGCCAAGAAGGGCGGTCAACTGTGGGGGACAACACACGGGTTCAGTTCGGTACGGTACGGCTCGGTTCGGTTCGGTTCGGTGCGGTGCGGTACGGTTTGTCATAGGCGGCGCCGCCTGCAGCTAATGTGGAAATTCGAAACCAACAGCCGGAGACAAAACATATGCGTCAAATGAAGTGTTTAGGCGTGGACGTGGAACGCGAAATGGACTCAGTTTTGGGATTGAGAACTGAAGTTACGCGGCGAAGTGTTCGAATGTCGGTTAATTACAAAACCCCGAAACACTTGAGACTTGAAACGAGAGGAAACAAGAGGAAAGTGCGATGAGAAGGCAGGGAAACTGTCTCGAATTTCAATTGACGGCTAGAGATCAAAGAGAATTGAGAGACTTGTTGCATGTTTGCAATGCTCCAAAAATTGAAAAAGAGCTAGAATATTTTCAAATACAAGGTATGGTTGAGAAAAGAGCCTCAGGTGTTTCGAAGATTGTAGTGGCTTTTGTTTTGGCTGCTTGGCAGGACAGCAGCATCATCAGCAGCAGGACCTGAAGTTAGTGTTAAATGAAAGCGATTTGCACCAGCAGTGCACCAGAGGAGGCAGCTAGAGGATGAGATGCGATACGATGAGTTGGGAGAGCGACAGATCCAGCAAGGACGCGGCAGGACGCTGATGAGTCGTGAAAGGACATTGCACCCGCTGTGGACGCTACAGCGTTGACAGGACACGGGCTGACTGCCTGCTGCCTGGCTGGAAAAACTCAACTGAAAACTCAGCTGTCCGATTTGTCCTTGAATTGCATTGCAACACTGTGTTCAAGAGCCTTGATGTCCTTGATGGTGTCGATGTGGCCAATATAAATGGCATATTTTGGCCTATGCTGGTTAACCGTACACATTACAGAGCGCCCATCGTTTGACCTTGCCAAGGATCCTGTCGTGTTGTTTTTGGTCACAGTCATCCAGCCATCCCATGGATCATAGCTATCAAATGGATCAACAATTTCTGTTTCCAATTTTCACGGCTCAATGACCCTGAGCCACGACACAATCATTTTAATGGGCCCACCACACAAATAATAACCACACATTTAGCATAAAGAAAAACCTTTAAAATATATATATATAATATACATAAATAAAAATAAAAAACAATATAATAAAAAGGAGAACCTCTTGTGTTGGTCAAATTCATTTCCAGTTGATTACGCGCAAAGCGAAAATCTGTGCTGAAAAAATAAAGTGGAAATCATTTAAACGGAATTAATGCTCAAACAAAACATGTGAAAACTATCGCTAACCGACATCGATCCAATCAAGCTCTACCAACTGGCAAATGGATTCATTCTGCCGACTCCGAACTTCGAACTCCAGACTCCAGTTCCATTCCATTCACGTGTATTATTTTGGGGTGTTTGGTTTTGACGTCAACAAATGTTCAAATAAATACGAGTATTTCAATATGTTGGCAAAAAGGTAGAGCTGGGCGTGAGGTTCGCTTAGCGGGTAGTCAGCGGTAGTCCCTATAGATGTAGTACCTCTACTTCTCCCTACACGGCATCAGAGTTTAATGATCCCAAACAACCGTTAAGCACTTTGCATTAAAAACGGAACGGAGCTTGCAAGTATTTATTGCCAATTAATATTTATTTGTACAATTCTTTAAGAAATCGATCAACTTTTTACAAATTTTGAATTGAGAAATATATAATGTATGGCTGCAAATATTTCAATAAAACAAAATTAAATTTTTAAAGTTTTCTTGTAGAATAATGTATTATATAAAACTAGTCTCATTCACATAACTCTCACAAAAATTATTAATATAAACTTAGGGTTGAAAACTTAAAATAATATAACAAAAGAGACAAAGCAAAAAAAAGTCCAATATAAAAAAATCAGTTTATTGAATTTGCTTGTAGAGTAAATTTATATATGAAAGCAAGATCAGAAAAAAATCCATCTGGAAATCGAGTATTGTTTTAACAAATTAATAAAATATTGAACTTTTGAAATGTTTTGACAAATGATATTTAGTCCAAATAAATCTCACAAAATAAAAATTTTTTAAGTAATAAGTTTTTATATTTGAAAGATTATTTTAAAAAGTTTGATTTCAATAAAATTAAAGTTTTTTAATGTCATAATGTGGAGTACAAATCATAGATTTCTTTTTATATACTCGCACATAGTAACAGGATTTATTAGACCTTATAGATTCCTAGTTCATTTGACTGTTGAAATGTAAAGTTCTTCAACCTGTACACATGCTATATGCTATGTCCTTTTGCAGCTGTGTCAACTTCTGGTTTAATCTGATTAAAAAGCCGTCAGCACTTTGGCTCTAACGTCGCATTGCACTTGTCTGTGCCACAGAGAAAGTGGCACGAGAGACATGCCACACACGAGTATAGTATAAGGATACAATAAAAAAAAAACTATGCAACTAACGCGCGTGCCACGTCGGTTTTCATATCCTTTGGCCAACTGAAAAAAAAACAACGACTATAAAAAATTAAAAAAAAAAGAGAAAGGGAAGGAGAAAGAGAAGGGGAAAGAGAAAAAAATAGCAACATATAGCACGTGACAAATGCGTCAACAGATTTTTCGCTGAGATGCGCACAAAATTATGAAAATCGTGCGCCACAAAAAGCTGAACATGCCTCAGGGCGGCAAATGGAGAGAGGAGGAGAAGAGACTTGCCCCTGCCACGCTTTTGTTGTTGTTGACAATATTTATGCAGCAGCAGCACCAACAGCCCGTGCCACATCCCCCTCAGCTCCCCTCGCCTCCCCTCCCCTCCCCTCTACTCTTTAAGCTGTTTGTTTTTGCATTTCTGTTACATTTCACAGCTTTTGTTTTGTAATTTGTGCCCGCTAGAGAAAAAGGAAGAGAACAAGACTTTAGAATAAACTCGCCAACGATCGAACAGCTCTTGATGCAGCTTCTCCCTTCTTCCCCCCTCCCCCACCTCTTCTCCTGCCCCTCCTGCTGTTGCTGTTGTTGTTGTTGTTACTGCGGCTGTTTCCGCTTCCTCTTTGCGGATGACAAGGTGGATTGTTACATCGCCTTTACTTTGCTTTACTGTACTTTACTCCGAGTGTACCGCAGAACGTGACGAAGAACAAAAGAAGGCACTTGCCCACTTCCATACACTTCCTGCCTCCAACTTTAGCTCCTTTGGCGGTCCGAGTCCTTATGGCATACACCTCCTCTCCTCTTCGCATGTGTCTCCCTCCCTTCCATATATTTTTTTGTTGTGTGCGCTACTCTTGTTGTATCCACAAAAAAGCACGCTTATAATAATAATGTCATTATGTATTGTAAAGCAGCTACAAAAAAAATAATAATAACAATAAGTTGTCAGCCACAGTCTCTTTTATTCAGTTTTTTGTTTCCTTTTCTTTTTGTGTTGCACAAACTTTCTAACGAGCATGTGGCAAGAGACACCGAAATGTACAGCGTACTTGCCACACATGAAAAACTAACAGTTTGTGAAGTTGCAGCTCAGTTTAGTGAAAAGCAGGGAATAATACCGGAACCGGTACCGGAACCGTTAACCGAAATTAACCGTTTCAATTTGAGTACCGGAACCGGAACCGGAACCGAAATAAATATTTTTGTAAGAACCGAAAACCGAAACGTTTGTACCGGTACGCTTTCGGTACACTTTTTTAAATTTTTTGTAGTTGTTTTCCATATATATTTATTTTAACAATACTGTTTTTTATTAAAAAATAACTTTAAATTTAAGATAGGTTTGTCTCGATAAAATACGAACATATAATTCGTATGTATGTACAAATCCGTTTATATATTTTTCTTTTTTACCATTTAATTATTTTTTGTTTTAAGTTAATTGCTGTACCGGTACGTACCGGTACTGATACCGGAACCGAAAGGAAAAAACCGAAATAGAACCGTTTACCGAAATAGTTGTTTCGGTACGTACCGTAACCGGAACCGGAACCGATATTTGTTTCGGTTTGATTCCCTGGTGAAAAGATTCTAATCAAGGTCTAGAATACTATATATACTTTTTGCGATTTACCCCTAATACTTTCTAACTTTGAATATGTTTGGTTTTAAATCAGTTGCGATTTAAAGTTGGTAAAGGTATATAATTTTACAGTAATTGGAAATAGCGATTTTATGATGGGAAAGTATACTTTGGAATATTTACATTTGTATATTATCTGTTAAAATGACTGCATTCAGTATACAAAACCGAATTTTTTTAATAACATGATTATTAATCCATTTATTTATTATCAATCGTAATAAAGTATGCAGTACTAATCAAGAGCATTTCATTTTTTTTTTTCAAGAAACTTAATTGCTACAATCTGCTGCCTGTTCTTCAATTTCCAGATCAACAGAAGTTGTTCTTGATATACAAAAGAGTCGATATATTTTTTCAGTAAAATTTTGAAATACAGAAAGCAAGGTTTAATTATAAGAGCTACAGATGGTTCTGCAAATATTGATAAGGAATTTCGTTTAGAAATGTCACAAAGAGCATAAACCCCATTTGTATAGCCCTTTTTAAAGTTTTCCAAGCAGGTTATTTACTTTAGCAAATTGTTCAGTCACAAAAGGAAACCCTACAATAAATATTGACTTTGCCGATTTGTCGAAAATATTTGAAAGTATTTTATTTATTTATATTAAACCAAAAACAAACTCAATTGCGAACAAACACCTTTTGAAAAATGTGGGCAGCAAAGCAAAGCAGAAACAAAATAAACAAACTGCAAAATGGAAAATAGAAATGGAAAAGCAGAAAAACTAAGAGAGCTGGTCAAGAGATCAGAGCTGAGATCAGGTAGCAATAACTGAGGGCGTTTACCAAATTTTTGCCGCCAAGGCGATGAAATCTATTTGCATTTGGCTAATGAAAAAATAATATTTATGCGCTACAAAATATCAGAAAATTATAAAGACCAACAAAAACAAAAATAAACAGAGAAAAACATCTGCAAATTGTTGGATTATAATATTAAGCAAAGGTAGATAAAGAAATGGTCATAAAAAAAAGTAAAAATATTCCATTTTATTAAGAGAAAAATGGACAAATAAATACTCTATAGATTTTCCATTTCCATGGGCATAAAAATAAATTTGTTGGGAGGATTGTAGCCAACCAATTGGAGGCAACATAAAATTTAAGAACAAACAATAGCAATAAACATTCCAATTTCAATTCATTTACAAATTAACACTTCATATATTTTAAAATGCTCAAGTGGCAGTCACCGCATTCGAGTATATGATGATGATCTCCATGGGGGGAATTGAACTGAACTGATCCCAGAAATTGTCGGAACTCCATATGGTTGCAAACAGGAAGCTAATCCTGCGCTGTGATATATCAACATATTTATGGTAAATGGATCAGAGGGCTTAGCGGAGTCGGTGGTTGCCATATGTTGCAAGTATAGTATACTGTATGATGGGGCAGGGGAAGCTGCCACTGTTGCGGGGGAGTCAACAGACTGAACTGCTTGGTTTGGTTGTAATAAAATTTTATATGCGCTTTTCATTTTTTTGTATTTCTTGACACTTTATGTGACGGCTGGCGGCTGTTTAATATTTGGCATAAGTCTTTAATGTTTAATAAACAATTATTAGACAATATATATATTTGGTGTGGCTTTTGCGCGTTGTGAATGTAAATCTTTTGATCTGATTCGTTGCCTGCAACACGATTTGAGGTATAAAAATAAATAAACCACACGGCGAGACGGCATCTTACTATATTTGTTTAGATGAACATTTTTCGTAGTGTTGTTGTGCCAAGCAATTACGCACCAAATTCATACGAATCATAACAATAACAGATCCAAATCCATCAACCATCAGCCAGCCACCAACCGGGAACACCTTAAAGATGCCGTTCGATGTGTTTGACATGCAATTCCGGGCAACAATTGAAGTGGAAATTGTATATAGTCGCTAACGATCCAACAACGGTCGGAGATCGGTGTAAAACTCTTTGATCTGCATTAAGTTGATGCAGCTGATGAATGACTTTTGCCTTAATTACTCGCATCAAATTGCTCTGTTATCTGAGATGGGCGACAAACACTCATATTAAATAGATTTTAATAAAATTTCGATTATCACTTTTTCACTTGCATTTAATTTTGGTTTGTCCTTTTTATGAATTAAAACCTGATTTACATATATAAAACATGACTTTTACTTCAAAATATTATCTTCAGAGGGCCCTCAATAATATGTGGTACATGTAATTATCAATTTAGCACATCCAGATCTAATATTTATTTCATGAAATTGATTCCATTTGCGACCCATAATACTTTTTCGTTAGATGTGTTGTAAGTTGATTTATTTGACCACCAAACTTTTAAGCTTTAGCAATTGCAAATCTACATACGGACGGACAGACAGACAGAAACAGTACACACTCTGTTCTAGCGAAAAACCCTCGAACATCGAAACATGTAAACAACCCAGATTTTTAGCTCCCCAGTGTGGTCTCTTTCTGCTTCTGTGCGGCAAGGACAATTTGGCCTGATATTCAATTACCAAAAAGAAAGGCGATACTTCTTTGGACACATAATGGGTCTCAATTGCTTTCAAAACGACCGCCACAATTCGAACTTTTTTGGTCAGCGTCTCGAGAGTTGCCCATCCGGCAAGAGTTTGGGATCTGGCTTGATTTTTTTGGCGCCGGTGAAAATTTGCCGATCTGGTTTGATTTTGTACTTGAGGTTAATTTAATTTTTGTACCTTTTTTCGGACTCTTTTTATTTGATTTTCTAGCATTTTTTACATTTTTGCATAATTTTTTTTAGATTTTTCTTGATTTTTTGATATAATTTTTTTTTCTCAGAATTAAATTTCCTATCATCTCTTCCCGGGGGTTGACGAACTTGTCTATTTTCTAAATTTTAATTTTTATCAAATTTATTAATATTTTTTGAATATTGAAGAATTTTTGGAATTTTTAATTACCAACGGTCAAATGTGCTTGGCAGCACTTTTTACGCCTGCCTGTCATCCATTACTATTTATCGATAATAAAATACTAACACTATGCACATATCGACTTTACATATCGTATCACGTCACGCGCTCAACTCTAATCGATAGCAGCAAACAGCTGTTTAATTTCTGCAATTTACATTTTTCTTGCCGAGCTCAAAGTTGCTTTTATTTTATTTAATGAATTTGTGTGTGAAACGAGCAAAATGGAGCGCAAAGAAGTGGATACACAACAGTTCATTGATCACGTAAGTGAATGACATTACAAATTGATACAATTCATGTTATTTTCCTCATTTTTATATCGAACAGACGCTGCTGGCGTCGGAGCTGATGCACAATAACTTTATGATGGATTTAATAGATCACACGGGTGTTTTTCCAAAACCCGAAGCAGCCACAAATCTCAGCACACCGAGCAATACTGGAAACGAGGCCGTTGGTTTTGTGCCGAAGTCAACGTTGACGCCGGAACTCAATTTTCATAATACTATCTTTCAATTTGTCAACAAACACGTTGTGGATGATGAAGCGAACGCAACGCGCTCCAATGCGGTGTCAGCGTCTCCGGAACGGACTCGCAGCAACTACGCCAAGGAGTCGGATGTGGAGTTTCTCACCCTGAACAGCAGTTTCCTCAATGCAGCAGCGGGAGCAGCGCCAACTGCCAATGATGTGGAGGCTCAACAAGGCTCCCAACCAGCGTTTCCAGCACTGGCCATTGAGCCCACGGTGCCCATCGATGTGTCGACGGGATTGCAAGACGATGAGCTGCTTTATGTCCACAGTGCATGCACGACAAATGCACGCAAAGTCTTGCCACATAAGAAACGCATCTCGAGGAAACTCAAGGGTAACCTGGCCGGCATGGAAGCGGAGCTGGAACAGCACAAGCATCATGTACAGGTGCCAGTGGTGGCCACATACAGCTGTGAGATCTGTGGCTATGCTGTGCACACACAAATCGAATTCTATGCACATCTCAAGGAGCACTATGATCCCAGCAATCTGGAGCAGCGCTTGGATGTGCCCCAACAGCAGCAACAACAACAGCAGCAGCAGAAGGAACCTTTGGACATGTGTGGACTGTCGGCTCAAGATAAGGTAAATACATAGCTTCAATTAAAGCTGGTAAAGTCTTATTAATACTGTCTCTTAATATCTACAGCTGCAACAGGAGCAGGCCAAGCTGGATCAGGTGTTCCACGACGTGCAGTTGAACTTTGACAACTTTCACAACATCAGTCACGTGGATGACGACGTTGTGGATGATGTGGGCGTCAATATGGTCATACACACTGATACCCTGTCCCTGCACAAGACTGATGATAAACTTACCCCCGTTGGCTCATCAAATGCCACCACATCCACTGATGTGCCCGTCGTGGATGATGTGGAATTCAGCGATACAGAGGATATGCTGGAGGGAATACGCAACGTGGTGGACAAGGTGTCCATCGAGGACACCTGCGACGAGCTGGTGGATCTAGAACTAACCACCAGTGGTATGCGTGCGCCTTGGTTTAATAACAATTACCCGGACATTGCCTTCTCCGGACTATTGCTGCCTGGAGAGCCTCCGCCAGCCTCCACGTCGCTGCTGAAGACAAATCAAATTGAAGCCGAGCAAATGACGCTTAATTTTCTCAATACAAACAAACGCGATGTGGAGCAACCGGAGCAGACATCGTCGCAATCGATGTGCCACAAGAAGAATTACATTGAGGCAACTGCAACGGCGGCAGCAGCGGAGGCGGAGGCAGAAGACAACAGTGATCACAACGATCAGACATTGTTGGTGCCACAACCATCGCGAACTCCCACGCCCATTGGAGGCTCAGCCATTGAGCAGCTGCAGCGTTCCCCATTGATGATAAGCGATTCCTTCAAAATGGAGGATGTGGAGGGCACAGTGCGTACGGAGAGAATAACCACATCCCCAGCAGCCTCAGTGTCGTATTGTAATGATGTGCATCCGATGGAAACGATGGAGGATAAGTCACCAAGCGAGGATGGAAGCGATTCGAAACGAAAGTTTCATTGTGAAGAGTGCGCCAGGGATTTCAACTCGTACAATGCCCTCAAGTATCACCTGTTTACACATACCCAGGAGCGTGCCTATCAATGCAACATCTGTGACCGATCCTTCTACAATCAGAGTGCATTGACAGCTCACACCCGTATACGTAAGTAATCCCAAATGGAGCTATCTATCAATTGAATATATTTGTATCTTTTGGATTTGCAGATTCCGACTCCAAGCCGTTCAAGTGTGTACACTGTGATTACAAATGTCGTCAATGGGGCGATCTCAAGTATCACATCATCTCGAAGCACAGCGATGTCAAGGCGCACATGTGCGAATTTTGTGGCAAGAGCTTCTCCCGCAAGTACTCTCTGGTGGTGCATCGACGGATACACACCAGCGAGAAGAACTATGTCTGTCAATACTGTGAGAAATCGTTTCGGGCCAGCTCGTATTTGCTGACCCACATCAAGGTGCATACTGGGGAGAAACCCTACGCTTGTGGCATCTGTGACAAAAAGTTTAGGGTATCCGGCGATCTGAAGCGTCACACACGCATCCATGATCCGGCAAGAGTTCGACAAACGCCAGAGAATTCTGCAAGTGCCACAAAAAAGAACCACAACAACATCGGTAGCTGCAGCAGCAAACTGAAGCAAATTGAGGATGAGGATGATGATGTGATCATTAATAACAAGTCTGATGCCATTTGCGGCGACAATGATCAGGAAATTTTGGGCTTATAGCCGTGTGCCAAGGTTTCTACAAAATAGTATTAGTTTTATTGTATATAAAAAGACTTCCAATTGACATAAACCAATATGTAGAAAGGCAATTAGCGATAAAAAAAATAAATCTAAGTGATGAATTCTAAACATTGTCAACGAAGGTTATCATTGAATTAGCGAACTGACCACCCAGCAATAAAATATCCATCATACCAATTTAATTGTTAATAAGAATTTATAATAATATAGCCCAACAAATAAAGTTTGGAATATGTAAAAAGAAATGTTCCTGCCAATTGCGTTTGAAATATGTATGATCTCCGATAAGCGATGACAATTGGATTGGCTTTTAAACTCTTTACACGTTCAGATTGATGGATAAAAGTCAGATTCTTTTTTTTTGCTTTCTATTGCAGAGCATTTCTTTATTTTCATGTACTTTGTTTTTTTTATTTTCGTTTTCTTTTCATTTTATAATTTTCTTTTCTTTTGCACTTGTACCGTTCCTCGACTTAATTCTTAGGGTTTCATTTTTCATTCATCATTTTAATGAGTAATATATATATATATATTAAATATATATCATAATTATTAATGTAACTATTTACAACACAAGTGGCTTGGGAGCTGTCTGCACATTCCCAAAACCGCAATGAAATCTTTGTATTTTTTTGTTTTGTTTATAACTTAACTTGTTTTTCATCATTTATTTCTTTGATTTTTATTTATGTGTCTCAAAAATATTCAACATAAACTTCGTTTGAAGATTCTTCCTGTTATTTGTGTGTGTGCTTTATCGTTATGTAGCCTTTTATGACCATTTTCACAATTTTCTTTCACTTGAAACTTAAAAACTAGAACCTAGTATTGGTTTCTTCACTTGCTCTCTAACATACGCTCAGTCCATGATATCTTCCATTCTCCATTTATAATATATATATATAATATAATTTCATATCATTTTGTTTGTTTGTTAATTAATTACTTAAAAAATGATGAAAACTGCATGCCTAGTACCTTGCACTTCTCCTCTATCCAGCTTGCTCCTGACTTGCCTGATCTTTGATGGATTTAGTTTAAGTTGTAGTTTTAGTTGGTGGTGTGGATTATGCTGTTTTGGTAGGTTGTGTGTGTGTGTGTGAAACATTTTGTATGGTCTGTATGTGTGTGTGTGTGTGTACGTGTTTGTGTGTAATTCTATATGTTTTGGGTATGGTTATTGAAAATACATATTACGAAATTCTTCAACTACTTTTGGAGTTAACAGAAATCTTGCTTGCTTCCTCACATTAAATATGAATTTAAAATTAGCATTACTTTGAATATCATTTATAATATATATACTTAAAAATGTATGTTGCATGTTTTCTGCTTGCTATGGTTGCACACAATTATGATTTTTATTTTATTTTCCTTATTATTTTTGCGTTTTTTCTTTTGGTTTCTCATATTGATCGGTTGTTTTTTAAAATGTAATATGGGCTTATTATTGGTTGTTTTGGATTTCGTTTTGTTTTAGATTTGTTTACATAAGTTGACAAAGAAAAGTTAATTCTGCTTTATTTAATGCACATTAATATGCGCCTGTAATTGTTTTTCCAATTAGTTTTAGTTTGTTGCGTTTGTTGTTTTTACATCAATGTCATCAATCATATTGTAAACAAAGGATAGTTAATACGTACATACATATATGAATGAGTTTAATTGATGGCAGCTTTTTGGTTTTGTTGAATTTTTGTTTTTTTCTTTTTTTTTTTAGTGTTTTTTAGTTTTGTGGATAAATTGAAATATTGTTTATAAAATAGCTTCATTAAACACATAATCAACTGTTTGTTTTCCAACTGCCCAACATAGTTAGTTACATACATAGTTTCTCAGCTGTTGCTTACAAAAGTTTGAAGTGTTTATTTGTTTGTTTTATGTTTTATTTGCTATTGTTGCTTCACATTGTTGCCTGTTTGCTATTTTGTGTGTTTTGTCCCCAGTGTTTGCTACGCTATTTTTCTCCTCTTTCTCCCACTAATTCCTTCACATTTCGCTTATTCTCCTTCTTGCTATGCACATTACACAATTTATAGAAATATAATTTTGCTCTTTAAAGATTTCGAGTCTTCGTTCTACATCACACCACATTTTCATTATTTTTGTTTTTTTTTTTTGTTAATATCTAATTAAGTTTCATTTTTTTATTTTTGTATGTTTGACTTGACGTAAACGTTTCTAAAAAAATTAAAATATTCGCTGACAATGTAGCTTTTGTCAATTTTCAAAAATGTTTCGTTTTCAGTTTGTTGTTTTTTTTTTTTTGTTAACGCACACACAAATACAATATTTACAGGTTTGTTTGTAGTTCCTACATACATTTATCCATATACATATACATATATCTAAACATCTGCTGCCAAACATGTTGTGTTTTATTTGTTTTTATTTATTTCTTTGTCTCTTTTGCATTTTTGGTTTAAAATTTGTGAAAAAATAGCTGCTTCTATTGTTAGTTGTTACTTTGTTAGCATATTTTCTGTTTAAAATTTCAATTATTTGTAGCTTTACATAATTTGATTTGATGATATCGTTTGTTGTTGTTTGTTGTTTATTGTTTATTGTATGCCTGTTCGTTTGTTGTCATGCCGTTTGATCGTGTAGTGTGCGCCTAATTGTGTGGCCAGTGCTGTACAACGTTCTCGTATGCATATCTCTCTCTCTCTCGTTGCCCAACACTGGTTGCTTAGGTACTCTCTCTCTCTCTCTCTTACAGTTTGCAGTTGCTGTTGTTGTTGATGTTGTTTTGTTGTTGTTGTTTGTATAAAAAGTCTTTGATTTGCCTTTTCCTTTTCATTCGCTGTTAGCGCGCTCTGCATTAGAGACTCACCTGCTGCATCTTATCAAAATCTAAACACGGCCGATGCGGCCGCTGCAGTCTCTGTGTGGCGGCGGCGGTAACGGTAACGGCAGCATTCGCGCTTTCACCAACAGCTCCTCCAGTTGCTGTTCCTGCTCCCGCTCCTGTTCCTGCTCCAGTTCCAGCTGCAGCAGAAGCAGCAGCAACATTATTGCTGGGACGTCGACGCGGCGAAATGGCGCAATGAAATAATTTCGCAGGCGGACTAACCGATCGCACCTCCATGTCCAGTCCGCTGGTGGAGGCCGGACTACTCCTGGAGCTGTTGTAGTGGAAACTGTACTTGGGCTGCGGCTGATAAATATGATGTGAGCTGTTGCTCATCTTTAAGGAGCTGCTGCAGGCCTTAATCCCACTTGGTTCGTTCTCGTTGCCTCCTTCTCCTCCACCTCCACCACCTCCAGCTGCAAGTTTGGGGCATTTGTTGTTGTTGCTGTTGCTGCCGTTGCCGTCACCGTTCTCCTCATTTACACTATTATCACATAATTTAATATTTTCGATGCCACATCTGGCCTCCGATAATATCAGTGGCGTTGTGGAGCGGAACATCATATGGCTACGATTTGGCTTAAATGCCTCCAATGGCGGCGATGTACGAAAATTCACGGGCGTCAAAATCGGTTCCAGCGAGTTGCGCAACTGTAACGGAAGAGTTTATTAACTCGTTACTTATTCTTGATCACTTAAAATAAACGAGTAATGTTAATTGACACGTAACGAGACAGAAAAGTAACTACAATCGTTATCGTACAGAGCTCCGATTGATTAAACTTTACTCGTTGAGTGGTTGACTCGTTACTCACCTCATCGTCAGAACTGTGAGCTAGCGAACGCTTTCGATTCTCAACCATTAGCGTTGAGCTGGAACGCTTCGAGTTTGACGACGTTGTGGCACGCTCATCATATGGCGCCTCCGTGTCGAGAGATGAGGTGCAACCTCGATTCGATAGACGCGATGCACAGGACGAGGATGCCACTGTACTGGCGACTGTGGTTGCATGCCCCGTTGCCGCTGCCGCTGCAGCTGCTTCGGCAGCAGCCACCGCTGATGGGCCATTGATCACCTCAAGCTCCTCCTCGGAACTGTGCTGATCGTACATAAGATGGGCGCAGGATGACGACGACGACGACTGATGGTGACACATCATTGCAGCAGCAGCAAAGGCTGAAGACTCCGATGAGCATGCAGTATCGGTTGTAGGTGAGTTTGCATCCGTCCAGGAACTCAAACCTGTCAATAACAAACAAATATCCAATCGATTAATGCAACAGATCTTAAATGTTTGGTCTAGGTTTTAAATAAAAAGAAGCGGGAAAGGCTATAGTCGAGATCCCGACCATAGGATACCCGTTAATTATTTCAATATATATTAAAGTACTTTATAAAAGTTACTACCTAATAACAACTACTGCATACTTTTAGGTGTTTGTATTGAATTTATTAACTTTAGTTAGCTATTACTGACGTTCTACTTGTCCGATCTTACTGCGGTTAAGTAAGCTAATAGATAATATTAATAGATATTGCTAATTTCCATACAAATCGGCAAGGCTTAAATATGAAACAAACTAGATCTTCGTGGTCTATATAGAAATCGGTGTGCCAAATTTGGTTACTCTATCTCTTACAGTCTCTGAGATTTAGGCGCTCACATGGACTGACAGATAAACATGGCTATATCGACTCGGCTGTTGATGCTGATCCAGAATATATATATTTTATGGGGTCGGAGATGTCGCATTCTCCCTGTTACATACATTCTAACGAGCACAACATACCCTTTCAGTTATTTTTTAAGTAACATGTATAAAAATCATGTTTCCAATTGAGTCTCTTCGAATTCTTTACATTCTACAACTGAATCGTTATCAATTTCGAAACCGTTACTTACTAGTTTCCATATCCACGTCTAAGTGACGTTTGTTTTCCACATCGAGGAGTTCACCATCAGATTCGGTGCCAGAGTCATTCGATTCACGCTGCAATTAAATAGATATTTAATTAAATACTTGATAATCACAAAGACAATTTAAATTATGTTTCAATTGTTTCATTTCATTCGTTGGTACCTTTTTACGCAGAAAATTTTTCGATGCCTTTAATGAATTCTCGCGACTTTTGTGCCTAACAAACTTTATCATGATTTTTTGCTGTGTGCCTTATTTTTTGTATTTATGTATTACACATTCCACACGCACACTTGCGCACAAACACACGTTCGTGTTTACGCGACGCGACGCTGCACCCACAACACAGAAAAACTTACTACGACGACGACGACGACGTCGACGTCAACTGTGGCTGCGACTGCGACGTCGCCGTTCAGCCCGATTTGTATGTCCGTGGGGTCCTCTCGCTCTCACACTGCTTTCCTACTACTATTACTACATGCTAGTATATTTTGTGCTGTTACGTTTTACACTCGGTTTCGGTTTCTATTTATTCGCCATCGGTGTATGTATTTTTGTTTGTTATTTTTTACTTTACTTTTGCTTCCTGATTTACGCGAGAGCTCAATGCTCTCTTCGTCAATTCTTACTCTCTTCTACTCGTTGTCTGTCTCTCTCTCTTTTTTACATTTGCCGCCTACGCACGCCTGTTTGGCGCGTGTAAGCGCCGTTTCCTTTTTGTGCAATAATTTCAATCACGTTTCATGCGCGGCGATTTGTTGTAATCTACGCCGCTTCGCACTACCCACCCAGCGATGCAACAACAACAACAAGAATGCTGCCGATTTGCGATTCGTATCCGAGAGCCGAACACGAGAGCCGAGCGAGCGCGCACCTTTCGCCGTAACTTATACAGCACGAATTTATTGATTTTCGGTCTCGTATTGCGGAAGCAAAAGTTCTTCAACAGGACCCCACGTCCAGACAGAAATCAAATCAGTCTCGATTTAATAACACTAAGTTCTAATTGTAATTTGATTCTTCACTTTCAAACGTATACATTTATATGCTTTATGTAGTTTTGTTGATCACTTGCTTTGCACAACACAATACAACAACAGACACACTTGCAACTGCAATTGCAATTGCACTTTGCTGCATTGCTCTCTGTGGCAGACTTTTCGGCTCGCCGACTTATTACTACGATATACGTATTACTATCATCACCCGTCACCGGCTAACGCTGCGCTCAAACTGAAAAATTATGCCCAAAAAATCTGTGCGCTGGCGCTGGAGCTCTGCTGCTGGTGCTGCCGCTGCTGTTACCGCTCCTGTTGGGGGCCGTCGCTCTCACTTGCAATTTCTGTTCGTGTGTGTGTGTGGGAGCTTTTTGCACTGGTTGACTGACTGGCTGGGCTGGTCGGTGAGAAAGAGAGTGAGTGAGAGCACTGAATTGGGGAGGGGGGAGTAGACAAGGGGCCAAACATGCGCGCACAACTCGTGCCGATTCGTGTGCCTTCGACATGACTTCGGTTGTGTGGAAATGCAACGAGTTAGCAGCGTGCCCGTAGTACATAGTATTTATGGACAGAAGAAGCAGCAGCAGCAGCAGCGCTAGTAATGGAAGTCGACTGCAAGCAATGCAACGAAATGAAATACAAAAAAAACCAAAGCGTGCGAAAGATATAAAAAATGATTTGAGAGAAAAATGTGGAAACATGACGTCCAAAAAAAAAAGAGTTCGACTCGAATATGGATAGCAAGTTTAGCTAGTTTGTGCAATTGAATGCAGTTGAAAGCAACGGCAATGCTGCTGCCAGTTTCAATCACATTCAATTTGTTGTCAATTTACGCGGAAAATACTACGACGACGTATACGTGCTCCACGAGCACAAACGCACACACACACACACACACAAACAGATTTTCACAAACATAGAGAGAACGACAGTAAAACGTAAACGACTTTGCAGCGTTGTTTTATCCGGAGCAGACCTCTCTACCTCTCTCTCTCTCTATCTCTCTCCTCCACAGCTCCAGAGCGTCTGACTATCGATTCCGCATTGATGTTGTTGTTCTTGCGTTGCTGTTGGCAGCGCTAAGTACTTTTGTTCCATTCATACTACACACATACACTCGTGCAAAAGTGCATATATGCACACAGAGACTCACGCAGAGAGTGAGAGAGCCAGAGTCTGACGTACGTACGTATGTACATACATATATATGCACATATGCATTTAGTTAGTGGTGTGGGTGTTTTGACTGTGGGGGGGCAAGTGGCAAAAGCAGCAGTAGCAGCAGCGACTGCGTGTTGCAGCCTTGTTGGTTTCAGGTCTAAATTTAGCACTTGGCTTGCAACTTCGCAAGGATTTCTTTTACACTTTTTTTTTCGTTTTGCAACTGCAAGAACTTACATACATACATATACACATATACAAATACACTGATAAATATACGTGCAGCACGCGAAAATCATTTTGGCCAATGTAACAACAATTGTACAACTTACTTGAGTCACTTTTCTACAATTATGCAAAATGTGGAAATTGAGCTGCGGTGATTTTCTTGTCCGCTGCCCGTCGCCCGATGCTGAGGAATGGGGAACAACAAAATGTGCGGAATCCTCTTGTGATGCCTGCGAGAAATGGGAATCAAAACTATGATCCGGACTCTGGGCAACAAAGCAGCAGCAGCAGTGAATGTCGAACGATGAATGGGGCCTCTGTTTTGTACTACAATTCACCAGCACTGGACTACGACGTCGACGACGACAACAACGACGGCGACGGCAGCAGCAGAAGCAGCAGCAGCGACAGGCGCAGGTTGGGGTGGTGTTTGTTGGAGCACGCGACGCGTTTTTGGAGAATTGACAAAACAAGCGCAAGCGATAGAGAGACAGACACAGGCAATGAGAGAACGTGCCATACATACATACATACATACGTACTGATACATGTTTATATTTGTACATACATACATACATATTTATTTATATGCATGTACATTGTACAGTGTGTGTGTGTGTCTGTGGAATTGTTGCTGTTGTAAGCGCTTTTACGCCAACTACAAAATCCACAACGCTCAGGCCTGGGATGCTGGCGCTGTTCTTTCTCTCCCATCACTCTCTCTCTCTCTCTCACTCGGTGTATCTCTTGTGTGTTTGTTGTTTGTGCGTGGCTTGCATAAATGGCAACCCAATAAACATTTATGCAGACGCCAAATGCAATTAACTTTTCAATGTCAAGTCGCGACGCGCTTTTCTCTGCACCCACACACACCACAGACAGCGTGGCTTTCTATTACATTTTACTACAAACGACACTTTCCCACTTACTCACCTGTTTTAGATATTTAGAGGCACGTCATCCCTTCATCGTTAATGTTTTTGCTTTTCGGTCGGCTTGAAATTGTGGTCTGATAGTAGATGAATGTTGTTCAAAACGAAAAACAAGAGGCGGTAATGATAAGTGTGGTTGAGAAAGAGAGGGGGGCTGTCAAACCAGCTGAGCGACAATCAAAGAAGTGAGAGAGAGAGAGAGAGAGAAACTTAATGAAATTATGACGTCACAAGTGACCCTGTCGTTGCCACCATATGTGAAGCTTGATCACCATTTGTAGCATTGAGCTTTTGAGCGCAAGGCACTACAAATCAAATTTTAAATTAACGTGCGTTTGATACAAAAGCTTAATGAAATTAGTATTTTATTAAATACAATTCAACTATTACAAATATCCCACTGCATTAAATTAGTTTGTTTTGTTTCCACTTTCGTGACACCGCATACCAAAGTGCTTATCGATATATTCGTTCCAGTCAATGCGCCAGCGATGTATCGATATGACGAACGTTTGGCAAGTCCAGCAAATCGATATTTGAATTTAAATATAAAACAAATGCAAATTAGTCGGCATAGCGTCATATCTCCGCCGACATATCTCCGCCCAGTGCATTTTGCAGGCGGAGCTATGTCGCTTTTTTCTGGCGGAGATATGTCGTTTTAAAACGACATAACTCCGCCGTTGATCTCCGCGGAGATATGACGTTTTCAAACGACATATCTCCGCCGTGACTCAAATGACATATCTCCGCGCGGAGATATGTCGTTTGAATACGTCATATCTCCGCCGGCTTACAAACGACATATCTCCGCGCGGAGATATGACGTTTTGAAACGACATATCATCGCTTTTCACTTATTGCACATTGGAGCAAGTTCGAAAAACTCTTCTGCCTTTATTTGAAGCCAACGAAAAAAACAGCACAGTGCTGTTATAAGCCTGTTAGTTTTAGTTGTATAAACTTATCAAGCCGTGTTAATAAAAACAATGCAATTTTAAATTTATGTTTTATTTAAAACTATATTTTTTCTCCACAATATTTCCAATTTCCACAATATTGTAATTGTATATTGTTTATAATACTGTCAACAAATAATTTTTGCTTTATTTCAATTTTCAGTGTATATTTCGAGTTTACACGATGCAATAAAATTAAATTTTCGTTTGGTAATGCCAAAAATATTCAATATTTTTGTAATTCTTAATTGATTAAATAATATAATTAATTATATATGTAAACATTCCGAATTGCCTCTTCGACTTGTTGATTACAGCTTGGGCATCTAGGGTTTAAATTTTCATGATCATTTTCGTGAATTTCGTTTTCATTATTTGAATTTGTGGTCTCAACAATATGATCCCAACAAGTACCACAGACATTCACATGATTGCATGGGCGTAACATAACCGATTTTGGATTGTCTAAACATACAATGCATGGGTTTTTTTGGACAATTGAAGTTTCGCACAGCTGACTTAAATTTGAATCGTTCGAAGAAAGAGATGATGTAGAAGATTTAATTTCAGTCGGCATTGCAGACAAATTTGTTTCGGAGTCCACACTTTCGAACGCATCCTCTTTTGAAAATTTATCGTTTAGGCAAACAGTGCGAGTTAAGAAGTCCTGTAAACTAATTTCTTTCTTGTCGAAGAGTTCCATGGCATCCATGATTTTTTGAGCCCGGTCCTAAAAACAATATATCATGTTGTAATTAGGGTTCGTTACGTTGATGTTACAGTCAAATGCAAACTTACACGTAATTTCTTAGTCAGTGGATAATTTCCAATACCGCCGTTTTGGAACAGAAGACAAAATTCACGGCTTTTATCATATTCTTCATCACATATATTTTTAACGAATTTGAAAAAGTTACCATTTGAGTGAATTTTTCTACCCAAAGACAAATTGTAGGCTTCGACAGCGCTTGTGGTTCTAGTTGAGCGCTTAAATACGGATATATTTTCAGGTCCTTCCTACACATAAAAATGAATAATAAACGATTAAAATTTAAAATTGAGATAGATACAAATTTTGTAACAAAAAACCTACCTTTTTAATCCATTGTTTTTTAAAATAAGCTAAAAACGGAGAAAACAGATTCTTGTCTAAAGCGGTTGCTTCACATTTTAGCAAATTAAACCCTTCGACAATTTTGTTGGCTGGTAGCAGCGGTATATAAAGAAATTTTATGAAAATCATATAAGCAGTCTTGTTTGATTTCAACATAGGCTCAAAACCAGACGTTTTTTTTGCGTTTCTTTTGCATGCTTGTGTAAAATGAAACCAACAAGCATAAAAATGCATGTTGGGATGCAAGCTTTTTAAAGCGTTCCGCATCGCCTTTTCATAGTCCGAAATAAAAGATGCACCATTTAGACTGCAAATGTTAGAGTCAATAAACATGAACAAATGCTGATAGCACAGCTCGGTTTTTCGCGTCATCAAAGCAAATATAAATGGGAATATCTAAATAATAAGTAAAAATTATAAAAGTAAATTTAGCTTATAATCAGAGTTATAATATACCTTATTCATATGTTTAATATAAATTATTAGAAGTTGTTTAAACTCTCCGAAGGGGCATACTTTAAATGTAGCATCAATTAAAAAGTGACGATTTTTCTCCTCAATATTTGTTTGCATCAATGTAATTATCTTTTCCGAAGCAAAAATGCAGTAAGCAAATGATCCCGATATATACACTTTTTTGAAAAGACTTTTTGGAGGATTTCCTTTTGTCATGCCATACAGGCTCATGATATTTGCATCTTCAAATGCCACGCGTACGTCCTCTGGAGATGTTGGGGACTTCGGAAGATAGGGTTGTCTTCTTCTTTGCAGAGTACGTTTGACAGTGTCGTAGTTTATCTCAATCTCTGCTTCTCCCGTCGTTTTTCTAAGCAAATAGAAAAATACAATAGAATTTATTGCTAGATATTTTTGATTGTCTAGTTTCACACCTCTACTTTGCTATGCAAGCACAAAATGATATTCTGAAAATATATGGGCCATAATTTTTTGGCTTGTACATACATAAGTACATACATATTAAAAGGAGGTAGGTATGTACATACATACTTAATGCATACATACAGACAGACATGTTTAGCAAAATTTTAATCTGGCTCGTATGTATGTTGCATATGTATACATACGTATTTTTATTGCGTTCTTGCGCAAGCATATTTACATAGGTGTAAAAAAAATGGCTTCAATATTGTGCATTTTGTTTGCATGAGCATGAGGTAATTTAATTTGGAAATATACATTTACTTACTCAGCAAGAATATCATTAAATATTTTCTTTGTATCCGCATTTGTGTTGCTTTGGCATTGACTTTTAATTTCACATAAGGCTTTAAGTTTCTCCATTTCATGGACCTGGCTCCCATGATTATGTACAATGTTTTAGTCTTTGAATAAGCTCGGGTCTTATCTGAGGTCAAATAGACTCTGGCCTTACAGCTTTCGGAACGACACACATATGCAGTCTCACCAAGCTTTAGTTGTTTATTTCTTACATAAATTTGTTCTTCTTCTAAAGAAAACAATAGTTGTGAGCCTGCACGGCTTCCTTCTCTTAATTCAAATTTAATGCTAATTTCGTTGTCCATTTTAACAATCGAAAAAGACCAAACGCTTTGAGCATACAAAATCACTACAGCCTCTGCTTTAAGTAGTTCTTTTCGCGGAAGAAACAATATAAAACTATATATCTTTCTCTGTTTCCCTCACTTTGGTGAAAGCTAAAATACGCGAGCTAGAGTGAGTACGTCATCTTATTAGTAAATTTACCGTAATCGCTTTGAAGCTGTAGCATGCAGTGTTGCCAGGTTAGCTTATTTCAGGCAAGATCTAGCATATTTGAAAATGAAAAAGCTTATAAAATTTGCAAATAGCTTATAGCCATAAATGGAGTATATTAAAGTTTTATATAGTTTTTTTTTCTTATAGGAACTCGATACGGGCTTTTAGAAAAACGATAAATATTTAAGTGAAAAAAAAACGATTATTTGTTAGCTAATTTAATTTAAATTAACATATAATGACTTTGTATGTTTTTTGCATTTGGATAAAGCTTGTTTTTCAGCATATATTTTTTTTATTTAGCTTATTTTAGCTTATTTTTACTCAGAATCTAGCTTATTCGGGCGCCTAACACCTGGCAACACTGGTAGCATGGTGAAATTACTACAAGGTTTCGTATTGTGACGTATGTATGTGACGACTTCACCATCTTTGCGCGACAATAGCGGTGGGAAATGGGTTGTTATTGTAAATATTTTAAATTTGTAATTAAATTGCCAAATGCCTTATCACTAACCCCTTCACAAATATGGAGGCAAATTTTGATAGATAGATACATATATTTGTAAGAAAAAACCAAGAAAAAAACGAACAAGCAACTGAATATTGTGGCAAGTCCGTATCTTTAAACCAATCAATCAATGTTGTCAGAATTTGACCGTTAAAAACGGGATCGATTTGAAAAAAATTAAAAATAAATCTGCAAGGGGTTGGTCTTTTTCTTTAAAATGCTTTTAAACTTACTAAAAGAGGACCATACCCAATTTAAGTTAGACTAAAATTATAATTTTAAAATTTTTTTTTAATAATTATTAAAATTTGTCCCAATGTGCAAGAATGCAAACGGGGGAGATATGTCGCTCGAAAACGTCATATCTCCGCCGTTTTACAAACGACATATCTCCGCGCGGAGATATGACGTTTTGAAACGACATATCTCCGCCGTCTCTCAAGCGACATATCTCCGCTCGGAAATATGACGTTTTGAAACGACATATCTCCGAGAGGAGTTATTTCGTTTCAAAACGACATATCTCCGCGCGGAGATATGTCGTTTGTAAAACGGCGGAGATATGTCGGCGGAGTTATGACGCTATGCCAAATTAGTCTTTTCAATTTTAATTAATTTATTTAGAAAAGAATCTATAAATAGATTGCATAAATAATAAAGTATACATGAATTATTATACTTATGTAACTAAGCTATGCATTTATATATTTAGCTAATACGAGTACATAGGGATGCATTAAGACACTACTTAATTAAACAGAACATTTCGTGCACAAAAATAAACAATTTAAACATTTTTCTATCGTCTTTTGTACAACATTCTCATTGATGCGATTTCTATGCACTCCATGAACATATAGAGACATACAATATCAACTAAACTATATACATATATTTAATATTATTGGATAAAGTGTAAATTAAAACTGCGGCTCATTAGCAAAAAATAACTTGCTATATGGCCACGCCTACAACTAAGCCTTTGCATCTAAAGTAAATATTACTTATCCATGGTTAAATAGTCATTCATCATTAGTATATATAGATGGGCATATGTATATATAGAAACTTTACAGCTTTTTTAAAAGTAATGTCTTCCATTGTGTGTGTGTTTTTTTCTTAGGATTTTTTTGCCAAAAAAGTAGTTAAAAATTTGAAGAAATTAATGGAAATTATGTTGTAAGTATCAGAATCAGTGCAGCACTCTCAAAATCTCAAAATGTGCAGTAGAAACTACTATAACTTGTGCGGATGTGGTGGGTTTTTTGTTTTGTTTTTTTTTTTTCAAATAATATTGATTTTAGTGTTTTAGCAGCACCGTCAAACTTCCGCCAAGATGGGCAAATTACTTCTCATTCTTGAGAGGCATGCCCTCCTCCTGGGTAACATCGCCGATCTTGACACGCTCGGGCGGATTGTTCCACGACTGCAGATCCCCAGATCCAAGGATGACAAAGACAACAGCTGCTGAAATGTAGGTGACTGCCAGAATCCAAAAGACAATTTGCCACTGATGGAACGAATCCTGCAAGAATAAGGTTGAGATTATAATAAAAATGTTAATAGATTCAATAAAAAATGATCATACATTCTCGTAGGTCAATGCTCCGACCATCCATGTGGACAAGAAGCCGCCAAAGGAAGACAGGGAATTGGCCATGCCAAAGATGGTACCACTAAAGTTTGGCGCAATGTCCAAACCGTTGCCCAAGTAGCCGGCAGTGACAGCTCCATGTGCAAACAAGGCCAACGTAAAGAGAACCACTGCCCAGGTCTGATCCATGCCCAGGAATACCAATGCCACCATCAACAAACCCGGCGTAACAAGAGCTGTAAGAGTGAACCGGGAAATGAGATTGATTCCAAGGGGAATACATTAAAGGTAACCTACCAAAACTGGTGAAGAGCTTGCGGGTGGCTGTGGTGCTCAAGGTGCCTTTATGACGCAGATAATCCGCCAGATAGGAAGATGCCACTGCCATCACATACTTGCCCAGATAAGGCAGCGAGGACAACAGACCATTCTGCAAATAATTGAAATCAATTAACAAACTTTTCATTTAAAAGACAACATTATATCATAATAATATATAATAATAGTGTAATCTTAAATCCTCACCTTCTTGATAGGAAAATGCAGAATTTTGGACATGAACGTAGGCAGTTGATTGATGACCGTGAAGAAGCCAAAAACGGATAGACCATGGGTGACAATGATAGCCCAGACGGCAGGAGAGCAGAGCAGTTGACCCCAAGGCACATAGCTGGGACGCTTCTTGGAGGTGGTTGTGCCGATGGCCTCCTCGATCTCACGGCGCTCCTCCGCCGAAATGCGTGGATGAGTCGCTGGTGTTTCATAGACAAATGTGAACCATAGCAGAGACCAGACCAGGCCAATGGCACCCGTCAAATAGAAGGTGCTGGCCCAGCCAGCAATCGAGATGAGGTAACCACAAACGGGCATCGTGATGGCAGCACCCAAGGAAGAAGCTGCAAGTAAATCGAATATATAACAAACTGTAGTTATTAATTAAAGACTCATACATACCCATCATGTTGGACATGAACTTGGAGCGATCCATTGGTGGAATCCAGACAGCGGCAACGGGATGTATAGCCGGCCAGGAGGCGCCCAACATGAATCCCAGCGCCACACGCACTACAATCAATGCCACATAGCTAAGATGTGCCGCCAGTGGCGTTATCAATGTCAACAGACTCGCCCACAGCATGGAATGTCCAAAGACGCGACGTCCACCGATTAATTCGGCCAGACGACCACCTGGCAGCTCGGTGAGCACATAGCCCCAAAAGAAGCAGCCCAGCACAAAGTTGGTCTCCTGCACGTTCCATGTAAACCGTTCCTCCAACACATCCACACCATCTGCGGATGTGTAGTTGGTGATAATGCCCCCGCTGCTACTTCCGCTCCTGATCCCGCTGCTAGTGTTGTTCAAGTTCAAGATGTCGGTGCCATTCCCCGCCAGACTGTCATGACTGGCTGTGGTTGTATTGCTGGCAGTTGGCACGACCATGTCCACAATGGCAATTGTCAGATTCACTGCAGAAATGTAGACAACCAGAAGTTAACTACGGGCACTAAGGATAAAGATATAGCATTTTGGGACTTACCTCTCAGGGCATAATTCAGCATAAAGCCGAGCATTGTCAGCAGATTCAAGATTTGGCGACATGATAGCAAATCTGAAAGAGAACGTTAAAAAAATTTGGAATAAGTATCAAATGAAGAAATGGATTAGAAATTATAATAGATAAATGTTAAACCCATGCCTAATCCTTTTGATATATCCATATTCATACGGAATACCTCAAACATTATATTATATGGTTAACAGAGTTGCCAAGAAAAAGTAGAGTTGACATTACTTTTACTAAAATATAATATATTCTTTTATTATTATATTTATTAGATTTAAATGATAAATTACTTGTGAAATTGTTGAAGTTTATTTAAAGTAATGCTAAATGTTAGACTAATTAGTGAGCTGTCAGGCGTGATTATCAGAAATAAATACGTTTTACGATCGGGCATAAACATCTGAGCGCGTGTGGAATATTCCTAGAGAGTAATCTGTCCATTTGTGATAAGAAAAAAACCTGTACAAATATAGAATCGGAAGTCTGTATTTAGCACTAAACTGCTTGAAACCGATTCATAATTAAAAACATAAGATTCCAATTAAAAGAGATAAAATACAAAGCTGATAAATAAGTAATCAAAGCGCTATAATGATAATCGAATCACATCAGGAGAATCTAAAACTAACAAGCATTATTGGATACTGTTGTAAAACTGATGTAATACTTTGTTTTTATTACATGACGCTCATATGTAAGTACGGCGATAAGGCGTATTTATTAACTTTATTAATGATGCGATAAAACCCATTAACAAACTCAACTGTCAATATATGACCTCAATACGAGAAAAAAAAGGTACATTAATTTGATTTGAGAATCATTTTGGCAATGGGCACAGTAAATGCTATTAAATTACAAGAATTAAGGACGGTTTGGGAAAAGAAGTTAAGAGACAACTTCAACTTTGGGCTGATTCAACAACATTAATGATCATCTGCTACATAATGATGATGTGTGTGGAACTTTAAACAGTGCCAAAGTGCATTGTGCGCACAAAATATATACTTTAATATAAAAAAAAAAGAGAGGAAACTGCATTAATTTGTTATGCCAATGAACCTTGTTGTGGTTTCGAAGACGCGTCCAACTTTAATTTGAAACATTTGCGCGTGTGCATAAATTTTTATAAGCTGTCGCTGATTATTGATGTTGAGCAACAAAAGCTGATTTAAACTGCAATCAACCCAATCCCCCCACTCCCTTCTCCCCCCCTCCAGTAACCCGTCTCCCAACATTTCAATGGAACTACAGGCGGTCGAGAAAGCTGTTTATAAATACATATGGTAGCAGTTTTTATTTTAGTTTGTTAGATTATCATCTGTTTAGTCTAGCGACAGTCTAGCTGTTGACACGCCCACCTGTGGAATCCCCCTTGGAGGCGGCAGATGACACTTTAAAAGGCCATTTAATGTTAATGACATGCTAAGCACAGATATTCGAATCAGAAACAACAATTTGCACTTGGTATTCAACTAAAACAACAATATAAACTGGCCCAATCCCAAATATCCAGACCCAGCAACAACAAGTTGTCCGTCTAGCGGTAGTTTCTTCTAGATTCTACTCCAAAATAAACCAGTAAAACGTGCATAAAATTTCATTTTATAAATAATTAAAAAAAAAAAATAATAATAAAAACAAATAAAAAAAATGAATAAAATGTATCACATTATATTGTTTCATAAGTGCAACCTGTTGTTTTTTATTGTTAAACATGTCTAGATCTATAGACTACGAAACGTGCTGATTCCTGACGACCTTTATAAAATTAAAGAATTTGTGTTTTTTATTGCGATATATATTTTTGAAATCAATGCTAAATGAACGTGATCAGACACAAATATATATACTCTGATAAGAATTTGCGATACTTAAGAAAAATTTATTTTATTTATAGCGATTTACAAGTGCTATAAATAATATTTGCAGTCGGTAAATTACAAGTCTAGACTCATCACAGGAAATAACCTAATTAAATATAAGAGCTAAAAGATAACGTCGAAAATAAAACAAATTTTCATGTTTGAAAGGCTCCATTCACTTAAGAGTAATATGACTTTAATCTTATGGTTTAAATTAATTAGTTATTTATTTCATCTTATTGAACTCTACCTTATTTTTTTTTATTTTTTAAATACTTTTATTTTTTTCAAATTCGAGTTCACATTGAGTTCAACTTCTCAGCAATAATTTGGCCCAAGGGTACTGACAGCTTTGACTCATCCCAGAAATGTTTACGCTTTCCAAGAATACTCAAAGTTGTCAGCCTTTGAGCAAGTTTTTGTTTTTTCTTTGTTTTTGATTAATTGTCGCTCAAAACGTTTTTTTGTTTTTGAAAACAACATCCATACCGGTCAGAACAAACTTTTTTTATGCGCCTTTTGCTTTTGAAAACAAATTATTTGAAGGCTGAACTTTGTGGTTTGTAAATACAAATTCAAAAAAAAAACATTCTGCAACATTCTGCTGAAGAAATGATTTATTTTAACATTTACACAATGATTTTGTATTATTTTTTGTAAATAAAGTGTAGAAATGCACTTTAGCATTTATTGACTTTCGTTTTTTTGACCAGACGAATATTGAAATAATTTAATTTGCGCTTCTGAGCAAATAATTAAACAAGTTTTCAATCTTAAGTTACTTAAAAGTTCGGCTCTGCAAGCATAAAATGTCCATAAAAAACAACAAAACGTTTAAAAATAGCCCCAAAAGTAAATCTCATTAAGAAACGGCATAAGTTCGAAGAAAACAACAACAACAACATAAAAAAAAGAGAAGAAAAGAAAATGATGAAGTTGCTGAAGAAGAAACAATGTTTTGGGGGCAAACGTGATACTAAAATTATTTATCTTTATGCTAATTTCAGGCACCAGACTCGGCAGCATGTGAATCTGAATCGAAATCGCAATCGGAGTCTGTATGTGTATCTGAATCTGTATCTGTATCTGTATCGGTATCTGTATCTGCGATTCGACTTTGAGTTAGCAATTGAGTCATTACATATTGGATGAGTTCGTTGATTTTTTGAATAACAATTAACATTTGTAAATGTTTTTGCACTTGTTCTTTGAGCGAGAGAAAAGTGTAAAGTAATTAAGAAAATTATAATTAAACGTAAGTATTTGAAAAGACGTATTTCCGGCATTTCATTTTATATTTGTTTAATATATTTGACGCAAATTAGTAAGAATCATCTTTGTATACCCTGTAAAAATTAATAAATTTTAAGAAAGGGTATTTTAAATATGCGTTAATAATCCAATATATTAATATAATAGATTTGTATTTTTTTATATTGGGTATCTTTTAGTTGTTCAAATTTTTCTGTTGCTCGTCTGTTTCGGCATTCAAATATCTCTGTATATTTTATGTCGTTTCTTCAATTGCTCGTCTATTTTTAGGAACGTAGTGCTTTTGGTTCTGGCCGTTACACCCAACAAATGCGAGCACTTGGCTTTAAACTAATAGATAAAATATTATCTAGCAAACATATTTATTTTTGCTTAATATTTTAAAATATTTTGTTTTTCTTAGTTTTTTGGTGCGCGTTTCCTGACCTTCAAAAAAAAAAAATGTGCTACACATACAGGTTGCCTTTATCGGGTTAATATACTCTCTTAAATATTGCCTCGACCGACTCTTTAGTGTTCCAACATAACTGTATGTAGATATACTATACGTATCTATTTGAAACGTGTGGCATTTATCCAAAGGCCATGTGATCTGTGAATTTCCTTTGGAAAATTTGTCCCCCAAGCAACCGCATCGACGTCATACGCTTTGGTATTCTTTCTTTTTGACTGTTTGCCAATTTGTATCTATGTATCTACAAGTTTGTATCTATGTTCGTGTGTAGAAGGCGCGCCTAAAATCATGAGTTTATTTCCAGATATGTATAGAATCAACACCTACGTACTAGAATTATGATATTGCGTATATAGTTTGTAAGTCAATTAATTGTGGGTTTGTTTGCACTCGGGACTGTCTAAATATCGGAGCGAGATACAAAGTATCTGTATCTGTATCTGTCTCTGTCAATCGATGACATTGTTAGTTTGCCTTCCAGCTGCAATTATTAGCTTGTCACTCAGTTAAATGTAGATACATTTCCTGTGTTGCCAACTGTTTTCCAATGCACATTTTTACGGAACTGGCCTTGTTTGCATTTTGTAATTCAATTTGCTGCTGATTAGTTTTAATTATACTTATATAACTGGTTCTGTTGCCACTTGAAAATGTTTCTTAGAACTCACGTATTTGTTAACAATAGAGATTTAAATTTATCAATGGAATCCGCTTAACAATGGAGCACAAGTTCTCTTATCACATTCACTTTAAATTGATGTCAATGAAACTGAATAAATGTTGAGTGAATATTGAGTGAGTGTTGCATTTTCTTTTTCCTTTAATGTCCATGTCCTAGTTTCCTGCGGGTAAATTCCATGACGATTCAGCTCGAATCATGGAAAAATTTGCATCTTCTGAGATTGCAGATAGAAATTGGCATTGAGAATGGGATTGGGATGGGATCTGAGATTTGAGATTGGAGCACTTGTTGTGCACTTGTTGCGCTTTAGTACAAAGTACAACAAGAAAAATTCTGCTGATGATGACTGACGTCTCATAAGAGTTCAACAATGTAAATTGTAATCACAACTGATAGATTTATGGCTCTAGAATGTGGCGTCATTTCTACTAACGAAGAAGCTGATAAGCCCCACTGTAAGTCAATTCAATACAAACTTCACAAAGTTTTTAATAAAGACATTATTTAGTCAAGTTTATAAAATTTGCAATTATAAACAGATCTAACTGAAAGCAATGTTACGAGTTGTTTTTAATGTACATTTTCATTATTATTACAACTAAATAATTACTTTTTAATAGGGAGGGGCTCGTCAATGAACTGACCAAACATTCACAGTATCTAGCTGACAAATTCAAATACAAATTCAAACACATCAACAAATTTAAATATATATATAAATAATTTTAATTATTCACAAAGATTTCGCATATTTTCCACTTGTCCATTAATAAATAAATAAAAAATATATGTACAAAATAGCAATAAAAGAATGGAAACAACAACATTTAATCGCACTACTCATAGTAACAAGCTCGAAAGCTGAATGAAAATAAAATTTTTATAAAATTAAAATCTATACATTATTTGAAATGAATCTAATTCTATAGATTTCGATTTAACTACAGGGTATTAACACGCGATGTGAATGCTCTTTTTTAAGGCCAGACAGGGGGCTTGTCTTTCTATACTAGATGTTTTAGCACACAAATATTGACAATCTTTGGAAGATGCTATATGTAAAGATTTCATTATTCACTTGGCTATAGATTGCCTTATCGGACAACTCAGACAAGTGTCCGTCAATCAGGGACAGCGATATGAAATCGGTTCAAAGTCGGCGTAAGTCGCGCTTTTATATTGTGTTAGTTTTATAGTTTTTGTTTTTCCATTCATTTGATTTGATTAAATTAAACGATCATTGGCCGAAGACATTCTTGAACTTTAAGCTTTCAGCAACGATTTGTTAGTTATTTATTTTTATTTTTTTTTGTTAGTTTAATGCGCAGTGTTTTGTATAATTCCGTTAAAAGTGTGCCATGGAGCGGAAATAACTAACGTGGAATTATGTGCACTTAATCGACACGGACAATTATGTGGGAAATTGTTGTTTAATCGTGTTTGCTGACAGGTTTTCGACATCGATTTACGTTGTAATTATGAGTTCATTTACTGCACAAAAACAACAACAATAAATAACAACAAAAAATATAAATATAAAAATAACAAGCGGGAAAGGCTATAGTCGAGATCCCGACTATATGATACCCGTTACTTACTTTAATATATTGAAAAGTACTTTAAAGAAAATACTTGTTTTTCTCTGAAAACTTTAATTCGCCATAACTGTCGTTCTACATGTCCGATCTTGATGCGATTTAGTGGGATAATAGATAATGCTAATAGATAACGGTAATAATCACAAAAAACGTATTATCTTAAAAACTGTGGGTGTGGTGGTTTTTCGCGATTTGCGGGGGCGGATGGGGCGTGGATTAAATTTGAAACAAACTTGATCTGCGTGAGGTATATATAAATCTGTGTGCCAAATTAGGTTACTCTATCTCTTTTAGTTTCTGAGATTTCTTTGTTCAGACTGTTTTTCGCTATTTGCGGGGGCGGAGGGGGGCGTGGCTTAAATTTGAAACAAACTTGATCTGCGTGGGGTATATAGAAGTCTTTTAGTGAAAGTTTGGTATCTCTATCTCTTATGGTCTCTGAGATCCTTTTGTTCATACAGACGGACAGACGGACAGACGGACAGACGGACATGGCTATATCGACTCGGCTATTGATGCTGATCAAGAATATATATACTTTATAGGGTCGGAGATGCCTCCTTCTACCTGTTACGCACATTCCAACGAACACAATATACCCTTATACTTATTTTTTATAAGTAACGGGTATAAAAATACTTGAAGTCGACGACAGTAACGTGCTCAATTGGGTAAACAACTTCAACTTCCAAGAAATTAATTAACGTCAATTAAAAACAATATATTTTTTCATTACTACAGCGTGCCTAAAACTCATACATCAAACACTGAGAGTCTACTTAATTAATGCATATTAAAAAATCATAAAAGTACAAAATTCCCCTAGCAAATTTGTCATTCAACAATATATATTTTTCAAGATGTAAAAAAAAGAAAAAATGGTCCGGTTATAAAGTTATTAATAATACTACAATTTAATTGATAGACATTAAAAAAAATGCTTATTATTGTGTTTGAAATGAGAAACACTTAATTTGATTAATCAGTACGAACTAAAAGCTTATATGAGTAGGCTTTGTAAGAAGCTCCACAATCTTACATATATTCCCACATACTTTTGTATACATGGTATGGAGGTTTCTAAGCTAGCGACTGTTGCTAAGATGAAACCTTATCGGGGTTATGACTGGGAATTTTAGTAGAAATCTATTTAAACTTGGCATTCAAATGCTACTTATAAAAAAAAGAAAAATTATTTCGAAGAATGTAAAGTGATTTGCAGATTTGTAATATTATTTACAAAATAAATAAAGTCGTGGTAAAAAAGAGTTTAAATAAGAAACTGAAATTAAATGAAATTACAGGAATTTGAACACACATATTTAAAAAATATATCTAAAGTAAAAATCAATTTGGGAATAATTTGAAATCTTTCTATTATGAAAAACTTTCCAGAATAGCTATTGATATAATTCAGCCTATGCCAAATTTAAATTATATTAGAGCTCAAAATAATTCCCACAATGGTAAAGGTTACATTTTTTCAATGAAAATTATTTCACAATAGTTAAATGATGTCATTCATTTATTGTTTCCGCCAGTTTAAAAAGAAAACGAATTTCGGAACATGTCAGAATATTCTATATTAAAAATGTACATTTATGCGCTTGCCTTTTAGGATTGAACACGTTGTACAAATGTGGTTATTATTATACCCGTTACTTATAAAAAATAAGTATAAGGGTATATTGTGTTCGTTGGAATGTATGTAACAGGGAGAAGGAGGCATCTCCGACCCTATAAAGTATATATATTCTTGATCAGCATCAATAGCCGAGTCGATATAGCCATGTCCGTCTGTCCGTCTGTCCGTCTGTATGAACAAAAGGATCTCAGAGACCATAAGAGATAGAGATACCAAACTTTCACTAAAAGACTTCTATATACCCCACGCAGATCAAGTTTGTTTCAAATTTAAGCCACGCCCCCCTCCGCCCCCGCAAATAGCGAAAAACAGTCTGAACAAAGAAATCTCAGAAACTAAAAGAGATAGAGTAACCAAATTTGGCACACAGATTTATATATACCTCACGCAGATCAAGTTTGTTTCAAATTTAATCCACGCCCCCATCCGCCCCCGCATATCGCGAAAAACCACCACACCCACAGTTTTTAAGATAATACGTTTTTTGTGATTATTACCGTTATCTATTAGCATTATCTATTATCCCACAAAATCGCATCAAGATCGGACATGTAGAACGACAGTTATGGCGAATTAAAGTTTTCAGAGCAAAACAATTATTTTCTTTAAAGTACTTTTCAATATATTTAAGTAAGTAACGGGTATCATATAGTCGGGATCTCGACTATAGCCTTTCCCGCTTGTTTTTATTTTGTATTTGTATTCATACTCGATATTGCAGTTCCATGTGGTGCATATAGTTGACCTTCAATGCTCAATGCGGTTTTTCAATGTTATTTTCTTATGCCACCTTCGGCCAGGTTGGTTGCTTGCTTGGTTACTCAAGTGCAGGGCCAGATACATAAATATGTAATGTTTGCCACAATTGTGGTGCATTTTGATTAGTGGGTTAAACGATCGAAAGTGGGTGTAAACTGCATACGAAATGCAATTGAATGGCTTTATTTTATGTGTTTTTCAATTATTATAATTGGAGTTGTGAATGGAAATGCATTTAAATGAACACAAGTCTGTCCATGTTATTGACATGGGACAAGGACGTCTGTGAATGTGCCTGAAACTCGTGTGAATTTTAGACGTGATGTTAAGGTATCTGCTACTCCCTACTCACATAAATATATATATCTATTCATAAATGTTATATGTTAGCTTTGATTTTCAGTTAGCACATCCGGCTTATCTAATTTACGTACGTATATGCGGTATATCCAATTGTCATATCATGTGCACTCGTCTATGACGCTTGTCTGCGAACTTCTACTATTCCACTATCTAACTGTCTGTCTGTCTGTCAATCTGTCTGACTATTTGTCTGTTTTCGTCTAGAGTGCTAAATAGCTCAAATATGTTTAAATAACCGACGCTGATATGGCAATTAGCTTTTTTTCTTAACGCGCAATTTTAGAGCCAGCTGCTTTAATTGCACCTTCGACAACAATGAGGAATTTTCTGTATTAGTCCCTGAATTAAGCCACCCACATACAGAACAGAGTTGGATTAGTCAACCGACGCGACGAGGCGTCGTGCTTAGCTGGCGTGACTGTGCTAATTTGTTTGATTAGTTTATGTATTTATGTATGAGTAATCCTCGAAATGTCACAACAATGTCGTCATAAGGGACCACACACACAGATGGGTCACATATTTCCAACGGGGTCCTGACAACGCCCAGAAAGTTCCCTTAAAATTAAACTTGATGATTGCTTGTCAAGGATTTCTTTAAAAGGATTAATAACTATAATCAGAACTTGACAGAATTTATAATAGAAGCAATGATTTATGCATTAATAATAATATCACTCAAAATTATCGAGAAGATTGATTTATTCAGTCTCCTTAAACGGAACTTGATGAGGGTCGCAAAACTTTATTAGACTACAGTAAAATAGAATTGCGATACATATTTTTAATAATTATTTATAATTACCGATAAATTGGATATAAAAATGTAAATTATAAAAATGTTTCTAATATCAAAAATATATAGTTAAAGAAGAGTCTTTACATCTTTCTTTACTTTGCATAATCTTCAGAGTGTAAGCCTAAACATTTCTCTGCTTTAGGCATACAATTTAGATACAATTAATTGCGGATACACACAACAATTAAATTGAAGTGAACAATTGATAACAAAAGAAGCAAGCTTTTAAATTATTTTAGATGATAGAGATCCAATTTAAGGCCACACCCCATTTAGAACTCAATGAAGTGAAACATTCAATTGATTTGTAACCTCAATTAAAATTGTCTCATTTGACACCATTTGAATTTCGAACTGTCAGCAGTGCAATATTGAATGGCATCGAGGGCCGGTCTCCCCAAATCAATTTGTTTATAACCGAATTGAATTGAGAAATGAGTTGTCAGGGGCATGATATACATATATTTCTATGTCAGCAAATCGAAAAGTCTAGAAACAGTGTAAACAAACACAAAAAAAAGGGGCTCGTCTGTTAGCTCATAGCAATATGTACAGTTGTCGCGGTGTCAACCAGTTGAGTACAAATTTCATAGCATACTATTTTGTAGGGTAGCTAAACTTGTTGTTTTTTTCTTTTTTTTTACTTACTTTGAACTCTGTGAAGGCCCCGTTTCTCGGTATTCGACATGTCGCCGTTTGCAACTGCAAATTGATAAGGGAAAAATTCAAATTAGAATGCGAATTGAAATATGCAATAGATAAATAATGAAATATTCAAATTTGAATTCAATTGATACTACTTATATGATAAAGTGTCATGTGATATGATATGATACGATATGATATGATAAATGTGCAAATGCGTGATATTCATCAAGTCGAAAGCCACCTACTTATAGAATTCTAGTTAATGAAAGACGTTTTCGATAACTCCGGTCTTATCTTATCTCATTATCTCGCTGATCGTCTCGTGCGTACACCGAAAACTGAGACCGAAACGTGCCCACTTTAAATAAATTATATAGATATGAAAATTCCACATTAAACCGTTATCTGATAAGAAAAGTGGGTATGTACCCCATCACAAAATGACTCAGACCCAAATGAAAGTTAGAGCAAATAGACGACCGATGGGACGGACAAACTCATTCATAACTAACTGTACTGTTAAGATATGATATGAACCCGCACCAACTGAAACCCCTTTCATTGCGACTGCGTAGCGGGACGGGACGAAACTCTTGGGTCTAGACTTTAGCACAATGGTTGCTTATCATGAACAATTGCTGGTCGTCTCTTGCTTTAAAAGTCGCCGCTAAAAACCGCATTCGATGTCTAAACATATATATAGTGTACTCCTAATAGTTGTTATCTATGTAAGTTCCCATGCCCATTGTCGCAATAAATCAAAGTGATTCGGAATATTTTCTGGCGCCAGAGATATCTAACACCTGATGTCTCTGCAGTATAATAGATCATGCTGAATCATTGTGGGATATATAAGGAAAAAAAGAGGGAAAGAAAAAAGGGTGTTTGAATAATCAGAACTGGTAAATCAGAACTATTGATAGGAATAACAATAATCCTATAATTTAGATTTGCTCTCTTTTCTGAATTTTCAATGTACTAATCTTAAGATTGATAAATGTCTTTTAAGGAATGTCTTGTTATAATTTCCAACAGCATTAACTTACGTTAATATCTTCAATTTGCAACAAATCCAATAACTTTTATTACATATTATATTTATAATTTGAGATGTAATACGATATTATTTCTGGTTTTTAAATTACTGACTTCAAGTTTGAGTTTCGGTTTCGCTCAGTGCACAAGTATGCTAATATTAAACTGCACATGTTTTGTCCAGACTGCATAATAATTATTTATAATCAGTGTCGGGTTCTAAGCCCTAGCAACCCCACTAAACAAAGCGACACTTGTTATCAGAGCCCAGAGCAACAAAAACAACAACTACAACAATAACAATTCATTAGCCCATTATAAAGGCAACAAAATTAAGTATGCAAATAATTTGGCAAGCTCCTGGCAACAAACTCAAATCAAATTGCCCATGTGTGAGGGTGGTTTATACAAACAAATACATATATATATATATATATATATATGTATTTTGTTGTTGTCCTTGTTTGACGTGATTAACATCTGAGTGTTGTTGCCATATTATGGGACACATATAAATAAAATTAAAGTGGCGTCTGCCAATATATGCGTATAATTACGAATAAATAGATTTATATGATTGTGTGTCTTGGGCATTATCTATATACGACATATGCGAATGTCTGTGAATGTATCTCTAAAAAATGTGTGTATATGTATATGACTATTGTTGACGCTGTCACATGCAACACATTGAGGCATTCACTCTCCCATTTCTATTCGTACGTCATTTGCTGACTAACAAGGCTATACGTTCTCAATTATATACATAAGATATATACTTAAACATATGTAAATACTTGAATTTGCGGTTGTCGAAAATGCCGCAGGTCGTAAACTTTTTTTTTTTTCTCTCTCTCTCTCTCCAATTTATTGCACTTGGTTTTAAATTTATTTTAAATCGAATTGTTTCTTTTAGAGAATATTACAAAATTTTTATTAGAAATTTAAGTGTACATTTTTTATTTTATAGCACAAAACTAATTGTCAGTTAATTTTTCAATTCTTGCACTTATTTTGTAAATAGAAATCCTTTAAATATTTAATATTTTAACTACTTTTAATTTTTACTTTATTTTTTTTCTGCTCAAACAAATGTTGTTATAGATATTGTATATTACAGATAATGTATTTTCAAATAATTATGTTCTTATTTTAAAAATCACATAATCAAATTAAAAATTTTATAGCAATTTATAAAAAATTCAAATTCAGTCAATATTCACAATATCAAATGAAAACAGTTTATTAATGTTACATATATGTAGTAATAAGATCTGCATGATTAACCACATGTTTTGACTGCATTAATTTGGAAAACTGACACTCTGATCACAATGTATTTATAATAAATATAACAACAGTGTTGTTGTTTTTAAAGATACTTTTGCAAAATGTGTTCGAATTGTGTACTTGAAATCCACACATCCAAATACTTCAGATATCAATTAATAATAGAATAGAGTGTTGCACTTTAGTTGGGATGATAAGATTGAAAACTCGCATGAAAACACTTAAAATTAACAGTAATATTCGATCTATTTGGCACTCACCTTGAACTTGGCGACGTCGGAAAACGCAAATTATTTAAAGCAAATTATGTAATTTGCTCCACACACTCTGTACAATTATAATATAATTACAAGTATTTAACACCTCTTACAACAACAACTTGTAAAGGCGGCTAAAGACAACAACAAAACCCGCGACGTCACAAAAAAAAGCGACAACAAAAAACACGCGCGTTTTTGTTCAGTGTTTTTTTTTTTTGTTTTATATAAGAATTTTTTTTAATTGGATTTATTTGGCACAGTTAAAAAAAAACATGCAAGTATTTAGAACTAATGTGTAAAGTAAACACACTAACACACACACATACACGTGGTGACTGAAACACTTTTATGTTTGTTTCTCTTTATTTTTTTTTTTTGTATATTTGTTTTTGTGTTTGAGTTGAAAATTTGTTTCGAAACTCTTGTGCGGCAGCTGTTGCTTGATTTTGAAAAGAACACTTTTTGTATAAATGTCGAGAGCAGCGCATGCGCAGGCAATATTTTTATAGTTATTTTCTCGATTCTCGATTTCAACAATTTTTTAAAACAGTTGATTGCTGGCTCTTTGCCTTCTGCTTCTTCTTGTTTTGTCTCTGCCTTTGCCGTTGCCTGCTGCCTGACACTCCGATTGTTGGAACTGAACTGAAAATTTTGCCTGCGCTACAGTCGCTTTTTCTTTGCTTCGAGCGAGCGTCGCGCCTGCTATGTTGACGTCGACGTCGACCGCGACCGCGACGCTGACGTTGACTTGAGCGTCGACGCCGGCGTTGACAGCATCGGCTGGCGTTCGGTTCAATGGGGCCGTTTTTACAATGGATCGCGTGTACGCATGTATTAGTGGTATGACTCTTGCTGCTGTTGTTGTCGTTGTTGCAATCATCGCTGTCGACGTCACCGTCGCCGTCACCGTCGCCGTCGTGGGATGCAAAATTCAAATTTTGCTTCTCTGCTGTTTGCTTTATTTTTGTACTGTACCTTTCTGATGCCCAGATTACACAGGCCCAAAGGGTATGATGAGTTTTGTGTAATATTACGTCGTATAGATAATGCGACCATTTAACAGTTTCTATAATTACTTTAACACTAACTGAAACCAATTGTATTTTAAACGTTCTATACTTAAACAAATGAAATTAATATTACCGCAAATTGAAATTTTGAAATTAACTGAAATTAGAAATTATTTTTGTTTCCTTTATAAAAATAAAAGTATAGTAATATGGTTCGATTAACTCATCCAATTTTTCGGATTTAAAAATATTGTAATAATACTATTGAGTGATATTATTTTGTCGAGTGATATTGTTTGTCAAAAGGGTATTTTGAATATCACATTATATAGTTTTTGAAAACTTTTGTCTTGTGTTTATCCTACTTTTTGCCACCTACAAGTTGAATCGATCTTCAACTACAATTATCCAGATTAAATAAAATAACAAACTCGAATTAAAAAATATGTATTTGGGGTTTTTTTTTTAATACAATGCCAAACAATCAGCTGGAATCAAATATATGGCAATCTAAATTGAGAAACGGGTCCAACGTTCAACCAAACTAGGACGCACCACGGTCGTGATGCGCTCATCGAAAATGGGTGAAAACTTTTCCGGAAAATTGCGACTAAGGCATTTGATGACTGTACCGGTTAGATAGTAGCGGGATGGCCAGCGGCATTCGCATGGCGGTATACAAATGGCGCACTTGCGCTCATTGGCCTTCCAACGGCTGTGGGAGGGGGCCAGACCCGGTGTCAGGCAGCTGAGACGCCAGGGCAGGGACAAATCCTTGGATGTCCAGTAGCATTCACAGGGCGGTGTGCATACGGTGCACAGACGTTCAGATAGACTCTCTGGTATCACATTCGTTACTCTCTTCTCCTCGGGGCACTTGAACATGTTGAATCGTGAGACGAGTGCAATCACCTCCACATATTTGCGTTCACGTTCCCGACGCAGCCACAAATCGAGCAAGTCCCAATGGTCCAAATTCAGAGCACGCTCCCGTATCAGTTGCATGCGCCTATACAAATCCGAATGACGCACTGCATCATGGCCGACACCTGTCTGTGTATGCCACAGCAAATATAATTCATTGGGTTTCTCATCCGGCAACGAAATACTATGCGAAAATTTCGTCAACTCAAAGTGGAACAGCATTCGAATGCCATATGTTATATGCCTAATGTGATCAAAATCCTTGATATTCATTGCTGTCAAAGCGTCAGCGTCCAGTAACAACAGCTTCCGACCCCAGATCATATTTACCCGAAAGGTGTTCTACGGAAAACAAGATTTGTAAGCTTCAAAAAAATAGATCAATGTATAAGATGTGGTGAAATAAACTAATAGATCATTATGAAATTTGCAGAATATAATGAAAACATAATATACTACAAATTCAGCAAAAGTCAATTCTCCAACTCTTAAAATAAAAGATTTGATATTAAAATGTAAAAGAATAACTAACTAACCTATTATGGCGAAATTTTGAGAATTTAAAGAAGATATAAAAAACGGAAAAATACCAAAAATAAATTTATGATTGTAGAGCTAATAAGGGCAGTTAATATTCAGGCAAAGTAGAGATTTGAAATGTGATAAATTGTATGCACATCCTTTTGAACTCCCAAGATTTAGACTCACCATATATTGTGGATAACCATAGCGACTTATCCAACGCCTTATATCCATATCGGTCCATTCAAATATCGATGGCAACGGTAGTTTATCCACAACATTAACACACAGTTCGACGAGTGACGCCGGACTGACCCGAAACTGGATAGGCCATTCATTATGATCGAACTTTATGCTCTCAGGTATAACATGACTGCGATGAAATTTAACGGGTGGCACACAGTCGGTACTGACCGCCTTAACTTTGCGTTTTTTCTTGACCAGAAACTTCGTGTCCGCAATGCCATATAGATATGGCATTATAAAATCATGTATGTTAATCAGATATATTAAAAACACCCCAAAATTTCGCTATGCTACTTAAATTGATAGCTATAAAAAATAAATACAACCCCCTTGACTATATAGATTCTATTATTGCTTGTAACTGACTCACTGAACTAATGCCTACTATATAATTTCTATTACATATATATAGGAATTAAACTACGTATTTGGTTTTACTTGAATGCTTCGAGAGATCAGCGAGGATCGTGAACGATCTTTCTCAGGTTTCAAATTCCAATCGCAATTATGCCTTGTGCGCAGTTTCGTAAACAACAAACTGGAAGAAGACGAAGAAAAGGAACCGCCTGAAACTAGCAAAATCTGAATGCAAGCAAGATCAGGTAAATAGGTAGCTAGTCAAAGCCAGGTCATTCTCGTATTCCCAGACTAAACCTCAACATGAGGTCTGATACTCTATAGAGAACATCTGCTCATTTGCGACACTGTCAATCAAGATTGGTTTTGCCGAATAATAAAATAAAAAAAAAAATGTTTTAAACCAAAAACAAAGTGAGTTATTAGCCAGGTAGAGTGAGCCGATATTTTATATTGTTTACAATTTGGCAGTGTGGCTCTTAACGGTAACTGTGCTCTCGGCCATGCCGCCTGTCTAAACATGGTCAAGGGCAATGCGACCTGCCGTGTTGTTATTGTTGTTTTTGTCAGTTAAGTTCGCTGTGGGGCAAATGTCTCGTTGAGTCACCACAATGAATGTCTCTGACTAAAATCTGACTTATACCCCCTTCGTCTGTCACACGTGACGTTCCGTTTTCGGGGATTATTTTTGAAAACACGTTTTGATGGCTCGACGTCGATTATTTTTTATACATATTCATTTATTTATTTATTTCCTTTTTGTTTGCAACTAACTTCAGTTAAATGAATCTTTTGTGGTTATTGCTATAGTTGTTGTTGTTGTATTCTCATTAACACACGCTTGTAAATTTATTTTGTAACAAATTCGCGTGAAATATTAATAATTCATACCGAAAAGTAAATATTTATTATTTGGAAAATTGGCTTAACACAATAATTTTGAAACCAAGCGAATACCATAATTTCATATCTCTTGAGAGACTACTACAGTACACACATATTCGTACATATATCATTATCAGTTGGCCTTATAAATTACATGGATCATGCTGCATACCAAACAAACAGCAGACGGCTTTTTCGCCTTACCTTCAGACCGTCGACTGTCGGCTCCATAATTAACAACAGTCTCCTAGTTGCAGCCCCCAACTAACCCCAAGCGGTTAACAATTATGGCACATAACTACAGTTTCTAAATATAGTGCATGCTGTAAAACAGTCAGCTCTCGATTTGATGAACTATTAACGAACTAGCAAAAATTTATCAAAAAGTATATATTTTTTTTAATAAAAATAATGGAATATCTTAACTTCTTGTTTCTATACGAGCTGGTGTTAAGATTGGGTTTGAATTTAGATTTAAGTCAGAATATTTAAATTATATCATTGACATATTTAGTTAGTTTGTTTTGATTTCATGATCAGTGAAATGCAAAAAATATATATATATATTAAGAAAATATTATTTATTTTTATTAATTATGTTTATTTGAAGACAACAAATCAGATAAATAAATAAATGATTTTGCATTATAAATTAAAAATTAAGATTTAAAAAGAAATAAATTAATTTATATTTCACTCTAGTAAAAAGTAAAAATGAATACAGAATTAGATACTTCTACTTAAGTATATATTGTTTTTTTTTTGAGTTGATCATAATTTTAGTGTTGCTTGTGTCTTGAAGTCGCCTTAATGAGTGTGTACTGTAGTCAACTACACTAGAATGCCGCAAGAGCACACATTTCACTTTCGTTTAAGAAACGCTTGTAAGCGTTTTGATACATGCATGTGTACATGGCCAATAGCTGCATATAGACAACAGCAACAACGATTACAACAACAACAACAGGCGAGACAACAACAAGAACAACAACAACAACGAAGGCGACGCCACCATGAAAAATGAAAATGATATGACCATGTAAGGGCAGCAGGCGGTGGCAACAATAAATTAAGGTTCTATTTTTGTAGCTAACTTGAATTACAACGATGTGGCCGGACGGACAGACGGCCGGACATCGGGCCAAGTCAACTGGCCATGCAACAAGTTAGACCTAAAATAGAAGCCATGTGGACACACGTTGCATCTGAATCTGAATCTGAATCTGCACGCATGCCACGCCGCTTGACCAACTCTTACAGGCAACACACACACACACACACACACTCGCATACGTGTAAGCTGCACAGGAACATGAAAATTAAAAATGCAAATAAATTGTTAACGTTAAACGCGCAAATTCCAATTCAAGCGATTGTGTGTGTGTGTGCGTCTTTCTCTTTCTCTCTCTCTCACTCTCTGCTCAACGATTGACAGCAGCAGGGACGTCGACAGCGACAGCGGCAGCGACTGCGACGCCAGCCACTTGATGAGGCCATTTCGGTCACGATTTCACATTCATTGGTCAACATAAAGCTGACTGCGCAGTCGCAGCGCAGCATCTTGGTGCGACGAGCCTCCTTCGCTTTGCTGTCAAGTGGCGTGTGTTGTTGTTTGTGTGTGTGTGTGTGTGTGTGTGTGTGTGTGTGTGTGTGTGTGCTTATGAATCTGTGCATGTATAAGTGAAGTATGCATGTTTCCAGTTATCTCTTTTGTTACACTCGAAAAAAATTAGCAGAGCTTTAAGCGCTTTGACTTGCCTACGTTTTATTGAAGCTGCACTAGAGTGTTAGAGGGAGAGAGAGAGAGAGACAGAGAGAGAATGAGTGAGAGAGAGCGGATCTCTTGCTTACATTTTAATTGATGAGGCAATCGCAGTCACTACTATTCTGCTGCAATTCTTTTGACCACGTTTCTGCTGCTGTCTTTATGATTATTGCTCTCAGGTTGTTATGCGTAGTTATTGCTGGTTTATTAGCACTCAAGCGTTAACTGTTTGGCGTCCTCAATGAATTGCTAAATTAAAGAGGACTATGGAATTTTGATGATTGCTAAGAACTTTAACTAAGTATGTACCTTTGACGATTCAATTGCGATTTAATAAACAAAGATAGGATTCTACTGCTATTTAAAATATATATACAAAATATATTCTAAACAGCCTTGACTCATCTCTTCTAAAATATTCAAATTTCACAATGAAAAATGCTTAACGATCGTCCCATCGACTTGACCTTTTCATGGTCACGACCGCAATTTGAGCTTTTATATTTCTTAATTTGTTTTTCTTTGATTAAGTGACAATTTTTTTGTTATTATCGAAATGGTTTTCAGCCAGACAAAAACACTTGCTCATTTTTTCTGCTTTTTTGTACACGTACTTATATTTTTCGGCTAGCAATTGTTAAGTGCATTTTAAAAAATTCATATTTAAAATAATAATCAGCCCATTGTGAAATACATTTATTTAATTCATTTGCTCACCACTCTTAATATGAATCATTTATTTTGACGTTATGGGGATGATAAAAAGATAGCCCATGGTTAGAATGCATCACAATAAAATTACACATTTAATTTTCTATATCATTATGGTGTTAATAAAATTAAAAAATAAGTTAAACTTGATATTTTTATATAATTTTTTTTTTAGAATCAAATTTTCTAACTTCTCTTCCCGAGGTCTGACGAACTTCAAATCTTCATTAAAGTGTTTACCTTAATTCTGTCTAATTTCTAAATTTTAGTTTTCATGCCCCCATCACCTAATTTTGCCTCTTCTTTGCCCCACTGTCCTCCAAGCAATCTCAAATGCATGCACTGCTTGCAGAAAAAGAAGAGTTCAACAAGCAGTGCATTCAATGAAGCGAACTGTGGACTGCTTACTCTGCTTTTTAAAAGATCGTTATTTTTTTTCATTTCTAAATTAGATTTTGTTCTCACAAAAAATGTTTTAATTTATAACCCCTACAGGGTATATGATGTTTATACTCGAGTTATTCATTTTTAAGTACATATTCAGCCACAAGTATATATATTTCAATCTATTGCCGTTGTTTGTCTATTTTCATCTGAAATACATACTCGAATGCGTACACCCGAGACGAGTGCCTCTTTCTGCGTTCTTTTATTTTGATTTTCACTTTATTTTTCGTCGATTCTTTGCGTCACCAGCAACGCGTATAGCAGCCAGGCCCCCTAATGCAAAGACCCATATTTAAATATACATTCACATATATATATATATATATAAGTTGTTGTTGCTGCTGACTTCTGCCTGTTGGCAACATCAAATGCAACGTCAAAAGTAAAAATATACAAATAAAAATACGAATAATAAACTTGTGTGTCGCCTCATCGCAAAATTGGAAAAACAGCAAATTTATAGAAAAAAAAAAATAAAACCAACACAAGCCATATAAAATCCATAATAATACTTTGTGCTGTTCAGCGTCTGCTGATTGTTGAGAGTTCAATTTTGATTGATGGCTTATTGCAAAATAAACAAAATAAAATTTAACAAATATGTACAATAGACGAATGTTAAATACTCTAGCAAATAAAATGTACAAAACAAGAACAAACAGCAATTTAAATTAATTTAAATGGACTGTTAAATACAAATTTGTATACATTTAAAATTTAAAAATAATTTATAATAATTGTTTAGTTTGCCTAAAAATATGTATAATTTATGAGCGAAAATTGGGATCTTCTTAAGTCCCTTGAATTTTGATTTAATGTTAAAAATATAATTAAAATTCAAGTTGCTTTTAATATTAATAAGAAATATGGAAAGTCAATAATAAAAGATTCATATCTCCTTTATAAATAAATTTAGTTACAGAACAAAAAGGGAACTTTTCTGGCTAGAATTACTAACTATTATTCTTGATATAGTTAATAATGCAAACTAATAAAATTGCAATTATTAAATGTTAAATAATAACCATAAAGGGATTGAAATTTCCAGAGATAAGGTTATATGTTAAATCATATTTACGAGTAAATTTCTGAATAGACGTTGGCTAGATTCTAGTTGACAAGCGTCATGGTAATTACGTCTATATAGAGTAAATAGAAACTGATTTCACTTGATGAGAAGTCAAGAGTCTGACAGTTCCGACTAGTCATATTTGCTTATATATTACGGGTAGACTTCATATTGAGTACACTCGTCGACTCGCTGGTTGCTGACGTACAAATCGATCTACTTACTCGTATTTACTAAAGTCCAACTGATGCACACTCCGGCGTAAAAATATGAAAAACTGCTGATCGCTGATCGGGAAGAAGCTTGTGGCATGCCGCAACCTGATGATGATGATGGTGATCCAGTCGAGTGCAATTCAAATGCGCATGCAAATGATTTAATCAATTGAATGATTTGCCCAACACTGAAATCTCTCAATTAATAACAAATGCGCAGATCAAATGAGTTCAATTGCTGGTTTAGCTACACTTCAATAAATGGGGGCGTGGCTCATCCGAAACCCGGACAAAGGCGTGGCGCGTGCAATAGTTGTTGTGTATTTGAAATTTGCATTAATTGATTAATAACAATTCAATTTAAAACATATTCATATTGATATTCAAGATCAAAGCTATTTAGTCTCTTAAATTCTTTAATATCGAATTTTACAAATTCAAAATACAGTTCTCGAGACAGACTAACAGACAGTTTGCAAAATATTGGTAAAACTAACTAACATCTTAAGATTGTCCCTGGACACACTTGGCAGTGTGGTTGTCGTTGTTATCATCTTCATGGTCCTTTACTTTTAATTGCTGCATCGCTGCTGCCGCCTCGCGATCCTGTTGCGACTTCTCCCACGCCAATTCGAAAGGATATTCTAGTGGCTTTAGTTCATCCGGACACTCCTGTTGATTGGGCACCGTTGCCTGATTGATTGAGGCGCCTTTCGTATGAATCCGCTCCAGCATCGCTGCATTGTGTGTATCCGCATTGAGTGCGGTAACAAACTCAAAGAGCTCTTCCTTGGTGTAGATATTGGAAAGTCCACGCTTCTCGAAAAAGTTGACAATGTTGCCGCAATCGCGCATGAGGAATTCCAAGGCGCTGGGATGCTCCGGCTCCACACTCTGGGCAACATCTATAAACCAACATTTGCCCTCGAACCAGAGTATATTGTATTCACTAAGATCGGCGTGAACCAATTTCGCCTCGTTATACAGCTTGTGCATAGCGGCCACAATCTCCTCGTAGGCACAGCTCAATTCAGCGACACTCAGACGTGCATCCTTCAGCTTGGGCGCCGCATTGTGATTGTCGCCAATGAAGCGCATGACAAGGACATGTCTTTTCAGTACAACCACATCGGGAACATTGAGGCCAATGCTTTGCATGCGCATCAGATTGTGCATTTCCTTTTCCGCCCACATATTGATAATAACCCGATGATTCTGTTTGCTAAAGCGATCCTTGAATCGATAGTCATCCTTGATATAGCGATCACGTTGCTTGAACTCATTTAGCGTTGTCTTAAATATCTTAATTGCGCACTCCTTGGGCAGTAAATGTGGTGCCATTAACACTCCATTGCCATGTCCGTGCTCATTTGTTCCCGTATAGCTGGAGTCCGAGTTGGCATGCAGTATGACCGCCTCTTTGCCCGTCGATATAATGCCATTGATCTGTTCAAGAATTTGATTATTTATCAGCTTGTAGAGCAGAAGACGCGTCGCTGCATCCACGCCCATTTCAGCTGTGGCCACTTTCTCCTTGCGATCGGCGCGTCCACGTCTCGAGTACGCTTTCAGTTGATTGAAGACCTGTTCAAAAATATAATAGACCATTTAGATACTATAATATTTGTAAACTGTAAACAATATACTATTCTAAGCATAGCAAATTAAGTAAAACTCAACTAGAAAGCATTTAATATGGAAATAATAATAATACCAACAAAGGATATAAGCAGGGAATCAAGCTGAAACAAAATTTTTGAACGAATTTATAAATATTAGAATGCAGAATGAATTAAGAGACCAAACCATGATCAAAATGACATTTCGCTTGAAAATCGGTTCACTTTTGACAAAGTTATGGAAGTTCGAAGTTGGTCCGACTCTACTACTAGTAAATTTAGTCCGATTTCTCATGATTTTTTACAAAATAAAGAAACGTCTCAGAATCAATCTTAACCATGGCTATGATAGTTGATTCAGAATTCAGTTCTTGACAGAGTATTAATTTCGGTTACGGTTTCGTTTGAGGTATCTATTGTAGATTACGCACCTTGTTGGACAGCTTCATGTCAAAGCAGGCGGCATCGCCGGTGGGAAACTCTGGAGGGAATGACATGACACGCTGAGCATTGCGTACGCCGCATAGTTGAGGATCATGCTTGGTGATCATCTCGCCCTCTTTGTCCACTTTGAAGCCACACTTGGGTATGGCATCCAGAATCTTTTCGTTTGTTTCAAATCGATCCCAGTCCCTTTTGTGACGATGCAGTTCATCCTCCTCGTAGTCATCGTCGGCTTCAGTGTCATGCAGGAATTCCGCATCGCCGTCGCGCAAGAATTTATTGAGAGTCACTGTAATCTTGGATTGTTTATTCTGTTGTCGCTCAATGCGTCGCAGTTCCTCGTTGTATTCGTGATCGAACTGTGACTGGAGCATCTGGGCAATCACTGCATCCGATTCAGCCTCATCCTCAAGCAATTTCAACACTTCGGGAGATATCTTATCGGATCTCTCCTGTCCGCTGAGCAACATGGAATAATCCTCCCACTCATCAACATCGTTGCTGGCTTCAATCTGTGTATTTTGCGATGTGCCAGCTACATCCGAGTAGCTGGGTGAAGCAGGAGAAGGATCCTCACTCTCCCACTGTGTTTGTTTCTTTTGTTGTTGTTGTTGTTGCTGTTGTTGTTTGATCTCCTTGTTGTGCAGTTGATGTGCATATTGCTCAGACATTATATCAGCTAAACTGGCCGTCTGCACAGGCTCATTGCTGACCTTGGACCACGGTGACGACATTGTCTTCTGTAAACAAATAGAACAACTTTTAGTTCACAACAATCACATTAATTTTAAATACACAAACTAACTTTTTGTCACGTTTTTATTCGATAAAACTGGATTCGTTGAGCTGCTTCGTTCTTAAATATCTCTCAGACTGACCAAGTTGACTACTTGGCCGTGTATATATGATATTAACAATTGCCAACTATATTGAAATTCGCCTATTAATACTCCTTTTCTTCGGCCAAAACTTTATTAACATTTGTTGTGAAATAGGCTAGTTCGATTGAACTAGTCCCTAAATTGAACGACGAACTAAAGCCTTTATTTAAGGTCATTTAGTTCAGTGAGCGAAAAGTGTGGTTGTTTTCGATCTATTTTGATTTGTTACTTGAAAAATATGTACATTTCCGAAAAAGGATTCGAAATTTTTGTAAATGTTATTGTTAGAATTTTCTTGATTATTTTTTTTTGTATATTAAAATTTTCTCTTTCCGAGGCTGACGAACTTCAAACCTTCATTAAAATGTTAGCCTTTACTAAATTTTAATTTTTATTAAGTTTATGAATTTTGATTGAGTTTTTTGCGTTTTTAAATTTGCAATTTTATAAACAATATAAAATTTTAAAGTTGGCAACAGTGGTTGGAGGCAATTTGACGATGCGGCAACGCCAATGCTCTGCTATCGATAGTAGAATATAAGTGGAAAGTGAAATACGCAAAAGTATCGATGTCGTCGATACTTTTTGTTGTACTTGTACATTTTTCGCCAAAAATAATAATAAAAGTGAAAAGTTAATGTATTTTTGTTGTACAAATACAAAGAAAATGTTGTTGGATTGATTGGCAATTTCGCCATAAAAACGGCCGTAATCAAACACAAGTGCAATACGTGGAATCGCTGGTAAGGGCCTGACAAAACGAGCAGCAAACGCACCACAAAAAAAAAAAAAAAATCAAAATAGAATTCCGAATTTAGAATATGACAGTGACGGACCGAAAAAAAAAATTTTTCGATTCGAACGCATTGGCTTGTCCCATGTGTATGTGTGTGTGTGTGGGGGGAGACTTGGGGGTCAAACTTGGGGGAACACACAGAAGTAGAGAAACACCGAAAGAAACACAGAGATCGGCAGAAGTAGAAGCAGAAAAAGCAGCAATAGCAACAGCAACAACGGCAACAGCAGGCGACAGTGCCAACTGATTTCCAATTTTGTTTCGTTTCGTTTCGTTTTGCGCGCGAGGCGAGAACCGCCGCCACCGCCGCTGGGCTCGTAAAATTATTATTATTATTATTTTTTATTTTATTTTTTTCATTTTCTGTGCTAATTTACGCTTAATTTGCGCCGCCTTTTGCTGATTGCGATTGCTCTTGTTCTTGCTCAGTTCTGTTTTTTTCTTTTTTGCCACTTGCAACAAAAGGACAACGCGCATTTCAGTTGTCACCTTCCCAGCTCGCCCAACAACAAACACAGCCAAAGCGTTTCTTTCTTTTTTTTTTGAATTGTTATCTCGCCGCAAGCTAGTAGAATCTCGCTGTGACTTTCTTCATTCGCCTTTCAACAAGCATGGCCGCATCGCATCGCTTCACATCGCATCTCACCGCATTGCAATTCTCTTTTAGCACGTAGATTCGTACAATTTCAATTCCTTACATGCAAAATGTATGCGGGTGTATGGCTGTGCACTTGAAGAGTTCCAATTGGAAGCTGTCTGATAAGAGAGGATTTGTATCCGCTGCTCAAATGCTAGGTATCGAATTACGTAGCGATTCGTTTCGTTTTGTGTCACTGCTGAAATTCTAAGCAGCATTTGTAGACTTCCAATTGGAATTAGTTGTATGTGGGATAAGCAAGGATTTGTATCCGCAACTTGTATGCTGGCTGTTCAAATTTCTAGAAATACAGTATTTCAAAAGTTAGTCAAGCAACTTTTTGGTAAAATAATTAGTTTGCAAAAATAAATGCTTATCTTTTTTATTATATATTTTCTTAATTCATTATAGTGGTATATGGTACTTAAGCTCAACTTATTTTAAAAAATATAAGACAAACTGAATAAGAGTAATGATTTAGTGACATTTTTGAAGTCCTTACCAATAGAAGACCAAGAAAACTTCTCAGTTATATACTTATTACAATAGTACAAATTCTTAAATTTCTGGTAGTCTTTTTGATGTTGCTATTGTATCTTTAACATGTTGCACGCTCTTTTAGTTTCTTTTGTAGCTAGTGCTTAACAATTTAACACATAAATTTAAGTGCTGTGGAATTGATCATTACAGAGGCCATTGTTTTGTTGATTCTGCTGGAGAATTTCGCACTTACAATATACATATAGAAAGCACTAACACGCAAAAAAGCTAAAGAAAAAAAAGCCTGTCTGCCTGCCTTCCTGCCTGCCTGTCTGTCTGTTCAGCTAGCCGAAGTGAGAAATGTTAAAGTCTACCACAAACACACAGGAATTGCGTCTGCCACGACCCGAGGAACACCAACAACACCAACAGCATCAGCAACAACAGCAGCCACAACAACAGGAGCATCCAAGGCATCAAGTAGCCGCCGTGATAGCCCACAACAATACAACGTCTGCAGCAACAGCAGCGGCAGCAGCAGCTGCAGCAACAACCACAACAATCACCAGCAGCAACAGCAACAATATGGATACGCTTAAGACAGCCTTTCTGCCCAATCTCAGCATGGATCCGAATGTCATCAGTTCGCATTACTGCCCCATGTGCCATCAGCAATTCGAGCGTGCCCAGCATGCAGCGGATCATATGCAACTCTGTCATGGCCTCACACTGAATGCCCAGGGAACAATTGCAACGCTGGAGCAGCACCAGCAACAGCAGCAGCAATTGAAACCAAGCTATGCGTGTGCCAACTGTGATGATAAGTTCGGTAGTGCACTGGAGGTGGATGAACACCATCGGTTGACACACCAGGCAACGGCATTTCTGGCACGTTGCATTGTCTGTAGCATTTATGGTGTGAATTCGTTAACGCAGAATCCCAATGAATACAAATGCTCGCATTGTGGTGCTGTCTGTACGGCGGCAATGTTGGCCGCTGGCCAGCAAACGTTTATGGAGCACCAAGAGGCGCCGGTGACACCAGATGATCTGCCTGCCATTGCGCCGCGTGATATGAGACTGACGCCCGAAGAGCAGCAACACCAGCAACAGCAACAGCAGCAGTTGCAACAGGAGCAACAATTGCAGCAGCAGCAACAGCAGCAGCAACAACAACAACAGGAACACCATCACCAGCATCTTGAACAACAGGAGCGACAACAACGTGAACTGCAAGAGCAACAGCATCAAGACGACTTAAGTGATCCGGGAACGTTGAAGGTGCCGCCACTGACAGTGAAACTGCTAAAGAACGGCAATGGTGCGACAGTAACACATCCCCAGGTAGAATTCTAAACAAATTTTCCAACTGTTTATATAGTAGTATCCATGTATATTATTAAACATTCTCTATACCCAGGTGATTATCAAGGAGGAGCCGCTCAGTTTGAGCGATAGCGGTGATGTGGTGAGCTCAGTGCCTGTCTATGCCATACAAGCGAATCCTGGCGTGCAACCCGTGGCCACAACTGGTGCCACAACAAGCGTGCTGGTTAGCACACAAACGGTGCCCGCTGATCTGGCGCACAAGATCCGACACAAATGTCCCGATTGCCCCAAAACATTCAAGACTCCCGGCACGTTGGCCATGCACCGCAAGATCCACACGGGCGAAGCAGAGTAAATCCAATATTTTATATGCTAACCTATACCAAAAAACAAAAAATACTGACAAAAATCGAACAAATCTCTGGGAGAATTCGCAGAGTTTTGTTCAGATGTAGTAGCGTCATTTGTTTAATAACTTTCTTATACCAATTGACCATAACCAATTTATATATTTATATTTTTGTTTGTTTTCCTTAAGATCAGTCCTGAGGCAGAACGCATGGGCGCATCCTTAAAGTGCCATTGGGGGCGTGGCCCATGCGTTCCAATGTTGTGTTCTCATTGCGTGTGCAAATGTGTATTAATTAATTTATTTATTATGAATGTTACTAATAATATGATTCTTATCTTTCTTTTTTCTCTCTCTCTCTCTCTTCTCTCTTTCTCTCTCTTCCAAATTTTTTTTACCCTGCACTGCAACAACAACAAAAAAAAAAAAAATTCCATTTTCTCCGCCACAACAACAACCAAATTATAACAGCGCCACGCCCAAAGAACGCCCCTACACGTGCTCCTACTGCGGCAAGTCCTTCACTCAATCGAATACACTAAAACAGCACACTCGCATACATACAGGTGAGAAACCATTTAGATGTGGCTATTGTGGCAGGGCGTTCACTGTTAAGGATTACCTGAACAAACATTTAACGACTCACACGGGTGAGAAGCAATATATATTTCAAATCAAATCAATTCAGTCAGTCAATCAACTATCAACTCTCAACTCTCAAATCAACTCAGTCAATCAATCAATCAATCAACTCAACTCGACTCGTTCAAGTGCTAAATACACACACAAAAAAAACAAACGATTGTAAGCAAAAAAAAAAAAACAATGATACTGCAAAAAAAAAAAAAAAAATAATCTCGTTTAATGCAAAAATGCCTTCCATTCTCATTTGTCATACTCGATATACTCAAAACTCGCTCTCACCGCGCTCGCTGCTCTCTCAGCTGAAGCGTTCATCGCACACGCTGAAGAACATGGCAAAGAGAAGAAGAAGAAGAAGAGAGCACCCCCACAGAAGACACAGACACCACATGATCTAAAAATGTACAGTTTTGATCTGTTTGCGTTTGCGTTGGGGGTCGCATGTTTTCCAAATTTCACGCCTACCAAAATGTCCACTACACATCTTCACGATCTAAACTTGATATTTTTTGCCATAGTCTTCATTTGTTTTAGTCAGTACTGATATTGAATACAAAATTCAAATATGATCACTACGCAAATATTGAAAACTTTATAAACTTGCAGTAGATTTTAAGAAGTTATTAAATTTGATATTTTTGAGTCTCAAAATATTTCGAAAAAACAGTTTATTTTATTAAATTGCGAATTTTAATAGAAATCATATTTGTTGTATACGAACTTGATCAGAATTGAAATTCAGATAGTCTTGATCTATACAACTATTCTTAATCAATCACTATTTTAAACAGCAAATCTACAGCAAGTGTAAAGTTACTTATTAAAATTATAAAAAAGAAATATAGAAACCTTAATCGTATCGCCCGCCTCATCTCATTACGTAATAATATGTCTCGTACGCATTTTAACACACAAACAAAATATGTACACATATATTTATATTTATATATATATATATTTTAAAATTAGTTTGATTTTTACGTGCAAATCTTATAAATACTGTACCTATTATATCAAACAAAGTTTTGGTACTGCACGGCATCCAGAAATTGCAGTCGATGCAGGCGTAATGTTAATGTTAATATTGGCAATATTTGCATTTTATTCGTTTTGCAGGTGAAAAACCATTTCATTGTGGCTACTGTGAGAAGTCCTTCAGCGTGAAGGACTATCTCACGAAACACATACGCACACACACCGGCGAAAAGCCGTACACCTGTCCGTACTGTGACAAACGATTCACGCAACGCAGCGCACTCACCGTGCACACGACAAAGCTGCATCCTCTCTAGGATAGGCCCAACGGAGGGCGCTCAATAGCTGACCCAAAGAAACCAAGCGACATGGCTTAAACAAAACGAATTGGATTCAGGAGATCGAGATGGAAATGGAGATGGATTGAGGAGAAGTCAAAGAGTGAATGAAGCAACAGAAAAGTAAATGAAAGACGTTTTCAAAGACGATACACTGTAAATTGGGCGAGGCAAGCTGATCAATCAAGCGCAATTATGGCCCAAAAAAAAAGCAACCAACGACTGGCAAATCTTCAAAGTGCTGCTAGACTCTAAATTAGAATTTTTGCTAACTAAAGATATATAGTAACAAATTGTACTACAGAAATGGCGTACCATTTAATTGTTTATAAGTTAAATGCAATCGATTATTTTGATTTGGTTATGTAAATGTTGCAATTTAATTATTTAATTATTATTATTATTATTATTTTGATTATTTTTCGATTTTCTATTTGTATGACATACTTATTTTTGTTATTCCCTGAGATTTTATTGCATATATTATTTTATATCTTAACGGATTATCCTTTTTTATAGCGACCTTAAACGCGCACACTCATACATGCGCCGTCTCAGACACTCACACTCACACCCACACAGACACAAACACATACACACACACTTACATCTATATTATTTATACAATTATAAAGAGAAATATTTTTTATTACTGTTGTGGAAATTTTAATTTTTTTAAATTGTTTCAAGGTAAAAACTCTACGCGCAAAACTTAAAATTAATTATAGAAAGGAAAAGTAATGAGGATGAAGAAAAAACGGAATAAAAACAAATTAACATAACACGCACACTTATTCGAAACCAGAACAAGTTTATTTATTCTCAAAATGTGAAAAATACGAATGTTTTTCAAAATTTTTTACTCAAACTTTAAAAAAGAAACGCTTTGCTTAATTTGCATACGAGCAGGATCTCGTTTGTTTTGGCTTTAAATTTATTTACGTTAAATTAAAAATTGTTTATTAAATAATTACATTAGTGCTTTTGATTTTAATTTGTTTATTATATTTTGTTTGATCGGTTTTAACGGTTCTTACATTCTAAATGTTAACCATTGTTTTTAAATTATTTAAGTTTCTAAAGCGCATTTGAACGCAAGACAAAAAGTATTTAAGAGCAAATTGAAATTGAAAGAAATCTATGCAAAACGCAAAACAGCTTTACGCGCCAAACTAGTTTAAAAAACAACAAACATATACAACATATAAATATATATAATTAACAATTTTTTATAAACTAAGCTTTTTAAAAACAAAAGAACAAAAACGAAAAGTGAAAAAGAAAACAGTCGTAACGTAACAAGCTTATGCATAATAATATTAATATTAATTTTATAAATAATAATAATAATTATAGTTGTTTTTGTAATATATTAATTGATAATGTTAAAAAAAAAAAAAAAAAACACATTTAAACGATTTTTAATCAATTAATTTACTTGCAAGTTGTATGTACTAAAACCTTAACTGTAGCAATACCAAAACGATTTAAATTGTAAATTTTTACAACAAAAACAAAATGAGAAAGAAAAACAAATATACTTAGTGTTATATAAATGTATAATGTATAATTTAAAACTAATATTAATGCATAATACACTCAAACAAAAACTCTACCTAAAATGGCACATAGCACAGCAACAAAATGCGCAGCGCATGTAAAACCAAAATAATTTCTAAGTAATTACTAATTATTGTAATTTTTTTAAGTTTTAATAAACCAAGTTGACGATCAAAAAGCAACCAAAAAAAAAAAAATAAAATAAAATAAATCAAATAGTAAAACTCGCTTCTCTCTAACCGCAACTGAATGAAATAATTTAAATTAAAAGATCCTCCACAAAAGCGATTGAAATCTGAAATCTGAAATGAAACGAAACTAAACTTGTTGAAAAGTAAACGATACGTACTAAATGCTAGATCCTAACTAACTAAACTACGAAATGAAGGCGAACAAAGCAAGCAAAGTGAGTAAATAGTGATTAAACTGTAACTATAACTGTAACTGTAACTATAACTGTAAATGTAAATGTAATTAAAACCAAAATTAATAATTGTGTATGTAATTGATTGTAATTGCAATCTAACGAAAAAAATGATAAAACGATTTCAAATATTCGAGCAATAAGCACATTTCAATTATATTTAAAACCAAGAGATATATATATATATATAAGTATATATACAAAATAGATGCGAATAAAGGTCCGACTTGTAGTAATATTATAATATTTAGCAGCGTTTTGTTTTAGACTCTCTCCAAATGCAAGACAGGACTCTTTTCTTCGCTACATCATACATTTTCGAGTTTAGTTAATTAATCTTTAAAGTACCGCTTTCAATTATATTCTTTTTTTAATAGATTTTCCTGGAATCATGGTAGGTATATGAAAAGGAAATAAGGGTGTCTAGCTCTTTCAGTCACTAAGATCCACGCGATAATATAAAAGGACGATTCCGATAAGAGGCTTATCCGATATATATTGCTTGAGGGTAATTTGTTGCATCTTAATGTCTTACAAATTCCACAAAAACAACTGAACTCCATAAACAATTATCAAAATGAAATACAACCATAATTATATTTGATTTAATCATTAATTATATTTATTAGTACCATTTCTTTTTTCATTTTTTGTTTGTTTTATTTTCGTTCTTAGTTTTTCTTTTGTAATTTATTTTGAAAGTATTTGCGTTACAATTTGCATTTGCTTTTGCATTATTTGTAGTTAACCGCAGGTCTTGAACCCCCCTTACCCTAATCGGGAATACACATATATGTATATGTTTGTATATATATATATATTTATAGACAACGCAACGCTTAATGCATTTTAATTGCTATGACACATTTTCATTATCATCTCATTAGTTTAGTTACTATTACTTTAATTACAATGAACGAATATTATGAACACTATCACACTTGCAAAATGTTTTTTTTTTTTGGGTTTCTGGATTTCATTTCATTATCATTTGCAATGAGCAACTAATTTTAGTATGGCCCTTCTTCTTCATCATCATTTTCTTTGTTTATTGTAATGCTGATACACACACATAATAAATATGTATATTTATTTTTATATATATATATATATAATATAATTAGTTATATATGTATATTTTTATATGTACTTGTATATGCCATCTGCTTTTGCTTTTCTTTTACAATTCATCAATATATTTTTTTTACACAAACCCTTTGATCAAACGCAATCAAAAAGATGTGTATTTTTTTTTCTTTTGTTTTAAATGCTCAACTTGTTGCATGCATTTTATGTTTTACTTAATGTGTGTGTGTGTGTGTTGAATACTCGTATGTATATATACCACATATAAATGCCTAAGTACAGTATGTTTTATGGCGTTCAAATCTGTCTGGACTTTTATATTCAGAATATTACGCTTTCATTCATTTTAAACGTGCGTCAAAAAGTCTTTCTTAATTATATATCTATATTAACATATCTCTTTCGAATTCCACTCTAAAATGGAAACATTTCTCCATTACTTTTATTTTCATCATTTCTGTTTAATTTTTCCGAAAGTGGAATTCGTAATCGATTTGCATACGAGTAATTATCAAACACATTTCAAATGTATATCGTTTATATGTAAATTACTAGAATTTTAAAAAATAGCCTACACAAAAATTATTAAACATGAGTTAAATTTTTCGGAATTGGAATGTGAAAAATGTTTTGGACAAATTTTTCAGCTACTTGACTAAATATTATTCATAACTATTAACTATATACTAACATTCTGAACAATCCTTACACATTTTATTTATTTTCCTTCATATTTATTTATATTATTTTTTTTGTAAAATTATACAACAATATTTGGTTTTTTTCTTCTGTTTTGTTCATTCGCTCTGTCACAAAGTTAACAAGTGCCTCTCTTTGGAATTTTGTGGCTTTGCTCTCACAATGTACGAGTAAATTATGCGCATACATGAGATATGCAAATCAATCTGTGTATATCGTTTATGTATAGAGTATATATACAATTAATATTTTGTGTGGTTTTACAATGCAATTATTAAAGTTATTAAAGTACATACATAGTTTTTAGTCTAGGCGTCGATTGTGTAGTTATATTTTTATTTGGGGGAATTCTCTAGTATTTTTAATGCCTATAAGCTCAAATTTACAACTGATTAATCGCTGATTAAATGATTTAGCTAGTCATCAATCGACCGTTAGGAATTCTTTTTATGTTACTTTACTTTATGGACACAAAATTAGGGCAAATTATTGCCAGGCCTGTTCTCAATTTCGACTTCAGTTCCACATAAGTATATATAGCATACTTTTTAGAGCAGCGCAAAATTTAATTGGAATTTGAGTTGAGAATGAAATTGGGAACACGCCTGTGTGTAGTTACTTTCAAGGAACTTAGTTGGCATTAACTAAATTAGTTAAGTTACTGAGATAAATATACAATAAAAATTAAATTAATTATCAATAACAAATATACAAACAAGTGATAGGTTTCTTATTTGATTATACAGTTTAATGTTACCTACACAGGTGGGCTCTGTTTTTTTTTTTTCATTATCTTTGTTAATTTTTGTCACGTTTTCTTTTGCTCTTGTCACACAACTCGTTTGCTCTATTTTTTCAAAAACAAAACTTAGACCACACGCACAAAAAACAGCTCTAAAAATTTATCAAAATTGTACAAAAATGTTTGCTTTCAAGCACATTTTATTTAAGTACTCAACACTTTCTATTCCATTTTTTAAAATAAAGTAATGTTTTTTATTGTTTGTATATTTTGCTCATCTAACATTTCATAACATTTGCCTTTTTATCATCATTGCAAAATTAAAGTAATTCTTTTATTGTTTGTGTTGTTGCGCTATTTGTTATAATGCTGCACCTAATTCTCAGTTACATACATAATTTTTTGTTTGTTTTAAATATTATACACATATAATATAGTATATATTGTAATTTTTTTTCCATTTTTTTTTCATAAAGTTATATACAATATTTATGAGACAGCCGCATATCATTGATTTACTTTGAATGCGAGACAACGGAATGAGAGACCATGGAATGGGATAGCATTGAATGCGATATACCCGATATTTCAGCATAGGTATCGGTCGGTCCCTCCCCACTGCAGACTGAGTCCTCGGGTGTACGTGATGGTTCTGCCTCGGTTATTTCAATATCCTGATGATGCTTATTGCTGCGATGTTTGGCACTTAAAGCCTGTGAAAGTTGTTTGCATATTATTCAATTGCTTTAAATTAAACTCGATTGTTTTTTTTTTGTTTTTTTAATTGCAATTTTAAGTGCATATATTTTTGTTTAGTTATTTTAGATTTAAGTAGTTTTAGTTGAAATTGTAGACATATGACAGTGCTATTTGAGGACATGCATTTAGTAGGGACGCGTGGAACAGACTCGAAACGTACAAAGGAGACAAGTACATAAAGTTATGTATTTAGTTTTAGTTTTATTTGTTATTTTGTTGGACTTGGAAAGCTAAGGCTCGCATGCTATAGTATATTTTTGTTAATAGACCTATTGATATGTTACGTAGAGTTAGGCGCTATAAACAAACGTGCGCATTTCGATTGGTTAGGCACAACACATAGTTAGGATTTGTATTTAATTTGTTTGATGGTTAGCTTTACGAGTATGTTACAGTGAGAGACTGACAATTCTTACCTTATCTTTGCTGCCCTTTTTCTACATTTAGATATTGGTTTTTGTTGGTGGGTTTGAGTTTTTATATAGTACAAGTCATGACAAGAACAATGATATATATATTTATATAGATATATTTCATATTAATACTTATATGTTCACACAGAAAGATTTAACAAGTGGATAGAGTTTAAGAACAAAATTAAAGTAGTAGAAATAGGAGAGCTTAGGCTTTCTTGGGGCACAAGGATTATAATGTTTGCTCAGTTCGAGACATTGAATTAACTATGTAAGTGTAGTAGGCTTGCTTTGGAAGTTAGACCTTCTCTTCACTGGCTATTCTGGCCCATGATGAACATGTATTTAACAGCGAGTACTATGACTACACTTTCAGTCAGTCCTCAGTCACTTACTTGCAATGAGAAGCGACGATGACCCGCCTTGCGACCTCCGCGTCTTTTACTAATGTGCGGATTATCCTGTCGCAGCGTCTTGTTCTTCAGAATCTCCAGTTGTGTGTACAGTCTGCAAATGAGAAACGTATGGGAATGAAACAGAAATTAATTGAAATCAGAGATTGCGAATATCGTGTTATTCCAAGGATGTTACTGTTGAAAAACAAACCTTTTGAGTTCGGCACGTATATCCTCGGGACTCATTTCGGATATGGTCAGCTCACCAATATCAGGATCGCCCAGACATAGACCCGCATAGCCGCCGCCCAAGCGTTGACCGGCGTCATGTGACGTACCCTTGAAAGCATCCACAGGTAAACGCATTGATAGATCGTACGCAAGTGAACGAACCTGCAAGCTATGAAGATGCAACAAACACCGCAAACCACACTCAGGAAGTAACACAAAAGCCAACGGAAACCGAAATAGAAACGGAAATCGGAACAGAAACGAAAATCGAACTCAGAGACAAAAAAAAAAAAAAGAGAGTGAGTTAAGAATAGGAGAATTCAAAGTTGAAGTAAGTTCTGTGCGCATCGTGTCAATTGTGTATGGAATTTGGAATTCTCTATATCTATAGATATAGAGATATGTTCTTTTTATATTATGCTTATGTTTATGTTTATTGGACGTGGTTGTGTCTCTTGTTGTGCTGTAAATAAGATAAACATAGGTCAAAGTAACGACGACCAATCGTTGTTGGACTTTAGCTAATACAACTACTTAGTTAAAGAGTTGAGAAGACAGAGACAAAGACTAGACAGAGTTTTAAATCCAGAGTACGTGGGTGGTAGGAATAGACAGAGAGATAGGTACAGTTACATATGATAAGTAGTGTGGCTAAAATAAATACTCTATAGTTTTGGTAATGCATGTTGGGTATTTTAAAGGAAACCGATTTTTGTCATTATATTGTCATGTTAGCTGTTGTGAAATGATTACGAATATAGTAGTATAGACATGCAAATAACAAAACGAGAGTGTTAGGCATGCATTCAGTGTTGATTAACGTGTAAAGTTGGGCAACTTAAAGTTGGGTGCAGTTAGCAAACATATACAATAATTGCAAATGGGATGAAATGGAATGGAATGGAATTCAAGAGAGTGAAACATGAAATCAAATCAAATTGAAATAGTACAGTACAGAAAACACATTCTGGTACAAAAATGACACTTGCAGCAACTTCATAGCTTGACTAAAATTCATGAAATGTTAGCTTAATTCTATAAATTGGATTCTTCCAAAACAAAAAAGTCAATATCATAAAACGAAAATCATAACAAATGAAATCATGTTAGTTTAGCAAATAGCTTTCTTCTGCGATCATTTACTTCAATTGTTATTAATATTTATTTTTGTTTTTGTTCAACTGATTTTGTTTTAAAAATATATATATTTGTTGTTTACAAAAATCGTTTCCTCAACCAAATGTCAATACCAAATACAAATATGAGTACAAGTTAACAATTTACATTTTACGTGAAACAAGACGGAGACGGGAACAAGAACGACGACGATGACGGCGGACAAATGAGCACAAATTTGTACCTAATTTACAATTATCTCAACTTGCTAATATATATATATATATATGTATATATTTATTTATTAACTGTATGTATATACGTATCGTATTATTACGAACATTATTCGAACAATCTTTGGACGCACTTTGTTAGCAAGAAATAAATCTTAATGATGAACAGAAAAAGTTAATTGAAAATCATAATTAAACTAAACACAACGGCAAGCTGTTAAACTGTATTTGTTACCTGCTTGTGTTGATACCACAATTTTGGCACAAATATCAAACCCAACGCAAAGCTATTCGTCAGTTGCGAACGCACAAATAATGCCAACAAAATGGCGCTGGGACTCATTTCCGGCAGGTAGACGAAGCGTAGAAAATAGAAACTGGACGAGACAAGAAACTCCAGCGTCAGCGTTGTAACCAGAAATTGTCGCTCCTGTAAATGATAAAAAAAAATAATCGAAATTTAAGCTTATTACAAACTATACAATTTAGCACAAGTCATTAAATTTATACTCTTTACAAAAATTTGAATTTTAGCCAGCTCATAAAAGTATGCAATTATTTTTATAAAAACCATTTTGTTATGTATTGATCTGAAGTATGAAACCAAAAGGAGTATTATTGTTTTATTGGAGTACTATTATATATCAATAGGGGCGATCTAATTAAGTGCGGGATTGAAAAAGCGATTCTTACCCGAAACTGTGTATTGGCATTGCGACTGGCAATGGCCAAATGGAGGCCAAAGCACAGTATGAGCATCTCGCTGGTCTGCGTTACCAGCTCCCATTTGAGGGGATGACAAGTGTTGGTGCTGGCTTCCCGTAAGCTCTCCAGTTGCGCGCTCTCCAGCAGATCCATCGATGAGGCAGTAAATGCGGCCATATAGCAAATGACAGCAAAGACCATGGTGCATAAATACTTGAGCAGATCGACATCTCGCAGCACCCATCGATGTGCTTTCCGTGTGCGAAAGTCGACGAGATGTCGATATAGCTTCAATATAATGGCGCCATAGCAAGTGATGAAGCCAATCTCACGTAGCCAAGGCTCCAATAAACATCTCTCGGTGGAGGCGGGAAAGAAATGGACGGTAACCTGTAAAGGGTGCGATTATTTTACATGTTCTCAAATCGAATCTCCTAATACTTGCCGATGCATAAAGTAAAATAATGCCGAGCAGTATGGTCTCCAGCACAGTCCACATTCCCGAGGCAATTGCCTGAAATTTGATAGCTTTAGCATAACTGGGAAACTTTAGATATATATTTCTAATATTACCTTGCATTTGCGTTGTCTAAACACAATGACACTCAAGACGATACAGCATAGAATACACGCGGCCAGGACAATAGCAATAAACAGACGCAGACAGGAATCTATGTTGAGTGCATCCTCCTCCTGGAAGCTGAGGCAAACGCCATGCTGATCGCAGTTTGTGCAACCGCCTGGACACGGCACACAGGAGAAGTTATCAAAGCCCTCGCTCAGCTCGACCAGGTCACCGCGAAAGCCTTGGAGTGTAGAATTTGGCAGGTAAAAGGATTCGCGGCACAGACAAGTGTAAACATCTCGAGTTGCCATCGGTTTATTTTCAGTCAGCAGGCAAAATGTGGTGTTACGATCGCAGCTGAAAAGATATAGTATATTAATGACAGGACTACGCAAATGGTACGGAAAAATATTGAATTTTTTTAATCTGATGCATAATTAAAATACACGCCAAACAATGATAAAATGTCATTCGCAAGGAAATTTTCTGTAAAGATTTAACAAATTTATCTCCTTTTAAAGTGTTCGAAATCCTGTCAACTGGAAAGTTTTGAAAAAATGAACGGTGATGTCAAAAAATTGAATTCACCAATTTTTATAGAGAATCAAATTTATCATACTATGATCAAATTTACATTCTGCATGAAAATCGGTTAAAGTTTAACAAAGTTATGATAGTTTGAAATTTGATGAAGAGTATCAAGGGAAGCTTTTTAAGTTTTAAGTTTCTTAAGAAGTGTCAAGGAGTATGGCAAAAATGGACGGTAATAGCAAAAAAAATTAATTTTCCAATTTTGATTTAGAATACAGATTAAATAATGAGCAAAGTGATATTCCGCATGGAAATCGGTTAAGATTTGACAAAGCTATGCCAATTTGAAGTTTGTGATAAAGTGTCAAATGAAAAGTATGGAAAAAATGGAAAGCGATGGAAAAAAATTTATTTTTTAATTTGAATACAAAATAAAAATAGATGTTAAATTATGATAAAATTGGTATTCCGCATGCAAATCTGGTAAGATTTACAAAGCTATGGCAGTTTAAAGTCTTTAAAAAAAGGGAATGTGTGTAAATAATTATTATAATAGACAGTGTCCATTATAATGGACAGTGGGGGAAAAAAAAATTGTATTTTGTTGCAGTGTAATCATAAAATAGAGGTCGTGTTGGTAGGAAATGCCAATAAAGCTCGGTCTCTAGGGGCTTTTTAAAGCTAAAAATACTACAGTTTATTTAATGAGATTTACCCATGACGTCGTCCAAAGACTTCCTCCAGGCCATCGTTGCACACATCCTCATCAGCGGCAACAAATGCAGCTGCCACAATTCTGCATAAAGGGAAGGTTAAATGTATTATGGAATATTGAGTGCTCTATATTGGTGAGTTGACTTACTTGATTCGGTGCTCGGTGAATGATATGCGAAATGGCCATAACCAGCGACCCGTCAACAGGTTGCAGTCACGGAATGGTGCACCCCATTCCTGTGTGCCATCGCTGCTGTTCCAGGCGGACCTATATTAATTTTGGATGGGATCAAATCAATTAGCTGCCTGACAACTGCACGCGAACCAAAAACATGCCATTGCCTCCATTTGAACTCACTATATAGTCAAGTCAATCTAGATTGATTTGAGAAACACATACTTACCCCAATTCACGCCAATAGGAACCCAAATATGCCTTATTATGCACCTGATTCGGTGGTATCTAAAAAAAAAAAAAAAAACGTTAACAAATCCATTAAATACCATTCAATTTGTACTGTTTTAAATCGAGAACTGACCGTCACATTGTCCCTGAATTTCACCACAACTGTGTGTATGCTGGGCGCTGCAATGGCAAAGGCCAGAAGATTGTCATCCTCGTTGAGGGCATAGCTGGCAATGGAATTGGCTCGCCGACTAACCTCCGAGCGGGTCAGCTCATCAATGGCAATGGGCGTGTTGGCATTTGGAAATTTATTTGACAGGAATTCAGTAAATTGGCGTGCTGCTTCTCCGGCCAACTCAGCGAAGTCGTAAAACTGTAAAGTTGTAACCAAACAAGAGATTAATTAGCATCCATTCAACTATTGTTATTTAAGAATCTTTGTTAGCTCTCCCTGCAGATTATACAGAAAAGTTACAGTCTGGGACAGAGTTCTGGAAATTTTACTTCTGAGAATCATTAGGTGTCAGGTTCTTCGAATGTGATTCATATTAGCTGAGTAAAGTCATACTTCCTTTTAAGAACTAGGAACAATGAATAATGAATCTTTTTCCATCAGAGGTGTTCTACAAAAGCAATTTTTGGGGTTTCTGAAAACAAGCAAGCATTGCTTTCAAATGTCTAAAAAATTGTTGAGAGATTTCACAAAATTAAATAATTTTTGCATTAAACTAAATTAATTTTTAAACTAAATAAATTTGACTACAACATTTTTTCTATAATTTTGTAAATTATATAAAATATTTCTCAACCTAAAAATGTTTTTAAAACTGGAAGCAAGTCGATTTTATTGACTTCGAAAATATTTTCGAAAAAACTAAATCTCTGACATTTGAGGAACACCGACATTTCGAACGGTTGTTTTCAAAAGCAATTGTCTTCAAACACTCTAGAGATTTCTGGAACACACCTGTATATTATTATTTTTTGAACATATGCACATATTTTCTACCTTCTATTTAACAAATTAGTTTTCCAACCAACACAAGTTCGTTCTACCAAAATTTGATTGCATTATAATAAAAATAAACACACAAGAGTAGAAGAGTCTAAAGAGGCTTATATTGCTTATACGTCCTAGAATCAACATATTTCATTCGTTACACACACACACACACACAGGCCGGTTCTTATTCTGGCCATCAAAGGTATTTGTACACTTGAGCAGAGAGCTAAGCCCCAATATAAATTGTAGCCTAACGCATATTCGGATTTAAGACGAGTGCCTTTTGGGAAGACATAATTGGTGTGAACGCGAAGAAAATCAAGGATACGTGAATAAGATGCCAGAGTCTAGGAATGAGGTAAGTTAGGTTTTGGACTATGGCTATTAATTATTCACATGGCGTACGATTTGCATGGTCCAACACCTTTTTGGCCAGGTATAAAAAGAAATTTGTTGTTGAATATAATACGATTTAATGTCCGAGCTGGGTTGCAAAAATGTTTTTAATCCCACTCAGACGTTACACCAGATTCAATCTCTTTCCCTTTTGCTCTGTCTCTGTCTCTCGCTCTTGCTCTTTTATTCGGTTTCTGTCTTTGGCAAAATGTTTGTATAAAATTAACACGTTACAATGAGCACAGGATACGCACAGGATACGCTGTGGCAGTCAGCAGAACTCTGATGACATCATTATGGCTTTTGGAAACAAAAGGTAACCGCAATACAGAGTGTGGGAGTATTTTTCGCTTTGGGTGTGTGCGTGAGCATGTGTGTGTGTGTGTGTGTGGGTGAGTCACCTTTGGCTTTTTCAACAAATATTTCCCATTAGCAATGCTCAACTCTCAGGCGACCACATTGCGTATACGTTATGTGCCAGATGAAAAGCCAAATGAATTATTAACAAGAAACAAACATATTTGTACACAAATAACTTGCCCACACACACACACACACATGCATATACACATTGAGGGGTAGAATCATTCAAGCGTGTTGCGGTCTCTGGCAAAGAAACCAACAACAACAACAGCAACAGCATCAAAAAAAATGTGAAACACTTGTAAATAGCAAAAACCACAAACAGAAGCGACTGTGCAATAAAACATGCATACATTTGCAAAGCACACACACACACTAATACACATACACATATGCATGCATATATACATATGTAAGTTGAGGCAGCAACTATGCCAAGTGCTGTTGCATACACACACACACACACACACACACAGACACACACAAATACACACACTCCAAGCAGCTGAAATGAAATCCGTAAAGCGCGTTTTACTGGCTTTTTAATGTCTCATGCTCGACATCTCGTCGTGCACTCGGATATGCCGGCATTTTACACATATATACCTATATACACATATACATACATATGCGTACGTATGTATATGTATACAAAATTCTTACTTATGACCATAAAAATATTTACATGCCCATATGGCATTTAGTTGTTGTTGTTGCTGTTGTCATTTGCATGTTTTGTTGTCGTGTTATTCGCTTTGTGCTTAATGAATAAAATATGTCAGTTACTTTGTTGTGGTTGTTGTTGTTGTTGTTGTTGTACCTCACTCTTGTTGTTGTTGACACTTGCAAATCTTATCTGGGCAGCTCACAAGTATGTACTACACATTTTTACACATCTTTCATTATGCTAAGCATTCTTTCATCCGTTCTTCTTTCATTCATAATCTTTTATATTTTTTTTTATTTTTTGTACTTCAAATGTGTTAATGCAGTTGTATTTTAGTAAATTGAATAAGACTTACAAAATTATTCATAGTCTACTAAAAGACATTTCCGGTTGACGCCTAGAGCGTATGCAACACTTTTTTTTTTGTAATTGTAAAGGAGTGAATAGAAGAAGGGAGAGAAATTCTACTAAATACAGGCAAGTGCGGTAAATGAATGAAAGTTCAAGTATTCATTTACTTGTCTTTGCTTTTCATATTTTTTTGTTTGTAAAGCATGTAAATCTATACAACATTCCCCACTTTCTAGAATTGCCATGATTTAACCAGAATTTAGAAAATAGGTTTATTAAAATTGCTATGGTTTTATATCATTGTTATATAGTTAGAAACATATTTTTGTAATTTAATGGCCATTTGGCTGGCAATTTGTAATTAAATGCATATTTTTTTCACAAAAAACGTTTCTATGTTCAAAGTTAGCTGAATCATTGGGGTGCAATTACTTAAATATATATTTTTGACGTTGCACTGTGGGATACTAGCAACTTTTGTTGATCCGTTGTTGTTGTTATTATTCAGCTTGTTGTTGTTATTGAAACAAAAGTATACAATTGGGCAGCAGGCATACAAATTTTCGCTGCTCTGTTATTGAAACGCAACAAAAGCAGCCGCTGCCAAACGAACAACGAACACTACAAGCAGTAACAATAACAATAACAATAAGAACAACAAGCAACAACAGCAAAAATGCTTGACAGGCATTCGACAACACGTTCAATGTTGACCACAGAGAGAAAACAAAAAAAAAAACAGCTTTTGGGTAGACATTTCCATGGGTATTGTTGGATATGTCCAGATGTTGTTTCATGTGCGCCACTTTATTTATTATTTTATACAAGTTTTTGTATACCCCGTGTCGAAAGTAAACGAAGTTTCTTCAAGTGTATGTAGACAGAAGGATGTGTGTCTCGAACAAATCAAAACAAAATAATAGAATAGCAATTTAAAGGCAGTAGTATTTCCAGATCAATCCCAAAAAATTTATTACGATCGGATAATAAACTCGGAAGATATTCAACAGAATGTTTAAGAATATCTAATCCTAAACACGGGATATCTTGTAGTCGAATACTTTCGAGTAAAGCTTTATTTCTTATAATACATACAAATCTACATACAGATATCTGAGCTACGTGTCTAAGGAGCACACACTCAACTGAAGAGAGATACAAATTGCTCTAATGGCAATTTACAAATTTGCTTGCCATTGAAATTGTATCTTTTAATTATGGCTCTCAAGCTGTTTGGTAACTGCGTCAAGAAAGCGGCCAGCTCCATCGATCCTTGTGTCTACGTCATGGCCAAAAGTGAAATTGTTTACACATCAACTTATTGAACATTTACATCGCGCAGCTATCTAAAAATAGCTGCACAAGTAGCTTCAACTTAAACACTGACTGACTGACTGACTGACTGACTGACTGACTGACTGACTGACTGACTGACTGACTGACTGACTGACTGATTAACTGACTGACTGACTGATGAGATTGTGGTTAAGATTGGCGCTATCATTAAATTTCAAGTCCTTGCTGAAATTGTCATGCAAATTCAATTAAAATATCGTTGATGACTGCCAAGCAGATACAGTCAGAGCTAAAGCCAAAGCCTCAGCCTGTGGTTGACTTCTTTAGTATCTTTTAATTAACTTGCAGAAGCAGAGCGCGTGACATACCGTCAAACAGCCGCCGCAACTGCTTGCAAATCCTATGTAATACCTTGCAACACTCGCCCCCTAAATAGATATATGCTATACATAGCTTGCTATGCTCGTAATATGTATGCGACTGTATGTACGTCAGACATGGCGTATGCGTAATATTTTTTACGACCGTCAACAACATTGCTGGGTCGCAGGATTCTCCTCAGCAATTTCATGCGCGCAGATTTCCGCAAAAAGATTTTTGTCAGCATGAAAGTCTGAAGTCTGCATCAACTTATGTACGATTGAAGAAGAGGGTGAAATGAGTATGAGGGGATGAAAGAAGGGAAATGGTAGTGGGCTGCGGGGTTTGCTGCTGCCTCAGCAACTTTATTGATTAGACACGAAAAAAAAAACCTCCGCCCTCCTCGTCGAGCATTTTGGCCCTCAGCACTTTTCAGTGACCATGAAACACTTTATCAACTGTCAAGTTAGCAATTTGAAATATTCATGCTAATTGTTCGCCTTTGCGTCGATTGCAAGCTGCACTTTTTCTCACATTTATACCCATAACAATTGCCAATTTACTGTCGAGTTACCCAAACGTCTTTTATTTTAACTTTGCTATTATTACTTATGCTTAGCTGGCCATTTTATTACCAAATCTACCAAATTAAGTTAATACTGTTATTTATAAATGACGACCTCGATAGTTGGGTGAGTTGTTGAAAAGGTTTTTGCACAGAGGTGAAATTTATTGTGTTGTTTATTTTTAGTTTAGCTTATTGCGTTGTGGTTACTCTCTTTATTTTAAGGTATATGTTTACTTGACCTAGATAGTATCTATTTAATACTTCATACTTTTTAATTATTTTGATCCTTTTACACATAGAATTAATGAAATTCTGGTACAAGCTTGTACAAAAATATGCTCTGTAATTGGACTCCTAAAATTGTAATGCGAAACTAAATACTTAATTTTTAATGAAAATAGGAAAACTGTTTTACTTTCAGCAGCTGCATTATTATAATGCCTAAAATATTGGCCAGACATTGAATTTAAAATGTAAGAAATGTGTAAATTAAGCATATAAAGTTTGTTTTAGAACGTTACAATCAACAATTTCATAGATACAGATTTGAAGTTTGCCAGAAAAAAAATTACTATTCTACTTTCCTTCTAGTTCTCACTCACATTTGCCACATTTTCTCACATTTGAATGTGGCTCTTATTTGGCATTCCACGATCAAATGTAAAACTGTTGAAACATTTTCCACTGACCCAAAATAAATCAAGTTTTCGGTTTCTATGCAAAAATAATAAAAAAATACTGACAATAACAACATTTTAATATTTATTTGAATGATTTTTTTTACAAATTTATCGATAAATTTTAGGTGTTTGATAAAGAAATACAAAAATTCTCCAGAGCGAATGGCAAAAAATATTAAGATTCATTATGAATCAGCCAAAATGATCATTCGGATTTTGTACTGAAATAAAGTTCACATTCGTCCGAATGATGAAAATGGCGTCGAATGTGCTAAATGTGCTGTCGTGAAAAAAGGCTATAACAATCACTTAGTGGATAGATTAATAGGACTACATGTTAGGCAATTTAAAAGGCTTTATTTACCGGCTCATCGGGCAGCGAATCCAGCACTTTGGGTTCACATTTCTCCTGTGACTTCCTGCTACCCGCTGTTGTCTCCGTCGCTGTTGTTGTTGTGGGAGCTGCTGTTGTGGTTGTTGGCGGTGCAGTCTGAGCTGTGGTTGAGGTGGCGCTACGTTTGCGCAGACGCTCCGCATTGCTGAGAGCAGACACCACGCTGCCCGTGGGCGACAGATCGTCAAAGTCGAAGGCGGCGCCGTCGTGGAGCTGATACTCCTGGATGCCGTAGGAGTCGCTTTCACGCAACTGGGCGCGTTTGTAATAGGCGAGCAGAGCATCGCGTCGGCTGCTGCCGCTGCCTGGAGACGCCACCGAATGCTGCAGGATCAACAGGATCAGCAGGAGCAGCAAATGAGCTTTGTGGCATTGTGTAAAGCAATTGTGAATATTTTTGTGGTTTTTGCTAATTTGTGAAGTTGCTCGTTGGTTTTGTTGTTGCTTTTTCAGGTGGTCTCGATCTCTGTGGCTTTTGTGTCGACTTACTTGAGTATTCACTTGATTCATTTGATTCATTTGATTTTGGTGGCATTTTTGATAGTTGCTTTGATGCATTGAACTTTGAGCTTTTGACTTTATTGCTATGCACAGTTCCATATCACTAAAGTTGTTCGTTTTGTTGTTGTTGTTGTTGTTGTTTATTTAGTTTTCGCTTTCTGTTGTATAAAAATGTGTGTTTTAGTTGCAGCACTTGGTGTTCTCGTTGTGGGCGTGGCGTCCTCTTCAGTTGCGGATTTAAATAGAATGTGTGACACCACAAGCACATCTGAAAATGAGAAAAGTTTATCCAATTTAATTTAAACACATATGAGAATTTGTTGTTCGTTTCTGCTGCAGTTTCAGGACTTCAGATCACAATAACTTGAAATTGAATTAGAAAAATTTAAATGTAGAAAATTAGTTTAAGTGTTTCCTTTGTCAAGTGGAACATTTCCATGTGTTAAGTTGATTTATGAATATTATTAATAATATTACTACAAAACTAAACAACAAGCAGAGGCAGACAAAGTTTGCTTCTCACTTTTGCATAGTTTTTCAGTAAAATGACATTACACAAGAGAAAGTGAGAAAATGCATAGAAAACTTTGTCAAGCTACTAAAAGTTTTCTACAGCATTTTTGGATTTTTTTACTATACACAAAGTATAGTATGACATAAACATTAGTTCGATACACATATTACTATATAACTAACACTCACATTAAATTTTCAGCTTGATATGTCAAGTATTTTCCTAGTTTTAAATTAATCTGCATAGTTCACTGTGAATTAACGCCATTTAAGCTGATGATTAATTTGTATGACACATTGTGGTGCTACAGTTGTGAATGCACGAATTTTATCTGATTTCATATGCATATCTACATTGATAATTAATTACTTAAATGTAATTACCTATGGGCTGCCTGTCACCGCAGCAGTTTTTACATCCAATTAACTTCAATTGCGTTTATCGTAAAAATTTTGCTGATTGCCGTTTCATGTGCAGTTGCCATTTCAATGCTTTTAAAACAAGAAAGCGTCGACGCTTAAAGTGATTAACTATTGGATACCCTGTCATCTGACATACAGACTCAACTCTACTTGGTAAAGTTTAAAAATTCTATTCTAGAAAGTTATCATACCCTTTTTATATTCACATTGAATGGGTAGAGGGTATAAACAGGTCGAAGTGCCACCCAATAGATTCAATATACTCAAACACACACACACACACATGCACACATACAACCATACACTCACATGCAATTACGCATTACGGCAATGGCAATTTTATATCAACGCAAATTGCAATTTAATGGAAAGTGCTCCTCGAGTCGTAAAACGTACGATAAACAAAGTTCAGTTGGAAAAACTGTTTCGAATATAGGTAATAAGTGTAACTAACTGATACTCTTTACTAAATTTAAAGTGCTCTGTAAATATAAAATAATATTTAAGTGGCAATATAATAGATAGAAATTTAAATAAAATCTTATAAAAAATCAAAATTACTATGCAATGAACTGTTTTTAGTAAACAATATTTCCAAAAATTTTGTTTGGGCAGAAAAACAATGTTTTTGTTCTACACTGTTTAAAGAACATTCCGCATATAAATTGATAGATTCGAAAGTATAAAATAAATGGACAGAGATGGCGAAAAATAAAAATTTTCAATGTTGATGCAGAATCATATTAAGGTAAAATTGACAACGTTCTGATAGTTTGAAGCTAGTGATAAAATATCAAGTATGGAAAGTGATGACAAAAATGTGAATTTTCCGGTTTTGATACAAAATCAAATTGGAGATAATTTAATTATAAAATTGATTGGAAGTCGGTGGAGCTTTCATAAAGCTATGAGGATGAGAAAAGGGTTAGAATTAAAATAAGGAAAAATAGTCGAACAAAAATAAAAAATGATATAAATTTGGAGCAAAGCGCAAGTCTCAAGCTTCAAAGTTAATCTCGTGAGTTAAGTATTTAAATAAAATTTATTTGCCTGCTTATATGTATAAGAAGTCAGGAGAACAGTCATGCACTTACTTCAAGAGCTCTCAACATCTCTGATATCCTTTTATTCATACAAAGAGACTTGGCAGAAAAACACTTGGATAAATCAGCTCTGGGAAAAAATATATTCAGCTTAAACTGAACTCTATATAAGTCATATGTTAGTTAGAAAGATTGCTCATATTGTCAATGCCAGCGACTATCATCCTTCGGGACTTAGGGACTGCCACGCCCCCCAATGCGAGTGTTAACGAAGCACGTAATGTGCAACCAGATATCGTAAAAAAAAAAGACAAATGCAGTTCAGCAAAGCAAACAAACAAATGGAAATGCAAATATTATAAGCGAACAATGTAAGTAATCCCAATGGACGCAGACAAAACGAACCAAAGCGTCAATGGGCGTGGCATGGAAAATGGAAAATGATTTTTTAAGTGGCGCCGTGTTGTATGCTATAATTTTAACGTTTGCCAAAGTGAAGAATTAAAAAAAACTGGTTGCCAATTGTCAATAATATCAAATTTAATTGTATTCAATTTGTGATTTATGCATTATTTCTGAATGTCAAGTCAGTGCATATATAAACATTTAATCCAAACAATGCCAATTTGCAATGACTTAAACAGGTGTTAAGCGAAATTGACACTAATTGAAATTAATTTTAGTGTTTTTTTTTTTTGTTTGCTAACACCGTGTGCAAAATGTAGGCTCATTCCCAGTTGGCACATGCGCCATAAACAAGTTAATGATTACGTGATTTGGCCAGATGCCAGCGCTAGATATGGCTAAAGAGTGCAGCGCAGATACTCGGATTTACCAATGGTTGTTGCAATTGTTGTTATGGTTGTTGTTGTTGACAAGTTGTTGGCTGTTTTCTGCCTGGCTGGGCTCTTTACCTGGCCTCACCTTGACACTCGCTCAACTGCAGCTAATGCGACTGGGCCATGGCGATTGTACGAGTATTCAATCAGTAAAACCAATGAACAAACACATACACACACATATACACTTTGTATGTAACACACACACACACACACACACACACACACACACACACACACACACACACAGAGAGAGTTTTTCAATTAACAACGCGCTTGTTGGTTGTTGTTTTCCGAAATTATTGTAGCATAGTTTTCTGCATTGCTTGCCTCATCGGTTCGCATCGTTTCGGTTTAGAAACTACAATTTGTTCGTTTGTCTGTCTGTTTGTCTGTCCGTATGTGCGTGTCTGTTGCACAGATTAAACATCCATTCTCACCAGAAGCAATTGCAATTTTTGTGGCTTGCTCAACGAGCAAATCACAATTGGTTTGGTACTGCAGCAACTGCTGATTAGAATTTCAAGTCCATGCTGACTTGACTATCATGTTGTAATTGACCACAAAGCCAGACGACACGTCCACTTGCAACTTCAAAGGATTCAACTTGCAAGTATGCGTAGCAGAAATTTAATAACCGGTTTGCAGACACTCAAGTAGATTAGGTTTCAATTCCCTAAAATCACATTGAAAACGCAAGGATGCGCCTGTGTTATTGTGCAATTAAATGAAATTATCAAGCATTCAGGCATTAAATTATAAACAATAAATATGAATAACAAATACCTAAATTAAGCTCGAAAGTATCTGTGAATTCGTTGCAATTCGAATGAGTTTGAATATTTATAGAAGAGTTTGCCATATGCCAATTAAAGCAGACACTTGAAGTCTTGCCACAAATCTAATTTATTAAATGAACTCACAATTTAATTGTAATTTAATTTTAACATCTAAATTTTATTTATTTAATAAAAAAATAAACCATATATAAGTTTTGATTAAGCTTGAGTTTTTAAATGAATACACTTTTCTATAACAATTTAAAATTTCAATAGAATACATAAACAAAAAATTAACATTGACTTAAATAACCCGACATATGTAAATGTACATCATTATACATGTTTCAGTAAATTTAAATAGAGTACGTATTTGTTTAAGCTATCATCTGTGATAATTGGTTTTCTTTTGACTTGAGTCATCTCAGTTATTGTAGTACAGTTCTTTTTTGTTATTGTAGTCTGAAAACATTTTGATGAATGTGCACTTTAGGTCCTATAATGCCTCAGAGCTGTCTGGGGAAAACAATAATAATAATAATAATAATATAATAGGTAATATGCTAAAAATAGACAAGCGTGAAGCAGAGAAAAAGACAGAGAGAGAGTGAGGGAGAGAGAGAGAGAGACTGAGTGTAATGGCGCCTTTCATTAGAAAATGTTTTATTGCAGACTCGTATGTAGACATTGTTGCACAATGCTGTAGCGTGTGACAATCAAACAATGCAACAAAATACACACAGACACACATATTTATATAGAGTACACTAAAAATGGTAAACAATTAGACAATGGCAAGCAACAAGCAAAGCGATTGCAATGTTGAGGACAAATTGTGCGCCGGCTGTCGTTATTTAGACTCTCGACTCTTTGTTGTCCTTTGTGTCCTGTACACTTTATCTATTTTTCTCCCTCTCTCTGCCTAAATAAGCTGAAGCAGCTGCGCTTCAGGGAACAGACAAGAACTTAATGCCAACACTCCGTTAGTCAACCCCATTTACCTCTTTAGCTCTACACCCTAGAGCGACCCTCAAAAGCCAACAAATCGGACAACATCGTATCGCATCCTCTTACAGCATCATCTTCCATTGTCCGACATTTGAGCTAAAAGCTTCGAGTGGCAGCCCAAAACACTTTTCCAATTAGGGTTTTCTATAATGAAAAACTGTAACGCTTGTGCCGTTATTGCGCCAAAAGGCTTTTTTCGGCTCGACTCGAATGCGAGAGAAATCGACTCGACTCGACTCGACTCGACTCGACTCGGCTTGGTGCGCTTAAAGCCTTTCCCAAGGACATTACCAGAAACGCTCGCTGTCAACACAGTTTCCGTTGCCGATGCGCTGTATTCCCGTTTCTTGTACAACAAGTTTTCTTTCTTCTACACTTTTTTTTTAATCACTTTTCAGGGTCTAGCACCCGGTATTACATTTTTTGTTGTTGTTGTCGTTGCTTAACCCATTGGAAGCGCTTCCTTGGGCTGTTTACATGCGCAATTTGCTCAAGTGTTTGCTGTTTATATCATTAAAACATCGCTGAATTCATTGTCTATAAAGTTTTTACCAAGAAAACATAGGCACAACTTGATGGCAGCCATTGGGTAAATAAGTGCCATGGATAATGCGCCTTAACTTATGAACTTGAATATCTTAGAGCTATACAACAATATAAAGATGCCTTTAACGGCTTATCAATTCATCAGGCAAGCAATGTTGTATACGATTATGTCATATTTTTAAGATCTAAGCAAAATACCAAGAATGAGAGTAATAAATTTAATAAACCAAAAAAAATTATATATTTCAAAAATGTATAAAAACAAAAGAAAATTTAAATTAAAATCCAATGGGTTTCATTATTAATTGTGTTTCCTTTTACTAAGAAATATGGTAAAATTGTTAAAAAAAAAAAAAATTTAAAAAACAGAGTAGTATAAATAAGTTTCTTTTATTGCAGTATAAAATAATTGTTGAAAAATGTTTATAAATGGTATGACATCTAACATACATACTGCCTACTTTATCTTGTCAATTTAATCATAAATAAAGCATCTTATATTGTGTTTCCTGACACAAAAACAAAAAACAGATTCAAGCATGAGGTAATTTGATACGTGCATCCTTCAGCTTGCATCCTTTAGCTTGTATCTTGATTTATGAATAAAGTATCTTATGCGGGTATTTAATATACTACTTGCATACATAATACAGAACACCTAAAAAAAAAGTAAGATAGATACAAGTACACAGAATCTTGCACATCTAAATCTAGTATATGTTTTGTCTTGCATTTGGTAATTGGAAATTGATAGCATTAATCTTGCATTTATAATCTTTAATATACTTAGTATTCTCAGTAGTGAATCCTTCACCTTGTGTCCTGTTTCCTGTATTTTGTAGTCTGTATGTTATTATAATTTATCATTTTATAACGAAAGTCTGTTTATAATATTGACTTTTTGCAAATTGAAAATTAATGTTTAATATTGAAATTTTATTACATAATTATGGCATGTATGCATGTAAATGTTTGTATGTTTGCATGAACCAGCAACTCTTTGGCCGTAATCTACTTGGCCTACTTGGGCTAAGTGCGCTTTTAGATAAAAGTCGTTGGTAAGGCGGCACGGCACGCATTACAACAAAAGCGGACATGGAAAGGGGAAGGTCCTTGGGAAGGGGGTAGCCTTGAAAGGCCAACGGAGCTTATGTGAGTGCGCTCAATGTTGTGCTACGGCATAATTTGTTGCTTGAAGTGAAAAATTGTCAAGCACATTTCAATGTTAATGTATACAAAAAAAAAATTGAACTTTTCGAGGTTACAGTATTTTATTGGCTTTGTTGTGGGCCCACCTCTAACACACATACTCTCACACACACACACACACACACACATATAGCTAAGCATAAATATATCGCATAAAATAGTCGCAAACAGATTCATGTTTATTTCGCTTGAAAGAGCGTAAAAATGTCGCTCCAAATGCTATGCTAACGAAAATTTGTAGCGTTTTTCGCTCTTAAACAAGTTCAAATTCATTTGATACCCTGTAAATGAGTTAAGCTATATATGTTAGGAACTGTATATATTATTATTAAGTTTTTATCAATTTTTGTCCTCCGCACCGATTTCTTATGTACGCATTTACAACCGCACTTTACAAAATAAATCCTTGAGCCTTGGTAGATTTATCTTTTTGCAACTCTATATCCTAAATATATCTAAGCAATCAGACAAAAATATATATATAAACTAAATTTTAAGAAAAAAGACTATTTTCTGAAGATCTATCTAGGATGGGAAGTCTGGGATGAGAAGTGAAGAATTGAGAGAGAAACGTAGAGTATATACCTCTAAAGCTATACCAAATTTAACTATAGGGTATCTGCTATGACACACATTACTATAATCCAAAGTTTTCTTTTTTGTTTTTGTCGTTGCTGTCACAGCATGTGTGCTCTCTGTGTCATCCTGGGCCTCAGTCTGGGCGTAGCTATATAACATGCATCTCGTGTACATGTACAAAATGCAGCCAGGCGGCAATGTCACACAATGATAGAGATAGAGACAGAAGCAGAAGCAGGCATACTGAGTGACAAAGAGGTCAACATTTGGGTTGTATTATCAAAAAGAGAGAGAGAGAGCCACAGTTGCCTTAAATATTGTGCTGTATCTATGTCTGTGTGGACTGCAGCCATGGGCGAAATTATCAAACAATCACTTTAAGTACTCGTATTGCATTCAACTTAAGCTCATAAGAAATTGCCAACAATGCATAATATATTAAGTTGGCTTAGTTAATAGACGCTTGGGGCCAAGAGCTAACCAAACTAAAATTAAATGAGCAAAGAACGACAGTAAAGTCTTTGAAATAGGCTAGAAATAATAGACACGTATTAAATAAATTATTAATAAATTGGTTCGTTATATTGGCGATTTAATGCTTTAGGAGTGAGCTCAAAAGAATAAATTAAATTTAAAATTGATAAATAACTATAAGTTTCAAGGCTGACAATGATAAAAATAGCAAATATGTTTAGTTATTTAAAGCTAAAAACCAACCCAGTTATTTATTTGGTCTACAAATATTTTCAAATATTAACAGTGCTTTTAAGCCAACCTTTTTCAATAGACCTTGGCATAGTTACCAGTCTCTTATTGACTTGTCCAACTAGTCAATCTAAATTGTGTCTCACTGGCTGAGATAACATCACTTTTTTAGTAGGCTCAGACCAGTTGTCACAGCACTGATAAACCGCAAAAAAAAAACTCTCTCAAGGCAGCTGGACAGTGTAATCCCATTTTCTATTAATTTTCATTCGTTTGTATCTGTGAGATAGTAATTGCTTTTTATCAGCTGGCATCTTTCATCTCTCTTAGCAAAATTACTTCTGGACTCAATTACAACTTGACTTCAATTTTACACTTTTTAATCTAGTCAAAGCTCTTTCGCTTACATCACATTTTCAACCGCAATTTTGCAGTCATAAGCAACAGGCAGAGAGCCACGGTTATAGCCAATCTGGACTAGCGCCAGTTGAATGCCATTAGAAATGCCCTGCGAGCACATAAAAAACGAAGGCAATAAAAAAACAACAGCAAAAACGAGAAGAGAAGAGAAAAAAGCGAAGTAAGTTAAGACAACAACTGCGAGCGGATACATAAAACCAAACAATTGCTAAAAATCAAATGTGACAACTTTTACCAAAATTAAAATCAGCAAAAGTAAAAAGCCAACAGCCAACGGCAATGCCAACGAAACATAAAAAACGAAGAGAAGATCGAAAGAAAGCGATTGAGGGTGGAAACGAAATAAGGAAGCAATGCTGTATTTAGTGGGGCGATGGGGGCGTGTCCAAAGCCGTGGGGCAGTGGGGGAATCATTGATGGCAAACGGAAATGTGCGCACTTTCAAGAAGTGCACTAAAAATGGCGACGAGCACTTCCGTTGATGGCCTGACTAGAACTGACTAGCTCAACAGACTATTACTGTGCTATGGCTTGTTTTGTGCCTGACTGTCGCACACACATACACACACACACACACACACACACACATACACACACACACACACAACGAGACAGTAAAAGTTGAATGATAGTTGCAAGCAGCCGGCAGCTGAAATCACGAACTCGAACAACGTCAGCAGGAAGAAAAAAGAAATAGAAGCAAAATAAGGAAAGACACTTTTGCAATCGTTGTTGGCCATCTCACATTGAGGCAGGACCTGCTGCTTGCCTCAGTCGACAGTCAGGACATGCCCGGCTATGTAAACAAGCTTCATTTCAAATTGCATTTAAAGCGCTTCGAATGCTTTGCATTCATTTTCGTTCTTCATTAGCGCCAAGTTGTGCGCACCACATGACGTATGATTAATATAATAATGTATATGCAACTGCTGAACAGGCAGCATCGACAATGAGAACGCGTTGAGATGCATAAGAAACAGCTGCTATATGTCTGAATATATATAAATATACAAATATATATATATATAGACAAGGGAATGGGATAAAGTAACGGAACAAAACACTTGGCCTGGAAAGAGGCAATAAAATTTGGTCAAAAGCAGAAGCATAGATAAGCGTCAAACAGTTCACACATTTTACTGGGCCTGTCAGTTTCCGAGTTCCCTTCTCTCCCACACTTTCTCTCCATCTCTCTTTCCCCGTCTTTCCCCTTCATTTTCCTTCACAGTTCTTTCGCTGAAAGTGCGCTCAAGCGTGAATATTAAACGTTTGCTTTGGTCCACAGAAAATGTGGGTTTCAGAGGGGCAGAAGACGGGGAACAGGGAAACGGGGAACAGGAGTCATGGGTCAGCCCATAGCATCCCTTACGCAACCACAGCGCAACGCAACGATATTGAAAACTTTTGCTGAATAACTTTAAGCGAAAGTTACAAAACTGTATGAAGTATGCATATCCGTAAAGCTCGACAAGAATTCCATTGTGTAGCATAGTGTTTAACACTCTTTATTCTAAGAAAAAGTAATGCAATGTCCAGATTAAAAATATCAATGAAAATTGTATTTATGAAGCCCAAGTATTCGATTTATAACTATTTAGATTCTATTCAGAATGTTGTCAAATTAATAAACTTTACATTAAAACCCGTTAAGATATTTGTATTAAAAAATATTCATTTAAATCAGTTTGTATTTCGAATATTTTGTATTTTCTCCTCAAGTCAATTTCTACATAATAATCTTAGTAAAAAAAGGATACTTTAAATTAAAAAAATTAATCCTCTTACTACATTTAAAGTATAAATTGAAATCGAAGTCAAAATGCTTTTAAAATTTAAAAAAAAATCTAAAATTAATTAAATACAAATTAAAATTTACATCTTAACTTCTAAATAATACTTAAAAAATCGTTAGGAAAGGAAAGTTAGGAAAAATGTAAGTATTTAATGCTTTGCGGTTCATGCATGCAAAGTGAAAAAAAAAAAAAAAAAATACGAAGTCGTTTTCCGTAATGAAATATCTTGAAAAACAGTTTCACAAAGTGCCTGCAAACAGCTGTCAAAAGAAGTTATTTTAGCTTGATGATGCTTTCCTGTGGCCTGTCAAAAAAATATATGTCTAGAAGTTCTAAAGCCTTTTCCACATTCATATAGCTGACAAGCAATTTTGTTGACCAACTGATTGCAGAAGGAAAAGTCCCTTGTCTTCTGGCAATTGGCCAATAGGCAATAGCAAAAGAAAAGGAAAGCTTTTGATCCGAAAGGTAAACTTGTGGGTCATGGACATGGATCAAGATTTAGGTTGCAGCCTTAAACGAATGATATTTTTGATATTTGTAGCTAAATGACTTAAGGAAATTTAAAATGTTTAATGATAGAACGAAAAGTTGTAGTTATTAGGCAACAGGCGGAAGTTGAAAATGGAGCATGAGTTGAAGTTGATGCTCCTTAAATCATAAATTGAGCCCACAGGAATGCATATTAATATGCAAAGCACGCCGTTCGGTTGCTGTCAAAATGGGCGTGGGTGAGTTGGGTAGATGAGTGGTTGTGTGAGTCAACATAATGAATTATGCCACGCCTAACGAGACAACACAGCAGCCAGCATGGCGCTAGAAATGCTACTGCTGCTGCTACGCAGAAGAAATCCAATAAAAATTCAATAAATTCCGCACAATACTCGTAATGTTGCCCTGCTGTACGTATGTATGAGTTGGTGTGTGGTGAACGGATGGGTGTATGTGTGTGTGCGTGTGTGTGCATGATAAAACGAGCAATTCAGTTAGCAGAGAGAAGAGAAGAGAGCTTTACACGTGGGGTTAAACGAGCTGGCAGCGACACAGACACAGACACGATTTTGCCATGACGCTTTCATTTTCACAACATGCACACGTACACACACACACACACACACACATATACATACATAGAGAGAGTTATACACACGCACAGTCGCATATAAATGCGCTTAATTTACGTTCGCTTTTGCAATTTCTTATATAGCGCCTAAAAATAGGCAACGGAAAGTGACCGGAAGTTGCTGTCGAGCCCAAGAAATATGGCAACAAAAAATTAAATTTCATCCGAAATGTCCGCCGAGTGCCGAGTCATTAATTGACGTCAAAAATAGGGTTAATATAGCAAAAACACACACACACACACAAATATATAAATATAAAGATGCTATTTCTTACTCTCACCATCTCTCTCTCTCTCTCTCTGATTCTTTCTCCCTCTAGTCTTCATTTGATGTCAACACAGTCATCAACTGACTGTCGTTTGAAATTGCTGTCGACCTTTTTGTGTTGCCTGCCAGGCAAATGATGCCTATTTGATCAGCATCCGGGCAAAAGGATAAGCAAAATGAAGCGCCGAGCAGCATAAGAAAAAAGCAAAAAAAAAAACAACAACAAAAATAAAAGAAAACGAAGTAGTAAAGAAAGAGCAGCATACGCGCCATAATGTTAAACGAATGCAAGGGATAAAGGGAAATTTTACATACCCTGTAAACAAGTTTTAAGCAAAGCGTAACTTTCGCAACACTTAGAAAATATATGTAATAGACAAATCGAGTTTTCGAACACTATATTGAGTATTTATAACAGGGTCGACAACTTTTATTAGAAATATTCGAGTAAAAGATAATAAAAAACATAAATATAATTATTATGTTTCATTCATTAAATCAATAGATATAAAACACTTTGAATAAAAAGTATCCAAAACGTATTTTTTTAATGAACTATTTAACAAATATTTCTTTTAACAAAGCCCATCTGTTGATGTTCATAAAAGTAATAGCTGCTCACACAAGCAAGTCTTTTAGCAGTGCACTACAGGGTATCTTGTAATCATGCTCGCTTCGGGGCAAGACCTTTTCAGTTGGTTTCTCGCTTTGCAATAAGTCGAAATGGGAAAGTCATACTAACCTAAAGTCGTAGGCTGGCTGGGTCAGCAGTTAACCAGGACCCTCTTCATGTACTCCTTGTTGTCAACCAGTAGTAGTTGTAGTTGCTGTTGTTGTTGTTGTTGCTTGTTTTGGTGTTGGTTTCTATGTAAATTTTTATAAGCACGCGGCAAAATGTATGCGCAAATAAAATTAATACGAAATTGCCGTTTGTATTTGTCGGTGATAGTCGGAGTTGTTGTAGTTGTAGTTATTGTTGTTGCTTTTACTGTTGTTTATTGTTGCAGTTGTTAAGGGAGATTGGATTTTCGCTATTTTTTTTTTATTTTTTATTTTTGTTTGGGGTTTTTTAGTTGTGGCAGCGGTTGATAGTATTTAGCTTTTGATGTTATTTTTAAATTAAATTCTACGCAACAGTTTGATTGTTGTTCGGTTTCTTTTATTATCTTTTCGTTTGTTTTTAATTAAATTGTAAAATGAAATAGATTTGACTTTTCGCAATAGGACGGCATTTTATTTCGTTTTGCTTGGCAGTGCATAATATTTTCAATACAGCCTGAAAATATGCTTTAACTATTTATCGAGCGAAATTTATGAGTCAGCCCAAAGATATGCAATAGTTTTTACTTGGACGCCAGCAGCAAAACAAAATAAAAGGAAGCGAACGTCTGTTAAATATTTGATGGTCTTGTATATAAAAATTATTTTTATTAAAATAACTCATTCGTATCACAGCATGTTTTGCAGAAAATTTTTCCAATTATTAAAAAATTCAAGAATAATGCAGCACTTCAAAAGTTTAGTGCACAAAATACACATTCACACGCACACACACACAAGGACACGATAAACGGGAACGCGAAGCCATAAAAGCGAAAAGACGGCACAAAACTTTAGCCGCAAAAATAGATTCCTACACTTCTGTTTTTTTTTTTTCTTTCTCGTTTTATATGTAAGAAAAACCGTCGTTTGACTTTGCCAGGCAGCAAAACACGCGCGCGTTTTGCTTCAGATTCTGCTTTCAAAAAATAACTCTAGGATACACAAAAAGACACGCCGTGTCCGTGTTGCCTCTTGGTATTGGTGTGTATGCGTGTAAGTATGTGTGTGTGCGTTCGCGTCTGTTAAGCACAAAGGTGAAACTTTGGCTGCCAGGACGATTTCTTGTTGCCGTTGTTGTTGTTGTTTTTGTTGCTGACTGACTGGCTGTTGATATAATCATGAGAGTACGAATTTGGCTTAAAAAGCGAACAGCAAATTAACAACGAATGGCTGAGCGAAGCGAGTGCACGAAGAAATGTGTATAAAAATACAATTTAGTAATAAATTAAATGATTTGCACACTAACCCCAAACACACACATACACATGCATACATACATACGTATAACTAACACGCGCGCAAAACTAACGAAGCGGCGCGGCAGCAGAGCAGTGACAGCATAAAACACACACCGAGAGCAAAAGGACATGAACATAAATACATAAATAGTAGTATATTCGTTGCTTGATTTCTGCCTATTTTCGTGCACAGTGGGCGCCGCTGCTCTGTGTGTGTGTGTGTGTGTGCGAATGCGAGTTTGTGTGTATGGGTGCGTGGGTGTGGGTGTGGGGAGTGGAGTAGACGACGACGTGTATTAATGCCGCTGTCGCTGCCGCTGCCCGACGTAGCTTAGCGCGCAAAAACCGACAGATACACGAGCATTTAACACCCAAAATTTCGTGGCGCATGTTAAAAAAGGGAGTAAGCAGGCGGTGACAGCAGCAGCAGCTAAAAGGCTGTATCTACAGCTGCATATCCTTAACGTTTTAGCCATTCGATTATCACTGATTTATTAATATTGAATTTGGTTATTTTTTTTATATTTATTGTTAGCACTAGATAACTTTTTAATATTTTTTTACTTGCATTTATGTGTATGTGTGTATGTTATATTTTTCCGAAATTCGATTTTCTGGCGCGTTTTTGTACCGCACACGCTTATATCCTGTACTCAACTGAGGAAGGAAGCTTTTTTTTTATGTCAAGTGAGCAAAGCGCTGCCACCTGCCCCAATCCCTGCCACCCTGTTCAATTCTCCGATCTGGCAACATTTTGGGTCAATGTCGGTAACTTAAAAATGTTCTAGCTTTTTGTGACAATTTCTTAATTTTGAAGCTAGACTTTTTTCAATTTGTTCAGATTTTTTTTTGGATATTTAATAATTTTTTCAGAATTTAATTTGAAAATTCTCTCCCCTTGGGGTGACGAACTACAAGCCTTCATTAAAATGTGTTCCTTTATTTTATATAGCTTTGAATTTTAAATTTTCTTACAATTTTAAACTTATTCCAAAGTTAATGCATTTTTAAATTTACAAATTTAATTTTTGGCGCCAACTTTTTAGAGACAAATAACCTAAAGCTTGCGCGTTGCGCGGCCAACTTTAAGTGAGACGAAATTTGCGCGCAGCCAACTTTGCGTAAGTTTAACATTTCACCACAGTTCCGCAACTGTTAGGTGGTTTGAATAAACGAGCCGTTATTTTAATTTACATTTTAATTAAGAAGAAAACGTAAGTAGTTTGATTTTCAATTTACTTAATGCATTAAACTACAAATGTACAAATCAAATGACATACATATGCACTTATGTATAAAAATCAGTTATATTAGAATAGTAGTTACAACTGCAACAGAACAACATCTTTTTTTGTTAATCACTACAGCGAGCATGTACAAATATTTTATAAGAGAAGATTACATGTTTACGCCAGTTACTATACAAATGCGGGCTTTAAATATTATTAACAGGGGATTGTTAAAAGTAAATTTAGAATGTCGCATGGTTACGTAAAAAGTATACATCATATTCCTTTTCAATCCATCGTATCAGCTTATCTACGTACTTAATGACTGTTGCCTTATCGACAATGGACTCGAACACTGCATACAGCTCATAGGTGGCTGTCACCCAAGCGAGTACAACTTCACGCTCCCTCACCTCGTAGATGAGTTTCAGTGGCCGTGAATGGTTGTGAATGCGATGCAAGAGACTGCAATATATGGCCTCAAGTCGCTCAAATTCAGGCAGAGATTTGTATGGATGCCGTAGCATAGGGCAGAGTAGTTGGGCTGCCGCCTTTGGTTTGTACAGAAAGTGTCGGAGATCTGGTATATTCACCACCTGTTGATACAGTTTAGCATTGTAAGGTTGCTGTAGTTCGTCATTAATTGCTTGCAGACAAAGACTGCGCCGTAACTTCTCCGTAATACGTTCTTTGGCCTCCGACAATGTGTGGAATGCATCACGATCTACGGACATTAGCAGCAGACATGCCGGACAATCATCGGTCAGATACGAGACATGTGCATGCAAATATCCATTCATGTCAAATTTGGGCAGACAAATTGGTGTCCAGTTCTCTGAGTTCTTAAACGACTCAGAGCATTCAATAAGATTGAATATCAAACGTAAATCGGCCGGATGAATTGAATAATTCTTCATGCGCACCAAGGCAATTAACTTGTTGTTGGCTATTAGCACGGCAAATACTAGTTTCTTGATCTTCGAGCAATTGCTTTGTATTGCGCTAACAATGGTAGAACGCACGGTTGTTGGTAGTGGGAAGACGCGTATTGAGTTGGTCAGAAAGGTGAAGATGTTGTTGGAAACTGAAGTAAAAGAAACATAAATTATAGTTGCTGAATCATGGGAAAAGTCAAGTACTTGGATTAGATACATACCTCTTGCATTGCTGCTGTCATTGGCCAGCAAATTGTAAATCAGGCGCTCGCTTCCCGATAATAGACGTCTTAAATCAAAGTTCTTACGCTTTTCAAATATTTTGTTCATGTGGGAGTAAGTGAGCGTTGAGAGTATTTGATAGTAGACATCGCTAGAATACAAAAATAACCAATTTCAATTAAATTTGCTATCAGAATATCAGAGTTTAGAAATAAAAACAAGAGGGAAAGGCTATAGTCAAGATCCCGACCATAGGATACTTGTTACTTACTCCAATATATGAAAAAGTACTTAAAATAAATTACTTGTATTATTTTGAAAACGCCATAACTGCCGTTCTAATTGTTCGATCTTGATGGGATATTAGATAGCATTAACCACCACAAAAAAGTATTTCCTTGATCTGCGTGTGGTATATAGAAATCTGTGTGTTTGGTTGCTCTACATCTTATAGCCTCTGAGATCCTTTTGTTCTTACGGACATGGCTATATCGACTCGGCTGTTGATGCTGATCAAGAACATATATACTTTATAGGGTCATAGTTGCCTCCTTCCTCCATTCCAACGAACACAATATACCCTTTTACTTATTTTTTAAGTAACGGGTATAATAAGGAAATCTCAATTGGGATTTATGTATTTTCAATTACTCACCTAAGTTGCAACTGCAGCTGTTGGACGCTCATGTTGGTGCGGGATGCGGCCACGAGTATGAGGGAATTCCGTTGCATGAAGGCAAATTTAATGCTGCCCGCATGTATCGATGTAATGGCATCCTGACCGAGTTGGACGAAGCTAACCAGCGCCTGAATGACGCCAAATAATGTAGCTAGCTTGTCTTCGTTGCCGTGCAGCGAATAAATGGGCTTACCAGCCTCGCTTAGAATGAATATGTGCTTTTTCTGACCTTGCCACACACTGTCATGCTGATAATCATACAAATCCTCGTCTAGGGCATTCGTACTGCCGCTGTCCTCAGTCTTGGCGCTTGTGGAAGTGCTCAACGCCAGCGATTCTACGGAAGCGGCTAAATCTCTTGATTGTCCCGTAGCTGGGTCAACATCTGGACTGAGCGCGGAACGTGGACGCGTGCTCAGCCCATCACGCAACTCCGAGATAATACTGTGATTTTGTTGCTCTGCCTCGGCGAGTTCCGCCTCCTCCTGGTAGAGATCGCCAGCGCTGAGCTCGGATTCGTGTTCTGGCTCACCCTCGGCATCCATGTACTCACATGTTGAATTCGTATCAGATGTGGCCGCATTTGGGGGCGTTTGTTCAATTTCCATGATGTATTTTTAATTTTTGCAATAATCTAAACATAAACATATGGGTTAGTGATGTTTTTGTTAGACGATGTTTTTGCAGATACCGATGCTCATCGATGCATCGAAGTTTGACAAAAACATCGGGCGTATGATATATGACTGCTACGGATGCACCAATTGTTATAATTATAATTTAAAGCATTGTTTATCAAAAATATGGATCAAATCAACCGAATTTATTGTATATAAAATTGTTAATGTTATGAAAACAAAATTTTATTATTTTATTAAATTTGAATAATAGATAAACGATATATAACGCGATGAACATCGACATCAAAGTTTCGACCCAAGCTTACATCACTAATATGGGAGCACTGCTGCCAACTAAGCTATTTTAAAGCTAGATCTGGCTATTTTCAACTGTTTTCGCAGTTTTATTAAAATGGTACATGCTGCCAGATCGGATAATTTATCAGGGTGGCTGCCTTTGCTGCGGGTGGCAATCTATGTGCCAAAACAGTGTTTCCACACCATTTTTTTTGGAGGAAAAATAGCTGTTCGTGTTATGAAAACAGCGGCCGCAGCACGCGAAAAATGTTAAGGAAAACTTTTAATAACTGTAAGTTAATGACTTAAAATGCAACATTATTGCAATGCTTGACATTTTCAGTGCCTCGTTTTGGTCAGCTGTGCGCTCTGCAAGCCCGCCTACAAAGCACACAAGTCGCAGCCGCTCCCACACCCGCCGCTAAGAATGACGAGCCGGAGGACATCGCAGTTATCGAGGAGCGGATCTTAAAGCATGCTGACTACTTTCAAGTGCACAATCTGTTCACGGTGCGGGATCTGTTTAATGCCCGAGTGCACTATGGCCACAAGGAGGGATCCCTGGACGATCGCATGCGACCGTATCTTTATGGCAGTCGCCTTGGTCACTTAATCTTCGACCTGGATAAGACAGCAGCCCATTTGCGTGATGCACTCAATTTTGCGGCACACATTGCTTTCCGGGACGGCATCATTTTGTTCTTTAATCGCAACGCCCTCAATTCGCATCTTGTGGAGCAAAAGGCCATGGAAGCGGGCGAATTCTCCCACACTCGCTTCTGGCGTGGTGGCATCTTCACCAATGCCAATGTACAATTCGATGCTGTCACCCGTCTGCCAGATCTGTGCATTTTCCTCAACACACAAAACAATGTGCTCTCGCAGCACACGGCGGTACGAGATGCAGCTAAAATGGCCATACCTACAATTGGAGTCGTGGACAGCAATTGCAATCCAAATCTAATCACGTATCCAGTGCCGGGCAATGATGACTCCCCGGCCGCCGTCGAGCTCTATTGCAATCTATTCAAGGAGGCCATTTGGCGTGGCAAGCGAAAACGCCGCCAACTTCTTGGCCTGCCTACATTGGAGGAGCAACAGTTTAAAGGCGGTCGCAGTCGTTCAACTAAAACCAACTAAAACTAAGCTATATTATTTGCAAATGTAACGTTTATAATTTTTAAAGATGAAGTACTTGTTGATGTTGATCATACAAATTAATTAAAACTCTTCTTTTTTGATTTAAAGAAAAAAATCCTGATAACATTATAAAATAATTCATTTTTAGTTCTTAATTACAAATAATAGAATAACTCTTAATGAAAGTTACTTTTATTATCAAATTAGAGTTATTCCTATTGATATGATAATCGAAAGTGTTTCAATTAATTTGTATGATGCAAATTGTAAAAGGAGGACACTTAATCCAGGAATAGGATAACTTGTTAAACTCAACTCTTATTTGAAATAATTAAGAAATATTGACAAAGAATACGCTTTGGAATAAGTTATTACATTTATTTATTTATCAGGCTAAGTGATGATATTACTCATCTTAAAATTAGGTATAACTTTCGCTCCATGCTGTTGCCGACGCTGAGTTCTAGGGCGGCAGGGTAGAGCCTCCCTTAACGAAATTTGAGTTGTAGCTGGCGTAGAACGGACTGCTGTTGTTGTTGTTGTTGCTGCTGGCTGCATCCTGTCCGTACACACTGCTGTTGTACCCTTGGGCCTGACCAAAATAACCACCGGGCATCGGTGGACACGATAAATCAGGAAACTGACCAATTGGCGGTGGCGGTGCGGATGTTGGTAGTGGTGGCATGCTACTAAGATCACCACCAACGCCGCCTTTAATAGCACGTCCCGTACCAAAGGACTGTTTACGAACTGGAGCAGGACCGGGTGGAAATAGATTCTGGTTATCTGGTTTTCTATTCCAAGTGGAGACCGCCTGCTTGCGAACGAAAACTTGTCCTTGTCCTTGCCCAGTAGCAGAATCAGAGCCTGCTGATTTTTGATTATTCTGCTGTACCCAATGCTCGGCATGTTTGATGGTCAACATTGCCTTGTGTGCGCCAATGTATTCCTCAGCTTTCTGCAAGCGTTCCAGCTGCCTTTCATCGAGCTGATTTCGCGGTAATTTGCTCAGTCGTTGAACGGTGCGTTTCCAGTTATGAAATTCGCGATTCTTAAAGGGTTTCATTGCCTGACGGTATTCTCTCCACTGACGCTGTCGATCCTCCTTGGTGCCAGGTGGTGCCTCTTCCAATGGTGGTGGCGCCTCTGGTTTTTGTATCCATTTACCGTCAATTTGTACAAATGTGCCACCTTTTTTCTTCTTGACAACTCCATTTGCTGTATTACTGTTGCTGTGGCTGGTGTTGTTGGTTGAGCTGCTGCTGCTACTGTTGCTGCCTCCAGGTGCTGGTGGTGGCGGCATCAGAGCAGCATCTGTCGAGGATTTATTTGAATTATTATTTGCATTATTGCTGGTCTTGTATTTTTTGTTAGGTTGATTTTGTTGCTTGTTATTCTTGTTCTGCCGCTGATTCCCCTTATCCTTGGGCACCAGATTCCATAAGCTGGGACACTTTGGCATTGGCGGCTGAATTGGTGGCGTTCGATGCTGTGGCGACATCATATCCTGCCAAAACGGCGGCGGTTGCAATGGCCGATGGTTGCGCGGACCCGGACCCGGTCCTGGACCCATATTATTTCCCATATTATGATGTGCCGGCGGCATCATTGGCGGCGGCCCACATGGACCGGGACCTGGCCCAAAATTTCCAAATCCCATCGACATCAATGGAAATGGCATTGGTGGAGGTCGACTTAATGGTGTATATGAGTTGTTGTTGTTGTTGTTATTATTGTTATTAAAATTATGGTTGTTTCTATAGCCAATTTGCTGTTTGTTGTCATTTTTTTGCGGCTGGCGTCCGCTGCGTGTTTTTTCTGGCACGGATTCAGCCTCATTCGCTTCTTTACTCTTTTTCCAATCAGCGAATGACATTTTCAGCGGTTTGGAGCCCGCATCGTCCTCAGTGTTTTTCTTGCTTACCTCTTCAGCAGGCGGATCACCTTCAATGACCGAATTCTCAGACATTTTTCCGATTTTTAATACACAAAATAAATTATTATTGAATGTAAAAAGAGGGTTGCTGTCGAGAAAATATGTGCTGATTAGCAGTGTAGCCAACCATCTAGTAGAATAAAATGCTATCGATATTATCGATGAGCACTCTATAGATATACCAGGGCTACAAAACTTTTCCGATATCTCAATTATAAGAGTAATCGATAGTATCGATATTAACGTCTACGGTTTGCAGCCCTTGATCTAGCAGTCGCAGAGATTTTTGGTAAGCTTTCCTGTGTGAAATATTTGTTTTAAGTGTTTAATTGATTAATTACAAGTCGAAAATACGGTCCACAAAGCAATTTAAATACTGCATTCTTTGTCAGCAACAATAATTTTTGGAGATTTGGGCTGGCAGTGCACGCAAAGTGAACAAAAAGTTACAACAGCAAAAGGAGCGCCGCTGCGCAGCCAACGCGTAGTTTCTTCCATGGACTGAGTCAAGCACATACATTTTATTATTCAATTTTATAACAAATTCTGTGACACATAAATTTTAAGAACTGACTAGCCGCTAACTAAACCAAATTTTTTGTACGTTCTTGTGGATTGTTATTATTTGTCAAGGTATGAGCATATTTAAAGATACATTAGCCTTGCCCTACGCCCAAGACGACGCTAACAGCGCTGCCAGCGTCAGCGCCAACGTCGCAGTCAGTCAGAGTCATATTTGTTGTTGCTATTCTCGACATATGATTCAATAAGTGGAAATCAACGCTGCCGTTGCCGCTGCGGCTTTTCGTTTTTTGTAATATTTGTGTGTAAATGCTATTTAAAATCAGTATTTGTGTATCTGTGTGTGCCTCACGCCGCAGCATAGAATCGAAAGCTAGCAGCAATTAAATGAAGCAGGCAACGGCGTCGACAGCGTGCGACGGACGCTTCGTTGTTGTTAATGAAACTTAAATGTATACATACATACATACGTACAAGCATTCAACCAAACGGACATTGTGCCCGTTTTATGCAAACGGTTTTGGAATGTAGGCAATTATCATTTGTATTTTGCAGTGAATCACTGCGCATTCAAAATAGGTTATGCTAAATATACGTTAATGCTTTTCTTTTTGTCTAGCACAACGGAGCGGCACTAAAAAATAATAAATCTCATTTTTATCAGTTTTCAACTAACTTGCTCTTATCAGAGTTTGCAAATGATATACACAATGCATACATTATGTACATGCAAACAAATGAATGTAGCTGCGTCGCAATTTAAACTTAATACCGCTATTTACAGTAACTTGTAACTGATATCGATAACTGCAGGGGCTGTGCGATTTGTTATCGCTGGTAACTGATCAATTTTCAACAGAGCTTGCAAATAACTGTCGACCGTTTCTCGTTGTTCGCAAATATGTGTCTCTCTCTGACTCTTTACGAAAAGACTCAGAGAGCAACCGTTTCGTGGGTTCTCGAATGAGCTTGCTCGCGCTCAGAGCGAAACCGTTTTTTTCTATTTTGTTTTGTTTCGGTTGTTCCAAGACCGTTTTGTCGTGTTCAGTGAAGAAAAAAGTCTTTTGCGTATGTATTGGTATACATTCACACGCATAGGCAAGCAAATCGTTAAACGTTTAATTAATATTATTATTATTAATTATTAATATTATTATTAATTAATATATTATTATTTAATTTATATTAAGTGAACGAAGAAGTTCGATTAGTGCAGAAAATCTAAACTCCTTACCAGTTGTAAAGATTAACACATAATATCTAAAAAATGTTACAAAAAATATATATATAATATATATAAAAATACAAAAAAAAAATTTTAAATCAAATTGTATTATTTCTTTGCATATGCATTGGTATACATTCACAAGCGTTCGTTTTGCATACGAAATATATTAATTGCAACAACAACGAAAGTAAATGTGAAGACCGTTTGCGTTGAGTTTTTCGGTCAATCGGTCTTTTGCTGACTCTCTTTGTGCGAGCGTTTCTCGTTCCGCTCTTTACGCACTGCTCATTGAACGACCGAAATAAAAAGAGCTCAACGAAAAGCGCTCAACAGAAAACAGAAATGAAGACAGCAAAACTCTCTTGCTCAGAGCGAGAGCGAGAGAGTATGAACTTTTTCGGTTGTGCTCGCAACGAGAGCACAAGAAAAAAAACGGTCGACAGTTATTTGCAAGCTATGATTTTCAAAGATTGCCAGTAACTAAATATTGGTAAACAGCTGTAACTGTTATTTTTAGATAAAAGTGACCCAATTTGAAATAAACGTAGGGCTGCAATTGCAAATTTGCATATTTAAACTTATTGTATGTAATTATTTTTTTTACAGGGGGAGGTGCGGAATCGCTTCTACGACTTCTTACACTCACAATTTTCGCAACATTCAACACACAAAAGCGCAAACGAACGAACAAAAACCCGAAGAAAGATAACAAAACAGAACTTCTAAAAGCAACCACAGACGCAGATACAAAACGAAAGAGGTAGAGAGACAGAGAGAGAGAGAGAGAGAGAGAGAGAGAGAGAGAGAGAGCGCGAAACAGAGGCAGAATGGCACACACACATCTGGGCAGAGCGGTTAAAAACATTGAGGCACCGCGTCCGCTCAAGACACAATCGCGTTCGTCGCTGAAGAACAGCTACATGGTGATTGAGGAGTTGATACAGCTGATCGATAATGTGACTGTTGGACTGCAGTCGTGCAACACGACAACCGAATCGATAACATTACTCTTGCATAATTTACGCGTCCATGGACCGCAGCTGGAGGCCGTGTCCAAGGATACGCTGGATCGTGCATTCGTTGTGTTTCGCAACGCTTCGCAGGACGAACGTCTTAACATAATGACACGACTTAAATTGCTCGAACTGATCGAATTACGTGCCAATAGCTGGGAAGACAAGGACACAATTGCCTACTACAAGTCCAAGCAGCAAGTGTCCAATGTTGAGGTGAGTAATGACGGTTATTAATTCAAAATCTGATAGATTACGATCATTCCAAGGTGTTTATAAGTGACGTCTTCGACATAGTTGAGGTACCTATTTTGACAGCTCAAAAGTTTCACTACGAAAACGTCACCTTATTGAAATACAACATGAATCAGTCACTGGAATTTAGTTCACAATGACTTCTACCAATTAAAAATGGGCTTTAAAAGGTATAATGTGTATATAGTATATATATTCTTGATCAGGATCAACAGCCGAGTCTAATCAGCCATGTCCGTCTGTTTAATCGCGTCGATCTCAGAAACCATAAGAGCTAAAGACTTTAAACTTGGTATGTTGGTTCCAGGATACCGTACGCAGACCAAGTTTGCTTTAATTTTTAGGTCGGACCCCCATATCATATAGCTGTCATAGGAACTGCAGATTGATTATGAAGTCTTAGTATGAAAAAGTTAAGTGTTTGTTGAGATATCTTAACCAAACTGATAGAGCATACATTTAAGTTGGTGATATACATCCGGTCCAAATTTAGTTCAGATCGGGTGCCTATATCATATAGCTGCCTTAGAGATAATCGGTCAACTTTTAGAACACAGGGTATCTTACTGCGAAGCGAGCAATTAATTAATTGAAAAGAAACAAAAACTTTATATTCATATTTTTTTTCTTAGTAAATAAGGGTACTTCTTAATACAAGATCAACAAATGGCAAGATTAAATTAATGTGTAAATAATATATAAAAAATAGAAATAAATACCAATGAATCTTATAGCTACCCACTGAACAATATCAACACGATCCTGGCAACCAGCAAGCCTTTCTCAGCACCTCCCCCACATTTGGAGTCGGCGGCGGCGGCATGGGTGCAATTGTCGGCGGCAGCGCTGCAGCTGCTGCGGCGGCTGCTGCTTTCAATGCGGCAACTGTTGCTGCTGCTGCACAGGCAGCTGCCATTGCTGCGGTCGGCTCACCGAATCAGCAGCACCTGCTGTTGCCACCAGGTGAAGTCATACGTAACTCTGGAAAGTTCCCAAAGCCCACAAAAATTCCAGGCAAAACGTACTGCAAGGATGAGGTGGTCATACGCAATGCAGATTCTGGCAAGGGTATGTATTAGTTATAATGGTGATTCTTACCAGCAGACACAGACAATGGCAATTCCTATACAAATTCTTACATTCTTATCCAATGTCTGCCTACCGACCCAAAAGTTATGGGCATTAAAGGTCGACGCGTGCACATGATTGAGGAACTTAGCGAAACAATAATATCGTTTCAACGAGGTAAAACGACGATTTTGTTTAACTTAACGACAGCCACAAATTCAAATTCATTTGTCTATATTATAATTGTCTCAATTTGGCTTGTTTATCTCCACTGGTTTAACACATTTTAACATATTTTCATCTGCAAATGCATCACCAAACTATATAAATGCACACACATATACATATTACACTTGCACGTTTAACTTAATATTTCACTGTTTTGTTTTGTTTAATTGTATCATACAAATGCAATTGTATATAATATTCTTATTTATCCATATACATAAATAAATAATAAAAAAAAATATTTATACACATACTGATTTATTTTTATTTTGCCATATTTACTTTCTGTGTGTGCAGTCAACCCTGGCGCCAAAGAACGTTTGGTGCAGATCACCGGACCAGCCGAGGATAAAATCAAGTAAGTTGCTTCATTTATCGATATAAACAAACAGTTTATTGAGCTGCATACTCCGCTTAAAGCTATTTTGGGCGTTGCCACTTAATTGGAAACAACGCGACGCAATTGAAAATAACTGTTTTTTTTATTCAGCGTGTCTTCGATTTGAGATTTTATACATTTTCTGACAATTCTGCAGCTACGCTAAGCAACTAATGGAGGATACCATACGTCGTAACGCATCCCCAGTGCGTCTGGAGCCAGCACCATCGGCTGGCGGTGCCGGAGGTTCCTGCTCATCGCTGAACTCTTCCAACTCGGATGATGCCGTTGGAGTGCAACCGCGTACACCTGGCGCCAACAGCAATCTGGCCAATCGTTTGAGCTTCAATTCGGCACAGAACTTCATGACTGCCACAGCAGCGGCACAGCAAATGACGCAACATCATCAACAGCAGCACCAGCAGCAGCAGCTTCATCATCATCACCAGCACCAGCAGCACCAACATCAGCAGCAGGTTGCCAATGCTGCTGCGGCGGCAACAGCTGCTGCCGGTAAAGTTTTGCGTCCCAATCAGCAGCTGCTTATGCATTCATATTCCACAAACGATGCTTCCGTAGGTGAATACAAATTCACGGTGAACGTGGGCCAGCATCTCATCAAGATCACTGGTGACTGTTGCGAACTAGTGCGCGTAAGTAATCCTCACTGCATATGCCCTCATTAGCTTGGCCTAAACATCATATTTTGGTTGGCAGGTGGCAAAGCTTGTGCTGGACGACTATTTTAGCAGCTCCGAGTTCTTGGCTTCCATGGAGGCGGGTGCTGCCTTTGATGGCACTTCGCTGGTCAGTCCGGTTACAACACCGTCCACACCACTGCCCGGCTCGGGGCCACCGCAATTTATGATGGGCAATCCTCTGCCATTGGCTGATAGCGGCATCGGTCTCAATTATGCTGCTGGACAGGGTAACAACAATGGGGACGGTGATGATGAAGTGTTTGCCGAGCCAACAGCCAATGGAGGTAGCAATCAGAATGGTTTGGCACGCTCTCGTCGCAGTCACTTCTCACGCAAGGAATCCACGCCGGAATCAAAGGCAGCACGCGAAAAGCTTGAAGAAGAACGCGCTGTCAATCCTCTCAAGACGAACACCTGTAAGATTTCTTCACTATCCAAAATTGAAAAGGATAAAATTTCGTTATTTTTAGTTGGTATAGAACTTAACATATTAATTAATTGCAGCACGCGTCTCGTATGATCTTGATCACTTGATGTACTACTCAAAGAGTCCACACGCCTGGGCGCTGCCAACCGAGTGGCTGAAAATGTTGGAAACTGTGCCGTCGATTCTACGCAATAAGGTAAATCAACCAGTTGATGCATCAACCATCGCTGATCTCACTCTTGCACATAACTCATCATTTATAACAACTGCAACAGCATCCACAAAGTATACAGAAGAAACCGAAAGGAAACTTCAAGTCCCAATTAATCAAGATGAATGTGCCCCCAATAATCAATACGCTAGCAATCAAAACCCTGTAACTAACAAGCAATCACAAATGCAATCAAAGTTCATAACTGTAACGGTGGAGGGCACAACCGAACGCAAGATAATCTCATATGAACGCGATAGAGCTGAGAACAGTCATAATTTTCGTAAGCCCTCTTCCGAGTCTGATCGTAAGCTCTACAACAAGCAATTACAAATTATAACAAATACAATGGAGGCATCTGCCGCTAGTAAATGCCGCGGCCAGCAGCTGCAGCATCAGTCCCAGATCAGGACTGAATTCGAACGCTATAGCGAGAACGATGAGTTCTCTTTAACCATGTGTGATGCATACTCCAACTCCAGCGAGGAGTTTAACAATAATCGTGCTCTTATCTAAACAATTTAGTATAACCATACATTCACACACTTTTGACAATTAAGCAGAAAAAAAAAAAAACCAAAACTAGACATTTAACAGAACGAATAACAAAAAGATCATAAAAGTTATGCTCAGTAATATTAAAAACCAAAGCATTCGAATAACAATTTTGCTAGTCAATACGCAAATAATAAATACACATATGTATTATTAATAATATTATATACAAACATAAAAATTAACGAATGAAATTAACTTGTAACTATAAAGAAATCTGTATTTTGGCTGTGAAACAGATTTAGTGTTCGCTAGAGTTATATACCAAAGTTGCCGGTCAACCCGAAGCAAATCCATTATTCACACTCACTCACATTCGTATATATATACACACACACATACAAACAAACATACACACACTGTAATTAATGTTTAACAAGACTTATAAAAATTACATTTGAGAATCTAGATTTAAATGTAACAAATCTAATTATAAGAGTTTTTTCAAAAACATAACCCATCAAATTTATATACATCCCATTTACATAAACATTATGTACAATAATAATAATAAAAATAGGCTTGCAAAGTCGAAATGCTTGGGCTTTATCTTAGTGTAAATTTTACATCCACATTCCACATAACATCCACAAACAAACACACACAATTGCACGCTTTCACACTTAATGTACACACATGTTACCGTATTGAAGGTAAATTATAATTTTGTTTAATTTATTATTTTGTATACTTAATATTTGTTTCATTGCTTTGTACAGGATCTACAGGATGAGAGCCAGCGGTTCGATGGTGAGAAATATCTAGCTAGCATTCAGAGTGCCACCAAACGAAATATTGTGGCTGCCGACGAAACTGAAAACGTGGATGAATAACAATGAAAGAATCGCATAACATTTAATACTAATAATCAACGATATAGGAAGGGGAAAAGAATACGAAGAAAAGTAACTGAATAACTGACAATAGCTAATGTTTATGTGTAGGTGTGTGTCTGAGCTCTAACTCAATGGGGAACTGTAATCCCCAAAGAATCAGACTATATATATTTCATCACTTTTGCTTCCACACACGCTACTATCTTTCTGTTTTTGTACTATGCTTTTAAGCTTTAGCGTGTCCACGTAAATTTCTTATTATTAAAAACGACTAAAATAGAAAAAAAAAAAACACTTAAATCAATCAATTTGAATTCTAAATAATAACTTAAGTTAGGAGCTACATATATAAAAGCGATGACGATTTATATGGAAAATTTTAAAGAAATCATCATTTACTAAAACTCTGATGATGAAATGTTTAAACGATGCTCTTAGTTAACTATACAAAACGATCAAGTTATTTTACTAATATAATTACTATGAGATAACAAATAACAAAATGCAGCTAATTTGATGGATTGATCGAATCGTGACGGCATTACTCAAAAAAAAATACGAAAAGCGGTTCGAACTTTAATGGAAATGCATTTTTATTCAATAGTAAACGAAATCTTATATTTTCTCAGCACATTTCATTACATTTCTCAAAATCATCATTATTATTATTATTTTGTATGCAACCAAATTCTCAAATTACTTTTGTATTTTCCGCTTTAACTTGATTAATTCTTTTGTGCAATGAATATCAGTTGAAAGATTTATAATTTCTCTAGTCCAATGAGTTATGGAAATTTTTGTATTTTCCTACATTTAACAACGCCAAAATTTTGGAATTTCTGTTTATGTTTTAGCTAATTTATTTAATTTATTATATTATATTTTCTAAAAGAAATTAGAAACCGTTCACATATGCAAAACAAATAAATTGAATAAATATCATTGAATTTGTTTAATTTCATATTTAAAATAAAATATTTATAATTGATTTTTTTTAGCTGGTTACGTTTATTTTATCTTTGGCACAGAATATAAACAACAATAGGTACACAATCACAATAACAATAGTTTCAATCTTGATATGTAAAGGATCAATTACTTGGAAATATTGAAGCTTAAATTAAATAATACAATACAGAAAACTTTGCGCGATTAGTCAGGAGGAAACACGTTGTGCCAAAGTTACACAACAAACAAATATAGAGCTAAAGAGATAGCAAACAACATCACATTGGTTATCGTACAATACATATGTATGCATATTATATATGGTATATATTAATGTATATATATATATATAGTTTTTAGTTGCCCAATAAAGGCCGTCGATCCGTAGTGCCACGTTTGGTTGAGCTTTTCGTTGAGAAACACAGAGATATATGGATAGTTGCAGGCATTTAGGGAAAAGAATGATTCAAGTTAGTTAAATGCTGGATCTGCCATCATGAGTACATAAGTAATACACACACAATCAATTAATACAGCAAATACAACATCAATAGCATGTTCACCATCAACTAGACTCAATATTCACGTACATTGATGTATGATATGAAGCACGCTGCGACGGCGACATATTCAAATTGCCCTGATGCTTCCGATCGTAGGCCCAAATAACGCAGGTAGCTATCAGGGAAACTATACAGACAAAGATAAAGCTGGTTATTTTTAGGCTTATCAGAGATAAACTACAATTACTTACTCAAGAGGAATAGCATAAAGAAGAGCTGCAACCAGAAATGACTTCCACCGCTGCTATCGACGATCATGCCAGCGACTAAGGTGACCACAGCGAGACCCAAATTTTGGACCGATTGGCAGCTGCAATGACCAAATTATTAGTGTATTATTTATGTTAGTTTATAAATGGGATCGTCTTAATTATAAATTTCATTTTTTTAATCTTAATTTTAAAATTTTAAAACAATAATTAACTACATCACATTTTTAAGTGTTTTCAATTAAATTTTTGTTCTGTAAAATAGAATTTGACATGAAAATGCATCTTTTTGCAGGATATCCCACACATAACAAGGGTATCTCAGCTCCTCTCAGTCATTTAGCTTCACTTTTTGGGGTTTGATATTTTTAAAAATAATAAATCTTATTTATGAAATTATAAAACTTTAAACTTACAATCCGTATGCGGTACCCAGCTGATACTCGGGTACAATCAGTGCCACCAAGGGCCATAAACTGGCTGCCAACATTGAATACGAGAGTCCCATAATACACATGCTGATGTACGGATTTAAATGGCTGAACGTGAGCAACATGTGGGCCAAAAGCGTTGATATGGTTGCCACAAATACCCAGGAAACATTACGTCCAACTTTATCAATGATAAAACCAAATAGAGGCGACGCTATTGCTGAGATCAAGTAGACAATGGAATTGACATTGTTGGCCTGTTCGGGTGTCATTTGAAAATTGGATATGAAGAAGGCTTGGCCCAGTGCCACAAATGGAAAGATGGCCACATAGTAGGCAACACAGACAACGGAGACCATCCAAAAGTCCATTTTGAAGGAGACAATGTCACTTAGCTTGGCAATCTCACCGCCAGGATTGTTGTTCCTCTTGAGTATGCGCTCGGCACGTTTATCCATCCAACCTGAAAACAATGTTGGATTAATATTTATAATAATATTTAAAGAAAGTTTAAATTATACCCAATATAAGAGTGCATATCAGTGACATGACGCAAGTGCTCGATGCAATAAAGAGTGCCACGCCCAATCCTGTGTAGCCAGCATAAAACTTGGACACATAACTGTAGAGTGGTTGCATGCTCCAAAAGTTGACGGTACTGCCAAAACGTGCCACAGACAATTGCAGGCCAAAGACCATGTTCAGCTCCTTGCCCTTGAACCACAACACCGCATAGCTGTTCTGGGCCACGGCCAAGGACTCGGCGCCAATGCCAAATATAAAGCGACCCACAATCATCAACCAAAACTTTCCCAAGAGGCCGCCCGTGGAGAATATCAATTGTCCCAATAGCACAATTAGCATGTAAATAATTGTGCCCATGCGTATGCCAAAGACGCGATCGATTAGGAATCCTCCAACGAAGCAAAGCACAATATTGGGCCACGAGTAGATGGAATAGATGAAGGTAAACTCGGTGGCATTTAAGTTGAGCTCTTTCTGAAACACATCCTGCAGTGCACCCGGATTATCATAGCAAAAATAGGAACCTGTTTTGGCCATAAATCACAATTAATCGTTATTTGAGATAAATGCTGGAGTTTACACTTACCAAATCCCAGCAAACACATAAAGACCAAGGCCAGAAAACGATGTGGCGTGCTGTCCGGATCACAGCAGCCGGGATCCTTTGGCACAGCCAGAACAGTATCCCTTGTGCTGCGTCTACGCACCACGGGCTTCGCCTCATCATCTCCGCTGCTGCTGGAACAGTCCACAATTGGCAGACGTTCCTCACGTGACATTTTCACTTTGGTTTTTAGCTTGTGGCCTTATTGCAATGGATTGAGATGGGATGGTAAATATGTTTACTTTGCTTGGGTTTGGTTTCGATGATGAGTTCACAGTTTTGGGGTTGGGGGTCGAGTTTGCGCCTCTTTTAGCAGCCAGCTGTGGCTGCCTTCTATTGTTGTTGCTTATCACTGGCCCACATTGTTGTGTTGTTGTTGCTTTATTGATTATTCCCACTGCAAGTGCAGGCAAACTTGTGGCTTGTGGAGAAGGGGGCGGAGGCGAAGGCGGGGGCGGTCTGCGTTTAAATGATTGACTTGAAACGAGGTTGAGTTGTTAATCTGCAATTAAATACCAAAGCATATAGAAAATGTTTACAAGCTTGCATAGGTCACGCTATTGAATCATGTCCATGTCCATGTCCACGTCCACGTCAGGTTTGGCAAACAAGAACAATCTTGTCCGTTTTGTTGGACTAACTGCTAATCAATTAAGTGCATGCATTGTGCGCGGCTTTATTGAAGCATTAAATTGATAGACACCTGGTTTAAAATTTCAATAAGCTCTTCGGTTATTTACGTGTTGCAAACCAGGTTAATATTCACATATGTATGTACATACTATGTAAACATGTACATATAGAACAAGTAAAACGACACCGAAATCTAAATGCCTTTTATCAACGCCAACTACGCACGTCGACACACCGTAATTAATCAGCGTCTTTAAATGTGCTTGATTGAGTTTGTTTTGAAATTATAATTAGGCGCGCGCGCCACATGATTCAAAATCACTGCCAAAACCCACTGATAACAAACAACAATTTGTTATTGTTATTGTTCCATTTCAAAACAAAAAACAAAAAACACTGTTAATTCGCACATATGAATAACTGCACCGTATGTTAATGTAAAATGCTCAACAAGTCAACAAGTGTTCTAAGGACAATGCCATATGTTAATTGGGGAGCGTTTCCTACCTGTTTTCCGCAAGCGGAAAAATCAAACTGATTTTATTTTCTACGAACGCTCACAGACCCAACTTGTAGATGCTGCCACCTGACAGAAAAAAGTTACCGTTAACTAGAATGTCCGGCAGCCTTAAAAGAGGAGCTAGTTCATTTTTCATTTTAGCCCATTTTTACAAATTGGAATTAATTGATAAAATTTTATTGAATCTATTTAAAATTTAAATTTAAAAAATTGTATCAAAATATTGCTAATTATTTAAAAATAAGTTCACATTTAAATTTCGCGCCGGAGCTATTGCACGATCTGGAACTGGCCTTGATCGAATCGTTCATAGTCGAATGCAACCCTGCGATTTGTTATCAAACAAATACCAGGGCAGACATCTGTTGTTACGATCAAATATTTTTTAATGCAACACAAAGTTAAAATGTGGTGAAGCACAGGATTCTGCAAAGCAAAAAGTACTCCGTGAATCAACAAGTAGGTTAAAAATAACAATCGAATACGTGTCATTTATATAATTAAAAATATCATCGCTAACGACGTACAATTCATCGTGTAAACACAAAATTTGTGTTACTATGAAATAATGTCAACGCAACAGCGCAAAATTATACGGAAACAAAACGTTTCAAACATCATTGCAAAACTATAATACAACAAAACACGCATCTATTTTTGTAATGCTTACAACAGGCGTAATAATTCGATTTAGTGTTGGCTAGAGCTGCTGTAACGTGTGTAACTGACGACAGACAGGATAGATGGCTGCGATAAAGGTACGTGCCAATATTTTGATTACATTTTTAGTGCGTTGTAAATTTACATACATATGTACATACAAAATGTACATGTCTCTTTGTGTGTGTGCGTATTTGTATTATAGAACATCGCGCTGGGAATTGCGTATGGTTTGTGGGACAGCATACGAGGAATGACGCTGGTGCTCCACATAGACAATGAGGTGGCCCGCCAGAATGCAGAGATTGAGACAATGCGACAATTGCGTCGAATGGACAGAGACAACTACAGGGAGTCTCAACGGTCGCCCTCTCCGGTGCCCAGCTCGGCGGCGGCAATGATACGGGATGAGTATGCGAAGCGGGCAGAGGCAAATTCCGATGAGCGCACGCTGGAGAAGATCATGAAGAAGAAGCCGACAGAGAAGCCTCAATCGCAGGCGTAAGTATACAAATCAAAATAGGGGTATTCCATAAACGGATTATGCTGTGCAAAACATACGAAATGTTATCGATAACTTGCAGCTGTCGCTGTTGTTGTTGTAAACAATAACTTGGACTTTACACAGAATAATTTGTTTATGGCGGATTTCCAACAATAGCCCCATGACTAATTGTATTTATTACGCATTTGTAGGGAGAAGAAAATAGCCAAGAAACTTTTCAAATGCTGTCTACTAAATGGCGGCTTCACTTGGCTAAGCATTGTGCTCTTCGAGAATGTGCTCCTGCCCACACTCAAATTCTGTTTGACGATATTTTATGGCACACAATCCGATACACTGCCCTTTGTATGGAGTTGGCTGCATCCGATATTGTCGCTGCTCTTTGGCATGATGTGGGTGCTGCCCATCTTCATGTTATCCAAAATTGTCAGCTCGCTGTGGTTTGCGGACATTGCCAATGCCGCATATCGTGTGCGCAAGGGAAGGCCTCAGTTGATACCGAGTATTAGCAAACTGGTGGCGGATTTCCTCTTCAGCATGGTTGTGCAAATGCTCTTTCTGGTGCAGAGTATGCTGGTTAACCTGGTGCCCGTGAAATATGTTGGTTCCTCGCTGTGCTTTGTGCATTTGTGTCTGCTGTATTCACTGTACTCCTTTGAATACAAGTGGTTCAACATGGGCTGGGAGCTGCATCGACGTCTTACCTACATCGAAAAGAATTGGCCATATTTCTTTGGCTTTGGCATACCGCTGACAGTGCTTACAAATATGTCCAGCTCTGTGATTGTCAGCAGCTGCATATTTTCCATATTCTTTCCGCTTTTCATACTCAGCGGCAATGAGGCGAAACCAATTGTAGACACCACGTAAGTTTTCAGTTTGAAACACATTTATATTTATTAACAATGTCATTTCCTTTTAGTGAATTCTCGCTGAGACTCTTCTCGCCCGTGGTTTTCTTATCAAACATGTGCTTCGGCGGCAATCCCTGGAGCAAGGCCAATCGCCTCTTGGCTCAGCAACGTAAGCAGTTGGAGCAGCAACAACGTCAGCGTCTCCTGCAGCGCGAGGAAGCGTTGCTCAAGCAGAAGAAACAGCAGTATATGTTGCAACAGCAGCGGGAACACGATCTGCACACACGACGCGATCATTCCCGTTCGCAGACACCACAGAATACGGCACAGTCTGGTCAGCGGCAGTATCGTTATGCCCAACCGCCAGCGTTTGATGCGTCGCGAGTTCGGGATTCCTCGGCGTCATCTACGCACAGCTCTAATGCGGCCACACCCACCAGTTTCAGGCCGCCGCCCTACTTTGGTGGTGCTACAATGCGCAACAATGCCCCGTTGGTGCCCACGCCGGTGCCTGGAGCGCCGCGTGCTCCGATTGTGGTGCGCGAGGAGACGGGACCCGACGACTGGAATTTGTGAGATTTTAATGCATATACAGACAGACTTATCACATATAAAAGTACCAATTATATTGATAGCATAGGCTCTTCTTTTATGTATATATATATATCTTTATGTACTGCAACGAACTGTGTATGTTAAAAATTATGTTAAGTCTACGCATAATAATAATAATAATGACAATGACTAGCCAGCGTGGTCGGCTATCCACAACTAGTAGCTATATTTATGTAAGATTATGTATATTTCAACGCCCAATTAATGCATCATTTAAAGCGTTTTATTTAGAGATTATTGCATCGCCTCTACGATAATTATTGCCCTAACGGGCGAATATACAAAGTGTAATAAAGGTGTTTTTTTGTATTTTCGTCAAGGACAAGTGGTTTTTTTTAAACATCTTGTGGGATTCCACATTCGAATTAATGGCAAAAATGATAGAAAATATGGAATATGAATCAGAAAACTATTTTGCAACTCTGCAAGATCGACAAATCAATTCTGAATTTAAGGGACAATGTGAGAAGAAAAGAGCCTACAAATTTTACAATAATCGTATAATAGTAGCTATAAGTTTCTTTAAACTTAGGGAGAAAGAATAATTTTTTTTACTTTTAAAATAATTAGCTAATATTAAGTGTACAACAAAAATAAATAGACGCTCCAGATATGGTTAAAAACTCAATTTTTCTATTTAAAATTAACTACTTTTTTAATGAAGTTGAATTAGAATCATTTTATTTCAGAAATTTTATACTTTTAGAAATGTTTTATTAAAATGATTATTTCATATACTCATTCCCTTCCTTGGACAGTCCAATTGTTGTCTTCTGTCCGGTGCTGGGGGTGTTACCAATTAGCGCTTGAGCGTTGGCACGAACAATTGATTGTGTGGACAGGAGCATGGTTAAGGGGCGTGTCCAATTGATTATCACCAAGGATACACATATGTCCACACATTGCAATCGTTAAAAGTCCAACAATTGCTGGACGGAAATGGATTTTGGTCAGTAGTCAATTGAGGTTCAGACTGTGTGGTGCAATTCCAGTTCGGAGTGGAAAATGATTGACAAGTGGTTGAAGACTTTTAAGTATTTGTGGTTGTTGTGGATATTGCAGCAAAGTGCAATCCATTTGGAAATTGCAGCACAAACAAGTCAGAATATTAATGTGTGTAAGTTCGGCAATCGATTTCTATAATGTATCTATAAGTCTTGGGTAAACTAATTAAGCTGAAAGTAGTTGGAGTGGTTGATTTAGTCGTTGATTGGGTAAATAATGTCGTGTCCTTGGATTAATGATCCACATAACCCGTTAATAGTTTTCATCAATGAGGTGGACAATGAGCCGGCAATGAAGGCGGTGGATGTGGTCTTAACTTACTTGAAGAAGAATCCCAGCTATGGTCTGTCCGTCCAGGTGGACTCCATTGAGGCAAACAGAACCGATGCTAAAATACTGCTGGAAGCAAGTGAGTAACAGATTTATATGCATGTGTTCCTCTCCTGCTGCATCCTACGATACTTCCTGAACAGTTTGCAATAAATATGCATCCAGCATTGAGAAGAAACAAATGCCACATTTGATTTTTGATACAACCAAATCGGGTGTGGCCTCGGAAACCGTCAAGAGCTTTACCCAGGCCTTGGGTCTGCCCACCATCAGTGCCTCCTATGGCCAGGAGGGAGATCTGCGGCAGTGGCGTGATTTGGATGAAGCCAAGCAAAAGTATCTGCTGCAGGTGATGCCACCGGCGGATATTATTCCCGAGGCTGTGCGCAGCATTGTCAAGCGATTGAACATAACCAATGGTAAATCTAATGAATCCTATACAATGCCAGATAATTCAATCCCATTTACAGCTGCCATACTCTATGATGACACCTTTGTGATGGATCACAAATACAAGTCCTTGTTGCAAAACATTCAAACACGTCATGTCATCACAGCCATTGCCAAGGATGGCAAACGTGAGCGGGAGGAACAAATCGAAAAGTTACGCAACCTGGACATCAATAATTTCTTTATACTCGGCAATCTGCAATCCATACGCATGGTCTTGGAGTCGGTGAAACCAGCGTATTTTGAGCGTAATTTCGCCTGGCATGCGATCACCCAAAGCGAGGGAGAAGTCAGCAGTCAGCGGGATAATGCAACGATTATGTTTCTAAAACCCATGGCGTATACGCAATATCGTGATCGCTTGGGTTTACTGCGTACCACATTCAATCTAAATGAGGAACCGCAGATTGCATCTGCTTTTTATTTTGATCTAGCGTTGCGCAGTTTTCTGGCCATCAAGTAAGTTGGAAGGAATATTTAAATGAAAGATAAAACCATATAAATTTCAGCCAAAACTCTATATAAATCAGATTAAATTTAATTAAGAGGGTGGAAAAAAGATTCTCAATTAAGGAACAACCCCAATTATACAGATAATTTTAAAAATTGGAAGTGTGAAAGTAATTAATTATTTAGAAAAACTTCCAATTAATAGAGTGTCATATTTTTGACTAGATAATTGCGGGTCTAATTTCCTTTCTTTTTTTGTCAGAGAAATGCTGCAGTCAGGCGCCTGGCCAAAGGATATGGAGTATCTGAACTGTGACGATTTTCAGGGCGGAAATACACCAGAACGCAATATTGATCTGAGGCAATATTTCACACAGGTGTGTAGTTCCCTTTCACTCGAAAGGGATAGTGATGTCTAATTATTGTTTATTAAATGTGTTCAAAGGTTAGCGAACCCACATCCTATGGCACTTTCGAGCTGGTCACGCAACCGAGAAAACCCTTTAACGGGTTCAGCTATATGCAATTTGAAATGGACATCAATGTGCTCCAGATTCGAGGTGGTAGCTCTGTTAATAGCAAATCGATTGGCACCTGGACAGCTGGACTTGACTCTCCGCTCGTTGTCAAGGATGAGGAACAGATGAAGAATCTTACCGCTGATACGGTTTATCGCATCTTTACTGTGGTGGTAAGTAATCCCCATTTATGGGTATACAGTTTTTTTTAATTCACTTTTTTGACAAAATAAAAATATTATTTATAAATAAAATTATTATATATATTGAGGAACTAATTTGATAATTATTGATCACGGTTTGGCCTTTTTATTGATTTTGCATTCAAATTTATATGCTTTCTTTAAAAATCAAAATGTTTACCATTGTTTGGGGTTTTCGATTTGATTACCAAAGGGTACCTTTGAAATTTTTAAGTTTCAAGTTTTCACTTTTACTCAACTCTTTATATCGTGAGTAGTATAAAAAAAAACTTTAATTTTGATTCTGATGCGCTTAAATTTCTTGCTAAATATCATGATATATTTGACAAAAGTTTGTACTTGTAAAATTGCTATGTCAAAGGTTTGACCAACTTTAAAATTTCATAACTTTGACAAAACTGGACCGATATTCACGTGGAATGTAATATTGATCATTTTTTGGCCTTTAAAAACATTTTGCATTAAAATATTTATAATAATAATAAAAATATAATTGACAGCAAGCGCCTTTTATAATGAGGGATGAGACGGCTCCAAAGGGATATAAAGGATACTGCATTGATTTGATTGATGAGATTGCGGCAATTGTGCACTTTGACTATGAGATTCAGGAAGTGGAGGATGGAAAGTTCGGCAACATGGATGAGAAGGGTGAATGGAATGGCATCGTCAAGAAGTTGATTGACAAACATGCGGACATTGGACTGGGCAGCATGTCGGTTATGGCAGAGCGGGAAATAGTTATAGACTTTACGGTTCCTTATTATGATCTTGTCGGCATTACCATTATGATGCAGCGTCCCACCTCTCCGAGTTCCCTTTTTAAATTCCTTACTGTGCTGGAGACGAATGTCTGGCTGTGTATATTGGCTGCCTATTTCTTTACCAGTTTTCTCATGTGGATCTTTGATCGCTGGAGTCCCTACAGTTACCAGAACAATCGGGAGAAGTACAAGGATGACGAGGAGAAGCGTGAGTTCAACTTGAAGGAGTGTCTTTGGTTCTGTATGACTTCGCTGACGCCTCAAGGTGGTGGTGAAGCCCCTAAGAACCTTTCCGGTCGACTAGTCGCTGCAACTTGGTGGCTTTTTGGGTACGTATTCTCCATTTCAATAAATTTAGTGTCAATATATGACTATTAATCTAGTCCTCAAGACGGGTAACCCATTAAATTTAACTCCCTGACAATTTTACAATGCAATTTTTTTAAAAAATTTCCGAATTTCTGAATTTATTAGTGATTGAATTTCATTCTTTCGTGGCTAGATTCATTATCATTGCCTCGTACACCGCCAATTTGGCTGCCTTCTTGACCGTCTCACGTTTGGACACACCTGTTGAATCTTTGGATGATCTGGCCAAGCAATATAAGATTCTGTATGCTCCGTTGAATGGCTCCTCGGCAATGACGTACTTTGAGCGTATGGCAAATATTGAGCAAATGTTTTACGAAATCTGGAAAGATTTGTCACTGAACGATTCACTTACTCCGCTGGAGCGTTCCAAGTTGGCCGTCTGGGACTATCCCGTGAGTGATAAGTATACGAAAATGTGGCAGGCTATGCAGGAGGCAGGACTTCCGGCAACCTTGGAAGAGGCAGTGAAGCGTGTGCGTAACTCAAGCACGGCGACAGGATTCGCATTTCTAGGAGATGCGACAGACATCCGTTACTTACAGCTGACCAATTGTGATCTGCAGGTAGTCGGAGAGGAATTCTCTCGCAAACCGTACGCCATTGCCGTGCAGCAGGGATCACATCTCAAAGATCAGTTCAATAATGCGTAAGTTAATCCGAATGTTTCGATGTGCAATGTAGCTAATCCATGTTTAAATCTTCCAGCATATTGACGCTGCTGAACAAACGACAGCTGGAGAAACTCAAGGAGAAATGGTGGAAGAACGATGAAGCTCAGGCCAAGTGCGAGAAGCCGGAGGATCAGTCGGATGGCATATCCATACAGAATATTGGCGGCGTCTTTATTGTCATCTTTGTGGGCATCGGCATGGCCTGCATTACGCTCGTCTTTGAGTATTGGTGGTATAAATATCGCAAGAATCCTCGTATTATCGATGTGGCCGAGGCAAATGCGGATCGGATTAACACGAAGGATGGCACCAAGGGTGATGGCGTCATTTTGGGTCACACTGGCGAAAAATTTGAGAAATCCAATGCTGCACTGCGTCCGCGATTCAATCAATATCCGGCCACATTCAAGCCACGTTTTTAGAGGACCTTTAAACATATAACAAATAAAATGAACGCACACAGAGATCGTCTACGTCGGTTAAATATAATAAGAACTGCAAATCTTTTTCACATTTTTATGCACTTTCAATCAATCCGTGTAATTTTCTTCTAATAAATTTGTGTGTCTTAAAATATTGTTGATGTGGTTAATTTAGTGAATTAACAATTCAGCTGTAAATTTGAATTTGAAATTTTCCGCCAAAAAATAATCTAATGGTAAAATACCAAAAACTATCGATAAATGATGAAGTATATATGCAGTATTTTAGTATACATACGCGAACAGCATACCATTCATAAGTACTTGTTTCATTTCCAAAACGTTTCAAGTGCAGCTCTAACGATTTCAGTGCAGCCCTGGATTGATAGATTTGTATCGATATACAAATTCTCCATACACACATCTCTTACACTCAAAAAAGCGGAGAAAAGTGTGAAAATTTGTCAAATATTTCAATAAACAAAAAGAATTAAAGCAAAGCAAATAAATAACGTGTTTGCCGCGTGTTTACATAAATTATTTGCATGCGTCGCTTGAAGAAATTATCCAAGAGTCACAGTGTGACGGGAGCGGGAGAAAACGATGCGACTGCAGCGGCAACAACAACAGCGGCTGAAGCGGCGGTCACAGACACGAATGGAGGAGGAAACATCGCAACGAATACGCCAAAAGAGACTTTACTTAATGTAGACATCTTTAAGCATTTTGATAAATCTGGCCGGAGTGAATTGTATGTGTATACACAAAAATGCATAACTAGCTACAAATATATGCAATTAATTGTACTTTTGTTTTAGTTTAAAATACCTAAAACTACAACTGCAGGATAGTTTGGAGAGTCCAGTATTTGATCGGAATGGCGTCTTTAAGCACGGCATATCGAATGCCATTTATGAACTGCTCTGGCAAGCATTGCGATACAAGCTCAAGAAGGATGTCGTGTTGCACGTGCTCACCGATGTTGTGGCAAGTTGTCGCCAGCAAATTCAACTTGAGCGTAAATTGATCTTTATTTTTTAATCTTTAGGCCCTTCACAAGGAGTTTCCTAGTCTCATATTGGACGTGGTCAACATTCTGGACAGTGAAACTTCGTTGATGACCGATGGATTGCAGGAGGAACGTCATGGCTTTGTGCAAATTGTTAAGGATTTGGACAAAGTACTGCCGGAGAGTTTGTTAAAGGAGCGCCTGGAAATTGACACGCTGCAGGAGGTGGGAATTGTGAAGAACAAAAGCTTCTACACCAAATTCATCAAAGTCAAGACTAAGCTATAGTAAGTGCCCGCATCTAATCTCGTATTTCGAATATCAAGCAATAAATCCGTATATAATTGTAGCTACAAGCAGAGACGCTTCAATCTCTTTCGTGAGGAAAGCGAGGGATTTGCCAAGCTCATTACGGAGATGAATCAGGACTTTGAGGAGCATACAACGCCTGATACCATTATGGATATTATAAAATCTCTAATAGGTAAGTTTCCTACATTTGAATACCTGCAAGTTTTTTGATTATAATCATTCTCTTTTAGGTTGCTTTAACTTGGATCCCAATCGGGTGCTGGATATTATTATTGAATCCTTTGAGACGCGCCCTGATCGCTGGAAGCTCTTTATACCACTACTGCGCAGCTATATGCCCACCGGAGCAATAATTTGTGAAGTCCTCGGCTATAAATTCTGCCACTTTAAGGCGGCACGAACTCCACGTTCCCTATACCATGTGTGTGCTCTGCTGCTGAAGCACGGCGTCATCGAACTTAACGACATTTATGTCTGGTTAACACCGAATGATGGCAGCATACGTGCAGACTGGGAGCAGGATCTGGCCGATGCCAGAGAAATGGTACGTAAATTGCATGTGATCTCCACCAACAAGAAGGAAGACGACAAGGAACCACCACCGCCACCAACGACCAAGAAATTCGATGAGGTTAGTTTGGAAATCAGCTTGCTTGTATATGAATTCTGTATTAACTGATAAATACTTTGCATACAGGAAAAGTACAATACCAATCAAAAGTTTGGACTATGTGAGGCATTGCTCAAGGTTGGCGACTGGGAGAATGCTCATAAAATCATTCAGAAGTTGCCGGATCAGTCGGTTGTAGTGCAGGAACCCATTGCACGTGCCATTGTCGAGCTGGTGCATCTAACAGTCGAGCAGGTCTACTACAAGAAATGCTTTAAGGCGCCTTCCGGACGTAAACCAAGTCGTAGTCGTTTGTATGAGGACACCAGCCTGGTGGCCAAGATGCAAGCACGAAATTTTAATGAACTGCGTAAATATACTTGGCCAATGGCCAATGTGCTCGGTCCGTCCATGCATTGCGACACGGTTTTAATGTATAAACTCGTGCGCATAATGGTAAAAATTCTACTGGAAATGGGCGTAGACAGCTTAAATGGTCCCGCACCCAATACGGAGGCGGAACAGCATTATTATGATATCATAAGTTGCCTGGATGCTTCGATACTGCCATCATTGCTTTACCTAGATAGCAATTGCTCCATGTCCGAGGAAATTTGGGCAGTACTCAAGTTCTTTCCATATCATTTGCGATATAGTATGTATGCTCGCTGGAAGAATGACAGCTACCAGTTGCATCCGAATCTGATACGACGTTGTGGCCTTGGACAACGTGACATTAAGGCTCTAATGAAGCGTGTCAGCAAGGAGAATGTGAAACCTTTGGGCCGTGTGGTGGGAAAATATAGTCACTGTGCGCCGGGTCTGCTTTTTGATTATGTAAGTCGTGCAGAAATTCTATTGCATATGCCACGTGTAACCATTGTTTCTTTATTATTTTGATAGATTCTTGTGCAGATTCAAATGTATGACAATCTAATTGGACCTGTTTGCGACTTGTTCAAATATCTGACAGCTTTGTCCTTCGACTGCCTGGGTTACTGCATCATTGAATCGCTGACGATGACGGGTCGCGGTCGATTTAAGGATGATGGCACCTCTCTCTCACTCTGGCTACAGAGTCTTGCATCTTTCTGTGGCACCATCTACAAAAAGTACAGCATTGAAATGAGCGGCTTGCTGCAGTACGTCGCCAATCAGCTCAAGTCGCAAAAGAGCCTCGATCTGCTGGTGCTCCGCGAGATTGTCCACAAAATGGCCGGCGTTGAGTCCTGCGAGGAGATGACCAATGATCAGCTGCAGGCTCTCTGCGGTGGGGAGCAACTGCGTGGCGAGGTACGTTGAAGATTTGGTATTAATTAAAGAACTATTATAACAATATTTGTTAATTGCAGGCGGGCTACTTTAGTCAGGTGCGCAACACTAAAAAGTCCTCGAATCGCTTGAAGGAAGCGTTAGCTAACAACGATCTCGCCGTAACACTTTGTCTACTAATGGCTCAGCAGAAACATTGCGTCATCTATCGCGAAACGGCCGCGCATAGTCACTTAAAGCTGGTGGGCAGCTTGTATGATCAGTGCCAGGATGCTTTGGTGCAATTTGGCACTTTCCTGGGCTCCTCCTATTCCGTGGATGAGTACGTTGAGCGCTTGCCATCGATCATCACCATGTTGCGTGAATATCACATCAACACGGATGTGGCCTTCTTCCTGGCCCGTCCCATGTTCACGCATCAGATAAATGTGAGTACCGATAAACATTTTATTTACATTGATATACTTACTATATGCATGATTGAATGTGAATTAAATTTTAATATGTTGTCATTTGTTTACAGCAAAAGTACGATCAATTGCGCAAGGCAGATCCCAATTCCAAGAAGCTGACGACCACGCAAAAGCTGCAAAAGTATTTGGATGCCACGCAGTTGATTATGAATCCCATTGTCGAGTCGGTGAGACCGTTGCATAGTGCCAAAGTTTGGGAGGACATTAGTCCGCAGTTCCTGGTCACTTTCTGGAGCCTGAGCATGTACGATTTGCATGTGCCGAATGAGATTTATCAGCGTGAGATTGGCAAGCTCAAGCAGCTCGCACAGCAAGCTGCCGATGGCAAGGATTCGGTAAGGATGTGCATTGACTTATATAAAATTTATAACATAAAAAAATCAATTTACAATTTGTAGAATCAGTCCAAGAATAAAAAGGAACAGGAACGCTACATTGCGCTCATGGAGAAGCTAAATGACGAGCGAAAGAAGCAACATGAGCATGTGGATAAAATACTGCAACGTTTGCAGGAGCAAAAGGATGGCTGGTTTTTGTTGCGCTCCGCCAAGTCGGCCAAGAATGATACGATCACACAGTTCCTGCAGTTGTGCCTCTTTCCGCGCTGCACATTCACTGCCCTGGACGCACTCTATTGTGCCAAGTTCGTCCAGACCATACATAATCTAAAGACGGCGAATTTCTCCACGCTGTTGTGCTACGATCGAGTAAGACTTGGATGCTTTGCATCGATTGATTAATCATCTAATAATACCTTTAATACCTTAGCTCTTTTGCGATATAACATACTCGGTCACTTCGTGCACGGAGGGTGAAGCGACGCGATATGGACGCTTTTTGTGTGCCATGCTGGAGACTGTGATGCGTTGGCATGCAGATCAGGCGGTCTTCAATAAAGAATGCGCCAATTATCCCGGTTTTGTGACCAAGTTTCGCGTCAGCAATCAATTCTCCGAGGCCAACGATCATGTGGGCTATGAGAATTATCGTCATGTTTGCCACAAGTGGCACTATAAGATCACCAAGGCAATTGTGTTCTGTTTGGACTCCAAGGACTTTATGCAAATACGCAATGCACTAATCATATTGATGCGCATTCTACCCCACTATCCGGTGCTTTCCAAGCTTGCCCAGATTATTGAGCGCAAAGTGGATAAAGTGCGTGAAGAGGAGAAGACCAAACGACCCGATTTGTTTGCCATTGCCTCGAGCTACATTGGTCAGTTGAAGCAGAAGACTCCGCACATGTTCAAGGAAAGCGACTTCCATCAGGTGGCTGAGCGACCCGTTAAGGAAACAGCGTCTACACTGCCCGGCTCAGCCGTCAAAGTGCTGACCAACGATAAGTCAGCATCGTCAGCCTCTGCAACAACGCCGGCTCCGATAGTGAAACCATCAAGCGCATCCTCATTTTACAGCAACGAGCAAAAGACCAACAGCAAGGAGCAGGACGTCAAAGCTGGTGAGTACATGATCCTACGAGATTAGAGAAGAAACAGGAAATTAGTCATATTTTGAAAATCTTTTTTATTAACATATATACACAACATTAAATTGCATTACAGGTCAAATTGCGAAACCTGCAAAGGTTGAGAGTACGACCACATCTGTGTCCGTGTCGAAGGCCGTTTCAGCGCCGTCCACCAGCGAACGTGAGAGCAAGCGGGAAACCACACAGTCGACTGCAAGCAATCGTAGCCTGGATGCCAAGGAGGAGCTGCAGTCCATCACTAATGCCAATAACAACAACAACAGCAGCAGCAATGGCAGCCAAACTGAACGTCGCAGTCGTGAGCTGGAACGGGAACGCGATCGTGAGAGGGATCGAGAGCGTGAACGTGAACGTGAAGAGCGTCACAGCTTGAGTAGCACACGTAGCTCGCAGCGGGATAGCAGTCGCAACAACAACAACAAGGAGCGCACAGAGGCGGAACAGCAGCAACGAGCACGTGAGCGTGCACAGCGTCTAGAGGAGATCGAGGCAGCCACTCTGCGTGCCCAGAAACGTGAGAAGCCAACGCGACGAGATGAGCGCAGTCAACATCGACACGATGGCGTTGAAACTGTCGATTTGGTAGCAGGCAACACCAACAGCAGCCAGGATCATCGTCATTACGAAGAATATGAAGGACGACAACGGGATCGGGACCTCAGTTCGGTGTCCAACGAAAGCAATGGCTCCCTGCAGCATCGACGTAGCCACGAAACAATTGACTATGAAAAAGGTGCGAGTCTTAGTATACTTGCTATACTCTCTGTTCTCAATTGATTATGTTTTAAATTTAACAGATTCTAAACGTCGTAAATTGGAATCATCTTCGAGCAGTTCAAAGGTTAGTAGCATATGGTTGCATACATAGTACGCTAAGACAACGACCGACCGCACAACCAACGGAGGGCAGCGTTTTCATCCAACACAAAACAAACAAGATTAACTAAAACTATATAATGAGTCACTGAACGTGTGAGAGGCGGCTTTAAAGACACACACATGTTTGATCTGCCGTTTGATGAGACGTCAAGTAACAACAAATCAACACACCCATAACAATATTCTGGACACAATTGGATCTCATCCCTCGTCCTAGTTAACAAAGTTCAATCTCTAAGTATAATTTGTTAAATTGGGGGATTCACATATAAGTATATTTTTAGTATTTAAGCGCACAGTTGAACTGTATAGACATTAATTTAGTTTTCAATTTGAGTTGAATTTTTTTTTTTTTTAACATTATGTAGAATGTTTAGGATTTATTTTTTTTACACATTGTTATGTAGTTTATCTGTAAGTTAAGATAGTTTTTTAAGTGAAAAATATGGACCACAACAACATCCTAGTCAAGATGACGATGACAATGAAGAATGAAGTATTACCCAGAAGTCGACACACAAGTCTACCAACAACTTTTTAAATACCATATACAACGCATGAACGAGAAAAAAACTATATATCAGCAAGTCAATTAAATCATCATTCGAAGATCAACGATGAGACCTGTCAACAGAGATGGCAATCCCCCAGAGAAGATGACTACATAACTTCCTACAATCGCATTCACAACATAAACCAACTTTCATCGTTTGCAAAATGAGAGCTCTTAAATGGATAATTCAACTATATGATTTGCCGAGCAAAACAATCTAAGAAACCAATCGAGGACAACAGCAATACAAATGGAATATATCTGATGTTAATCAAGAAATCGAGAACAACTACGGTTACGCCGATGGTAATCTCTCTGGAGGAGCACAAGTCTTGCCGTGCCATACAACTCAAGGATTTGCCGTGAATTCACCAATCGAGAAGCAGAATTGCCTAAATCCGGACCCAAATTGAGGAATTTCAATTATTGAAGAAAAACATGTAACACAATCCAGACAACTATCAAAAACCCCATCCCTGAGGATTTCTTAACTGGATGACAATCAATATTATCCAAAAAGCAGACACAGATGAAGCAATTCTTCAATTTTAAACTTCTTACACCCATATATCAATCAACAAGAGAACGAGCGAAAACACGTCATGCGGAAAGAGAACTCATTGGAAAATCGTCAAGCATTCCGTTCGTTTAGATGCCGAGACCAAAGTATTCAGGATAGACTTCAATCTCTTTCTGACCGAGAGATAAAAAATACATAAATATAAAGGAGAAACAGAGGAAGCAAGTCTTCAATTTTTCACATATCAAATATCAGTGACGGCACGAGCTTAAAAACCGCAACTAGAAATTAAGCTCAATCGGATAATCATCAAACATCTTTACAACATTCCGTTCGTTTAAGATTTGACGTCAAAGCTTTATGTCATTTCAAAACGATTCTTGTCTCTATCGTATTATAAATGAGATGGGAACTATCTTCTAAAACTATACACAACAGACTGCAGAATTATAACTTGACAACCATACCCGATTGAAGAAATCTACATGGAATCCCTACTGAATGCTCCGCATGTTGCTGTCAAACCATCATTCAACTCTTCTATAAAAACAAAGGACCACAAATGAAATCACCAACTATTATCAATATATTGACTTCCATATATACCGGACATCCAACTCCTGGACGTTGTGTGTGTGCAACATTGTGTTTCTGACCCGACTCTTCAACGCCATATCGATTAGCATCGCTACCTTCTTGTGCGAAATCCATCCAGCACAATGGCTGCAGTTTAGTTGTAATTCGTTGATATTGATTGTGGGTAAGTGTTCGGCGCAATATGGGAGGGCATTGAACAATGGGAAGGGATCGAGGGAGATTTGAGTATATGGGCGGGCGAGCAATGGATACATGGTTTTTTGCATGTCTTTAGGATCGCTCTTTTTGATTTTTATTATTCGGTTGAAGTTTGAGTTAGATTTATATACAAGTGACAACAGATTGTGAATTTTTAGCGCTTTATTCCCTATCACTATTAATTTATTGCCATTGCAGAAGGTAGAGGAACTCGTTGATAGTGTGAAGAAGGCACGAGGCCTCAAAACCAAAGAGCGCAACAAAGACAAGCTGTCCGACGAGGAACGTGATGCCCGCAAGGACCGTAAACTGGGACGCAAGCGGGATCGCAACGAGGAGTCCAGCAGCAGCGATCACAAGCGTCGGCGTGAAGGTGAGATAAGAACCCTTGAAGATCTAATCAAGACATTCAAGAATGAACGATTTTCAGCACAAAACGGGGATGACGATTTGCGTGAACGGGAACGTCATAGAGTAAGTTACCAGCTTTTATAAAGATATAGTATATGATGAAACGGAGTATCAATTATTTTTGCCCTGTAGGAGAAATCGTCCCGTGAACGTTCTCATGACAAATTCGATCGGGAACGGGGAGGCGGCAGTTCCCGAGGTGATGATCGACAGTACAGCCTCTCCAAGTCGACACGCTCCTCAAGGATTAACTATTGAGCGAATGAGGGAGTTCTATTCCCGTTATGTGAAGTGCATTTGATTTAAGAATAAAAAAATGAATACAATTTTATTTACTATTTTAATGTGAAGCGAAACTAATTTTGAAAATTTTACAATTTCTTAGTACATATTAAAACAAAAATAAAAAACCAAACCCACTGTAATGTTGAAATAGTTAACATTGTTTTTTATTTTATTATTCAATTCAATTGCTTATTCAAATTTTTATCGGGCTGAATCCATATCGATAAATTAAGGATTGCTTTGCTTTGCATCGCATAAACAATAGTTTTGCAGCCCTAAATACTATTTAGAGAAGTTCCAAACTTAATTGTGAAAAAATATATAAAAATGAAGTAAATCCCAACAAATATTTGAAAAATTATTGCTTTTAAATTAATAAACGTTTTAAAAAGGTAGAAAATTTGTAAGCTAGCAATTTCGACCTTTGACCCAAGATAGAACATGTTGCCAGATCAGAGAACTTAACAGGATGGCAATCCTTGGGTCGGGTGGCAGCCTCGTCCTGTCGCCTTACGTGAAGGTGAAGGAAGCTCCGAGGAAAAAGAAAATTCAGTCTTCAGTGCGTGTTCCATCAAATTGGCAATGGCAATGGCCCGGCGGCAATTCTGCTTAAGTAAATGCACAAATTTTCACAAAAATTACAATAAATTGTTTGCTGTTTATATGAAAACGGCAAATCTAATGCGAAACTTTAACGTGCTCAAGCGTTCGCTATAAGCAGAGAAGGTGGTGGAGGAGGGTGAAAGTCGCCGCCTAGACCCACCAATACATTAACAGCATTCTGGCTAAGTGTGTGCGTGTACTAAAAAAGTTGTTAGTGTTATTTGAATTACGAGTATCTCAATTATTAAGCGATTTATAAGCCAAACAAGTGTTAAAGATCAACAAATAAAAATAACCATAAAATCTTTTTGAATTTCTGCCATAAATATTGAAAAAAAAGTGATAAATTGCAAATTTATAGAGAAGAAATGCAAAAACATTTGTTGTGTCCACTAATTGTTTGCTGTCGCATCACAAATAAACAGTAAGTCCTAAAATATAAATGTCCTTTGTTAAACATCTTTATCTTACATAATAAAATTGTAGTATATTTGTGACAGGCACGCGCCTTAAATTCGCATCAAATGCAAATAATTGCATAATAAACTGCTGAGCTTCATATATTATAACTTTCAGCAGATGCGTAAGGTTGTCGTTATTTAGATTTACAAAGTTATAAATCTAATGAGGCAATTTCAAGCATTTGAAAACCGTCCTGCAATCGACAGTGTAGTTAAAATTTAAGCTGACTCTTTACTGTCGTGTATTTGCTTCTGTTCTCGCTCTGTCTAACTTGCGCTCTCTTTTGCTCATGCTGCCTTTAGTCTCTTTGTATGCTCTCCCACGCCATAAATTGCAAACAGATGTTTTTACAGGCGGCGACGGCCATTGCGCATGTCACACGTTAACGGTACCTACGCTAAACAAAAACAAGTTGTCACAACGGCGACGCCGACATACATAGTCTTTGTATTTTTACGTCACATTGCTGTCGCTGCCAACGTTTTCAGAAGGAATTCAAGCAATAACAATAACAAAGGCAAATGCATGCAGCGCTTAAAAGCAGGCTACATTTTCACAACATGAGTGTGTGTGTGTGTGTGTGCTTGGACAGCAGCACTGCAGGCGCCATGGTTGTTATTATTGTCATTTCGTAAATAATAATGTTTTGTCATCCGGACAATGGCTCGCGGGCCAAACACACACACATGCACTCATGCACACATGCACACATGCAGCTTTCAGTGATGTGCTTACAACGATTTCGATTATTCATTAAGTAACAGTTTCTTTGTAACGGTCAACAATGATCCAAGCATCATGTGATCGATTGGGATTCAAATGGAATTATTCCTATACTTAAAAAGTCTTGTGCAATATCTTTAACTTAAGTCTTTGTATTATAAAAATATAAAAAACAAGGATGCAACAGGATCGGTTCAAGCGATAGAGCGGGGCTTAGGATCGGGTTGCAAATCGGTTTATAAGCCCTAAAACCATGTTTTAATAAATTAAAAATTAATTTTATTGCTTTCATTTTTGCGTGATTTATAAAATCAAAAATATTTTTTTTAATATAACCCAAAAAAAAAATGTTGCAAATAATTGACCTTAATTTCTTGATTTTATGACTTTTTACTTAATTTATAAAATAGTTCCGTGAACGTTGTGTTTGTTTAATATTAGAAAATTCTTAAGAGACTCTTTTGCGAAACTATCACAAAATGTTTCTGTTCGTTTAAAGTCCTCATAGCTCTGGATTACGATGTTGTCTACAAAGTCTCGTTCCGCTGGGTCTATAAATGTGTATTTATGTGTTTTGCTTTGTAAGTATTTTTTTTAGACCATGTCATAGCAATAACTATTTTCTGTTTGTCACGCCCCATCCAGTTGAATTATTATTTGCTCCACAACGCCACTGATTTACTGTAAGAGTGTTGCGTGTTTTTCGTCCTTCGAGCATGGTCATTGCAAAACTGTAATAAATTTGTCTATTTCTTCCCTGCCACTTCTGCAGCTTTTGCTTGATTATCCTGTTATTTTGCTGTATCTGTCTGTTCATTTGTTTCGGTTCTAGACTTGTTGTCAACGTCCTTGAGGAGCGTCAACCGCTTACATAACACGTCGCAGTGTCGCGTTGTTGTTGCTTGGTGTGGGAGGATTATTATATTTTATTCACCATAACAATCTAAGCAAAAACTTTGAGTTACACACTTAACTGTTAAGTCTATCGAACCTAAGGTTTCACTGTCCTCGACCCTATTCCTAAAATATAACACTTCAAACAAAACTTTGTTGTTTTTTGTGCTGTAAAAGCGATTTTCTTACTGTTGTTGTGGTTTGTTTATGTTTTTCTGAAAACTTTTGCATAATACTTATTGTACAAATTTTATTTTTTATTAGTTATTAACCTAGATTTGGAATAAAGAAATTTAAAACACTTTAATGTACCGTTCTATTTTAATTAGAAAATTAATTTCAAAACATATTTTTTTCCAAGACTGATGACTTACTCAACTTTTTAAGTGTTAAATTTATGAGTGTATTCTATTACACTACAATTGCAATTAGGTTCACATTGTGAACGCTTAAATCGATGAGCAGAAGCTATTCTGCCTTTAAGAGCGGTCGTATAGTCGCCATGTGGGACTAACACTCGTAAAACCATCTCGTTAAGATGTGCAATCAAGGCAAGATTGCGCCTTTGGAGCTCTGGTGTGTGTCCTTTGCTTTCAATAATGTGCACTTAGTGCATGCTTTTCAAGTACAAGGATAATGTGTACACAAAACAATTTTGTGTCCATACTCGTATTACAGAGGGATATCACTCTCACAAAGTGTAAAACAGTGCAATCATAAGGCGTCAGTCATCGTCCCCAGGCTGTCCTTGCTCCTGACTGCGGCCAAAACTGTTGTAGTTATATTTTTATTTTTGGTCTCTTACCCTGAGTCAGGCGATCGATATGAAAATGCCACGAACCTGATATTGAAATGTCCGCCAATACACTTGCACATTCATTAGATACATACTCGTAGTCATATGCAAATGTTCAATGCTATGCAAAATGGATATGCATACATTGGCAGGCACTGTGTACACTGTAATTGCGGGAGAATCACAAACCCTTTATTCTACTTGCACACACACGGAAAACTGAATGAAAACTGAACATCAATTTAAACTGCATGTCCTGACAATTTCTTGTGGTTGACTGCCTGCTCATGCCTATGCTCAATTATTAATTTCAATTAACAATGGAAAGTGCTGTAAAAGGGGAAAAGTAGAATCATTGCGGTTGTATTAATGTTTCATACCTCCACTTTGCAAAATTCACCATTATAGTCATCCGGAAGTCATCCGTTCGATGGAAACCATCTATAAAAATACTATAGAAACAATCGAATTGTAATAATTCCATAAGCTATGGCGTATTTTTTCAACATTTCTCATTCAACTCCAGAGAATAATTTTTTAATGTTTATTCTTTTATACTCTAGTATCTATTGTTTATAGTTGATTTTTTTTTAAAACAAATGTAAACAAAATATATTGGCTAACATTGTTGTGGATGCTCACTGTTAAAGCACTGTTAATATTTGAAAGCGTGCTGCTAAATACCGTGGGACTAACCGCTACTTTAAAATAGTTGTAAAGCTTAAACTTACTGATAACAATAAATCGAGCCCTAACAACAACGTAAGCGTCATCAGAAAAATTTACAGAAGTCGGTTTTTATACTTTTGAATTAGTTATTTGTATTACTTATTTGTTGATTTCGATTTCCGAGTTTAACAGTTAAATAACTTATATTAATGTCACTGTTACGCATAGTTTTTTTCCAATATTAATCTCGAATGTAAAAAATATGAATCATGAATAAGCAGTGGAATGATGATAAGAAAATATATTATACAATTATTTATTGTTGGGGGAAATTTTTTAAACTGTAACTGTAAAAGATAAAAGATATCAGATATTCTTAAAGGTGTGAGAAAAACCACTACAAAAACTGCCTAAACATAGTTTAGCTAACAAAATTTTAAATGAATAAACAATAATTCTTTGTATTTTAATTTTATTGTTTAAATTGTGAATAATTTTATTTGAATTCGGTAAAGTCAATATGACCCACTGTGCGGCAGCCGGCGTTTTTGCTCACTTCCTCCCCACATAAGTCTCAGTCTCTCTCTCACTCACACTCTCTCTCTCTCCGACTCTCTCTCTCGACTACCCGCTCTCTGTGCCATGAGTTTCCCCGTTGTCGTTCTGTTCTTCCATTTCAGTTCTCATTTTCAGAGCGCGGACTGCAGTTTGTTTTTCGATCGTCCGCAAAGAAATTTTCTGAAAAATGAAAAATAAATTTTGAATATTATAAACAAAAATTGTGTATACTATTTATATGAATATCAAGTTATGAAATTCTAACAAAATATTATCTGTGTTTTGCAACACGTGTTTTTAGTGCGCCATTTTTCGTAAAATTATATGATTATGAATTGTGCTGTGATTTTTATTTTTATAAAAACGTTTCGTATATAAATGTGGTTAATAATAAACAAATTGAGACGTCGCGAACGTTAAACAATATTTGAAATGCCTTTCTAAAGAGCAATATAATAGCAGCTGTTTGTTATTGTCACGGAAAAGCGGTATGTACATAAAACAAAAATTTAAATTTTTAAAATATTGTTTTTTGCTTTGACTATACATGAAATGCTGTGCTCCTTTCCTCTCTTTTTGTCTACCTTCCTCTCTCTCTCTTTGTATATTTTTAGCCGTTTTTAATAAATTCGTTTTCCAACTACAAACATTTTTCCAACCAAAAAAGTGTACTTGATGTTTATTTTGGTCTTCGACGTACATGTATCTATGGTCGCCGGCTCAGTCACCCTGCTACCCTGTAATCCTCTCTCCCGCTCTTTTCCCTCTCTTTCTCCCTTTATCAATCATATTGTCACTCTATCTGTTCACTGTAAGGTCTTTTAGACACACTGTTCTACTTTTGTGCTGTGGATCCGTTTCGCATTCCAAAATCTTTTTTGTCGGGTCATTTGCGTCTGCCTTTTTGACTCATTCTTGCTGTTGTATTTGCTGTTGTACCACTGATAACAGCGTAGAATCTACCTACACATACGCCCCTTCGACCCTACATCGATATGTGTAAATCATATACCATGTTTCGTTTCTGGATCACATCAGCGTTGCAGCTGTTGAACTCAGTTACTTTAACTGTCAATCAGTCTGTAATTCTCAACTGGGTTTAGCACAGTTACCTTTCTTGTTGCCGTCTAATTCCTATTAATATATTATGATATTTTATCTATTTAATGGTTATCTAACTGGAAAAATTTAGATTTTGACCATTGTTGTTGTAAAATGCTGACCACATTGCTATCAATAGTAAATAATATATCAAAACCTAATAACAAAAGCTGTGAACACCATTCGTGATATCAGACCCGATAATTATATATTTTGTAAGTTTTAATACCTTGATTTATGATGAATAGCTTTGACATTGGCTGCTATCAACATCATTTCAATCATATCTAAATTGTTGTCTTTATTCAGGAAACTATAACAAAACATTCAAATTGTTTTTAAAGCTCTTAATCGAGCATTTGCAACTGACGAATTCATTAAACTTTTATTATTATTATATGCAGTTGTAAAATTTCTATGAAAATAGTTTCAGTTTTATAAGGGCGAGAAGTAATGCTAATTGATTATATAAATAAATTAATCTACACCAATTTCATGGAAATATGATGTATAAACCAAGATTCATTTAAATGAACTCTGTTGCTTAAAACAGAAAAATGTTTTTCCATGACGTCTTTTTGAGATAAGAATTAAAAGTATGCGATGCCATTTAACAAATATAAGAATATTTATGCCTTAATTTCAAATCCCTTGCACCCATAAATATTGAAACTCAGCACTTGAGCTTATCGATGGTTAACAGCAAACCAATTACGATGGCGACTGGTATCCAAAAGGGAACAATTCCAATGGCATTGTGTCAACTTTTGGGTTTTAGGCCGCTTACTCACCCATTCCTGAAGTGAGTCCGCTTTAAGTCACTTAGCATTTGGTCGCAAAACCCCGTTAAATGATTTTGCGGTGATTTGCTATACACATTTTGTTGTTTTTGTTTTTTTTTTTTGCGGTCTTTTTCAACTTGAGGGAGCGTTATTTATGTAAGATTTCTTTGGTCACTTTTGTCAAACGACATAAATTGTGTGAATGACAGAAATTGCGCTTTCATTTTCATAGCAAATTTGCGAGGAATTGAATAATGATTATAGCTGCAAGCGAATATAATTTTTCATTTTACAAGAGAGAATATTTTAACAGGTTCAATAATAAATTTCAAATTAAGTGGTATACTTAATTCAAATACAATTTTAAAAAGATAACACTTAAGTCTATATACAACATTTGGTATATATGAGCGAATAACATTGTATCTACAAAAAAAAAAAAAAAAATTACTCAATATAAATAATTTTAATCAAACTAAGTAATCAAATCACTATAGTAATAAAATTAATGTGACTTTATTGTTTCTTATGCACCACGTGACAAAATCATTAAATAGATAATCAACTAAATACAAAACTTTTGTCTATCATTATTCCGTCCTATTCAAGGACAATATGTATGGAAATTGCTTCGCTTAGTCAATTAGAGCACTGCATTTGACACACATTTATGGCTCACACACACACACAACACACACACACACACACACACACACAATGAAGTTGGGAATGCAGTTATGAATTGCCCATTGTTCAAGTTTGCACAGCTGTAGAAAATGAATTGGATACATCTGAATGCGATCACGATATACAAACAGAGTACTTGTAGGGAGAAAACATGGCAATTGTTTTAAAATTGCTTTTGGCCAGAAATATTTACATAGTTGGCATTGTTGGCAGCTGCAGTGCTTCGTTTTGACCAAGTTGCATCGCTGGACAACCGCATTGAACTAGTTAATATCTGGCCCATTACCGGTTATAATTGATTTGCATCTGCGCATCTATCTCATACTATATTTGTTGCATTTCTCCAGTTTTTGCAATTGATTTTGATTTGTTTGTAAATAGCTTTGTTGCTTAATTAAGGTATTTTCCTTTCGAAATTGACTCTGCGTGTGCTATCCACAAGATCGAAGGTCAAAGTTTACGCTCCAACTTATACTTATATCCCATTTTGTTTGGTACAGTAACAACAAACTCATAACGCAAATATATTTTTCTAAATATAGTATAGCATTTTTTCTATCTGTAAAGACTAACATTCTCTTGGTACTCGTCCAAAAAAATACGTCGATTATCCATTGCCCATAAACAAATGGCGTTTTTATTAATATTTTAACTCATTATTTGACCTTTAAAATTCATTTTGCCATCCAAACTTGAACTTGAATCCAACTGACGCAGTCTGAACCGTTTCGCTAGCGGCAACTGACCAAATATATTAGCATTTACATCAACACAGACACTTATTCAGTGTGTTGCCAATGCAAATAGTTAACGCCTGGACAGATGCGCCAACTCAATTTGTGTTTAACACTTGGCCTCCAGGAGAGTCCCAGACAACGTGGAAAGTCAATATTTCATAAATTATACTCGACAGATGTCAATATTCCGCAAAGTGCTTAAGACTCATTGAATTAAATTGCCTTTCCTTGTCTTTATACTGAATTCAATTATTTTAAAATTTCATAAATTCAATTTAGATTTTATTCCCCTAATTAAATTGACTTTAAGTGCTTGAAATAGTTTAATTTAGACAAGGGGAAAAATCAAGTATTTTATTTAAATATTTTATGTTTAACGTAAAGTAAAATCTATATTCTTCAGACTAAATGGTTCTTTTTTTTTTGTAATAATTTTTTGTTCGACTTCTGAGTTTATTTTTCGATCGTAAACAAATTTTCAATATTTCCTGAGAAGGCTCATAATTTAATAAAAAAATTATTCGACTAATGCATTTCGATTAAATATTATCACAGTTTAATGAAAGTGCTTTCTATGTTTGCTCGTTCTCTGTAATATTTCGATTCAGTTCTTATCAATATAATCACTCACATTTCCCTTTCATTTTATTTTCGATAATCACCCAACTTTTTAATTCATTCAGTAACACTATCAATTGAATAGTAAATTAATCAATAAAGCCGCCACAGAGCCGATTAGTTGATTCCCACATAAAATGAAATCTAATCTGCTTAACGCTTTCGATTACCGATTATGTGGTTAACCGTTTTTGCAACAAAGTCACTGAACTTGAAACTGTTATCCGTAATCAGCACTTTGGTCAATTGTTGGACGGAATTGTGTTAGAAGGGCGATGGCAAATTCAATTGGCTGATTGAGATATGTTAAGCAAGATAAACTGTATGTAATTGAAATGTTTGAAATATTGGAGACAATGACGACAGTTGACTGTGGCAAAAAAAATAATATACCAATTGATGGGGTAAACTTAAAATAAGTAATTGATGATTGTCAATTGAAGAAGAGAGATGGAAACGGTCAAGGAAAGAGAGAGAGGTAATGGAAAAATTCTAAGGCTTTTGCATCGCCCTCCAATTGATCGCGAGTCTCGACATTGCACTTGACTGAAACATGTCCACATCAATTATAATACATAAACAATCATTTTACAACTTACTCGGGTGTTGCATTATCTGGTTCCAGTTTAGTTCTCTTGAACACAATCATTTTGTGCATTTTACGAGCATAGATAAACTCACTATAATGAGGTCTCCTCGTTCGTAATTTACTTCCTCTGACTGACAACAGCTACTTGCAACTAACTACTGTCGCATCTAATTCAAATCAGTTGTTATCTTTAACTCTGATAGCTAAAACCGCCAGTTTTTATGGGTTTACCTCACCTTGTTATTACTGCAATTAGCATATTAAAGTGCACTGGATCTATCCAGTTAAATGTACAAACATCACCCAATCAAACATTAACACTGTGTCTGCAAATAAATCGGGAATGGTCTAAGTGATGATAATATAAATAACTAAACTGCTTGCCGATAAATGTGATTGCCAATTAACAATGGAAATTAACTTTAAGTCGCTTAATACCAAAGTGAATTGCCATTTTCGGACTAAACCAAATGTTATATCACTCATAAAGATACTCAAAATTGAGATTTTAATGCTGACCAAAACTTATTAAAACTCTGATAATCTTTAAGTACAGAATGGTGTTTTCTTATGTATATTTTTTGCTGAAACTTCTGCAAAACTCAAAAGTTTGGTGAAATGACAAAACTTTAAGTATTTGATATTTTAAGACGATGGTAGTAAAAGAACGATATAATTAAAAGCTACTAAACTTAGATTGATGATTTTTTTAATTAAAAGATAGACATTTATTTTGGAACTAATTGCAGTTATATCATAATGTTCGTAATTTAAAGAAAAACCAAAAAAAATAAATTTATCAGAGGAATAGTAAAAGATAGAACATACCATGTTTTTAGACAGTCCCAGCATACGATTTAATATTTTTCTTAACACACGTTGTAAATGATATAACTTCAATTGTAGATGTGATATGTATTATTATCATCTGGATTAAAGTGATACATTTTTTATTTGGCTATGTCTGATTTTAGCACATTTTCTAACTGTTCGAGCTTTATCGATTAATAACGTGACTTTCTGGACAAACAACTGGTCGTGGTATAGAAGGTATCGTGCTGACTGAAAGTGCTAGGTTTTAACCAGTTTCAGTTGGTTATTGCGGCAGGTCGGTCGATGAAACGATGATAAACGGAAGTTGATAAACAATATCTTAATGTTCTTCTACTTACAGACACTCGATAGCTGGACTTGAAGGACCGCCAAAAAGGACAAGCAACACACACTGTGTATTATGTCAGCAGAAATCGATAACTTAGTTCAAGTCCGAGTACAAGTCAATATATACAACATAAATCAAAAAGCAAGAAAACCAGGAGGTGTCAAAGCGGCAGAATGAGAAGCCGCACGGAAAAGGATTACGACAGTGCGACGCCGGCGTTGCAGCAACAAATGAACCTTGCCCGCCGCGCCTGTTGGTCACCTTCAACTGCAACAGCAAATTCCACTTCCAATCCCAATTCGAGTCCATCAAATGGTGCTAAACAAATTCAACTAACCGAAGTAACAACTTGCCAGTTGGCTAACACAATGAGTTTTAATCAAAGTGATGCCAACCTTCCACCGATTGAGGAACCACCAGTAAGAAGCTACCACAGACCACGACAGAGGCAAAAGCAGAGTCCAATGAAGGGAAAAATGTGGTTTTTACTGCTCTGCAGCCTTTGTATGTTCCTCTCCAGCATTGAGGCACGTCCCAATGCCAGTGCTGGGGGCGTGGCCTCCCCCAGTTCCAGTTCCAGTTCTAGCCCCACTTCCAGCGCCAAGCCCACGGATGCAGTCACGCAGTTAACGGTAAGTCTTTAAACTTAATTGATATGACGGCTGGGTTTTCAATAAGACTTGGCTTAAGCTCTTAACCTGATTGCGCTTTAGTGTTCAGTTGGGCGTGTCTCAACACCAGATTCACATAGTCTGCTGGTATTCAAATAAAGTATATTGTTTCTATCCTTTTCGTACTTGTTCTTCCGCCCACAAGGAAAATTGGCTATAATTATAGCAATTAACTTGTCCAAAGACTCAGAAAGTCATGAGTTGTCATGAAGTATACTTCTCAAAGTTACATTTGACGTCATATCAGACATTGGGATTCAGTATCTAGCAGATACTCTATTTATCAGATACAAGCAGTTACACAGTGTGATAAGCACATTATCAGAGAGTATTGTCTTGTGGCTTAAAATGTTTCCAGTCATTTTATTAAATATTTAAATTGTTGCATTGCAATTTGATAGAGAAAATCCTTGATAAGCTGTGTTCATCTTATGTAAAGAGAACTGCAATAAAATATATTTAAAAAATGTCAACTATAATCCGATTAGGGTTATTCTAAGAATTGATTTGAATTTAGGAGTAAAATCATCAAAAAGTTATGTATGTTGATCGGACGACTTCAGAGAGATAAGGCAATTAACATAGGTAATTGTTTTTAATTGAATTTGGCTAGAACTCTGAGAGAAGAGTTCTTATTTGAAATTTCTTTCTGAAGCATTAAAAGTCTAACTACATAAAAAACTTATTAATATTAATGTTAATAAAGAACAGTTAAGTTTGTGATTAAACTTTTCAAACAGCTGAAGCTTTCAATAATATAGTTTTATGCTTCTAATATGCCCTATTATTATAAAATTCTCTCGCTATCACTTAACTTAACAGTGTAAACTCTAATCGATTTACTTGTATTGTTTTTTTTTGTTAGTTTTCCGCATTACGTGAAATAAATAAGTATTCATATATTCTTAGGCATTCAAGTACTACATCATCACTATACGTACGACTCACACGTGTAACCATTCACCTTTATAAGCACTGACCTAGATCAAACCAAGAGTAATGGTGACTGGAAACAATGCGGGTCGACTTAATTTATGCCGACCAATTTCATTCAGAAAATAGCAGACATATTGATATACAAGTGTTGCTAACGAATTTACGTTTAATTTCCAACTTTATTATTCTCTGCAATTGGTTCAGAAAATAATGTGTATTTACTTAAATTTCATTATGTTTTTAAACAGCGCCATTATTGAGGACTTCAATTTATTCAGTTCAAAAAAATAAAGATAAATGATATATCAGATAAAATAATAAATTACAAATTAGTTATATTCTAAAGCAGATTCTTAAAAAAAAATTAAAAATACGTTTTTATCAATTTTATTGGCTTCAAAGCATTTGCGAAAATTTAAAGCAATTGAGAAAAAATCGTTGGTTTTATTATTATTAATTATTTTTCATAGATTAAATGATACTTTATAAATTTAAAGCTTATAATTTGCAATTTCTTTTTAGCTGCCACAAACAACATCTGCGTCAGATTTAACCACTTTATCTTCTACAACTCAATCTCTGTCTCTGTCACATGCAGAGCAGTTCAAAGCCGTAGATCCTTTTGATGTGGAGATGGATGAAGAAGTGGAACATCATAGTTATCCATTGTCTCAGGTCGATTTTCTTCGAGTCAAGACGCCGTTCATAATTGGCATATGGATATTATCAGCAAGCATAGCCAAAATCGGTAAGTTCCTGTTTAAGGATATGTACGTAAGACAGTCACTGAGAGTGTAGATGTGTGTGTGTGTGTGTGGGTGTGGGTGTGTGCCTTTGTCTGGTTGTGAATGTGCGAGTACTGCGAGTGGTTGCTAGGCAAAATCAATACATTTTATATAACGTTGACTTCGGCGCTGTCACTGACATGCAGATTTACGTCAACTCACACAACGGTGTGTGGGAGTGTGTGTGTGTGTGGGTGTGTAGGTGTGCAGCCTGTCCCAGCTGAAGGACATTGCATAAGCGTTGGCCAAGTGCGCAACAAGCGAGCGAATAAAATCCTTGACCCTGCCCCCTAAACCGAAAAATATTCCCTTGAGCAACAATTGCCAGATTGCATAAACCATTTGGCCAATGGTTGCAATAATTTTGACCGTTTTCTGGCATCTCTCGGGTCCTCAATTACAGTTGGCAACTAACAGCAACCGGTGTTAACTTTGTTATCTTCTCAGTCTCCTGCTCCTCGGCCACTTGGTTACCTTGGCTTTCATACAAAAATCCATTTGTTCAAGGCCACAAAGCTCGGCCCAAAAGCACACGCATTGTCCTCCTTCCGCAACACCTTCTTGGCCAACACTGCCCAACGTTGACCAGTTGGTATTTTAGCCTCATTTTTGGACTCGCGTTGTATCTTCAATTGAATAACTCAAGTGTCTCGACTGACTTTGGCCACTTATGTAATTACTATCATGGCCAATTTTCAATAGGACTAAATGTATAAGGCCCAAATCGAATTAAAGCTTAATTTAATTGTATCGAATTTACGCTGCATTCTGATAGCTTAAATAAAAAATTTTCTATTTACAACTACTCTGCTCTTTAAATTCTATGGCAGTTGTCATATGAAAAATCTTGATTTGTGATTTTGATTAATTATTATTTAAAAATAAAATTAAAAATAAATAAACTAATTATTTAAAGAAATGTGTCAGTTATTTAGATTTTAATATAGAACAGGCAGAAATTAATTTTCCAAATATGTTTAGCTAGAAATGATTGTATATGCAAATATACTAAAGAAATTTTTAGAGCAGCTAAAATATTTTTAAAATTATTGTCTTAACACCTACAGCATAATCATTGAAAATATTTGTAAGAAAAACAACACAGCATTCACTACAAGTAAAGCATATTTAAACATCGATTATTTAATAAAATTAATTTCATGGCCACAATTTGTAGTCCCTACTTTTATAACTTTGTTGATTATATAATACTTAATTTTTCTAATACTTTTACCCATAATATTTGCCATGTAGCGTATCGTTCTATAGACGTACATTTACATATTGCTCATTGTAGCAATTGACCCAAATGCAATATTCTTGAAACGACTCCATTATAGCTATTGTAGGGATTGTTTAGGTTGTCTCGCCGGTTGAGGAGAAAGCTCGGTAAAGTTACATTTTCATGTAAATGGGCCATATTTGAAATGGAATTTGTTGTTGTTTCGTTAGTTTTTATAGGCGTACACAAAAAAACACATTTAAGTGAAAGTATTTTGACACATTGTAAAGTATGAGGCAGATGTCACGCCCACTCACATACGTACATTATCAAATGGGGCAAGTGTGGAAATTTTTGGGGAAAACCTTTTCGTTGATTTACGGTTTCCTTTTCGTTGTACTAAAAGTAAGATTGTATATTTCAGGTTTCCATATGACGCCCAAATTGCATCTGATATTTCCGGAATCATGTCTGCTGATTGTTGTGGGCGTGGTCATAGGCGTTGTGCTTTATTTCAGCACAGATTTTGCCGTCTCTCCACTGACGCCCAACACATTCTTCTTCTATATGCTGCCTCCGATTATTCTGGATGCGGGTTACTTTATGCCCAATCGCATGTTCTTCGATAACCTGGGCACAATTCTCCTGATGGCCGTGGTGGGAACCATCTTCAATGTGGCCACGATTGGTAAGCATTCAACTGATTATATTAATGGCTTCATCGGATACGACAATACAACATAAAACATAAAACCATAAAAAAGTAGAAGATAAGTAATGTGATTGTTCATACGTCACTGCATCACAGAATGCTTGTTCAGGTGACACGCATCCATCATGCGGTCAATGAGGTCACAGGTTATACAAGTGCAAATATTTATCATCCTATGAGGTCGATAAACCCCACATAAATGTACATAGTATCATAAAGAACGAACTTTTCTATAAATACTTAATTCTGTTTAAATTAGAAAGTTTCATAAAATGAAAAAAAAAAACTTAAAGAATTGAATGCACATTCATATTAAAAATATTAGGTGGAATACAATAAAATTATAGTCACCTTTTAATTCCCATTCAATTTTTAATCTACTAACAACAGTTTTTCACAGATCGTAATTTGCTTACTAGAATTGTTCCATTTTTATTTACTAGCTTAAAATATATTCAAATTTTTCAAATGAATTCCAACTTTTTACCAATTTTAATAAAATTATCTCACAGCCTTTTTTGTATTGTAATTACATTTTGTGACTTCTACTTAACATTTAATTTGCGAAACTCCCACGCTGACAAAGTAAACAAAATTACTGTAAGTGGAGCATTACTTAGAACGGTTTGCAACTGATGGCAACTCTGTTAAAACACACAAAATTTGAGGCACGCGAACAGCACACATTTGTGGGTAGGGGCAGTGAAAAGGGGGGTAATTGTAGATGACCACTTAGACGTGATTTACACGAATATAAAACAACATGAGAGTGATGTGAATGTGTGAATAACGAGAGCATTGAAAGGACGGAACGTCATGTTCACGGCATGGATATTACGCTTGGATTGACGCACCCTAAAAATAACAAGCTTTAAAACCAACTGCAACAATTTGTAAAACAAACAAATTTGTGCATTAAATTAATTTAATAATAATTACTAGTTAGTAAAAATATTTATTTAATTGATTGAAGTCCTTAAATAGGGAGTTTTTGAATATTTCTGGGAAATTATCACATATTTGAATTTAAAGTGTAATTTAGAAATTTATGAAATTTCATCACTTAAAAAAAATATTATTAATATAAAAATGATAATCATATCAAAACGATTAACATCTAGTTCTTTATGTAGCTACTGAAAGCGTATCTGCTAGCTATTTTCTTTATTCCAGAGAACAATTGAAATTGAGATTGCTTTTAAAAGAAAATGCAATTAAAAAATATTCAATTAGTCTTTAGATTATGTTTAATTAACTTTGAATGAGTCTCTCTCGCCATGAACAGCGCACAAATTGAATGAGAATAATTCAAGGGAATTTAATCTTGCAGGTGGCTCCCTTTATGCCTGCGGCGTCTGTGGCCTCTTTGGAGAGGAAGTACCGAAGCTATTGGACATCTTTCTGTTTGCCTCGCTGATATCCGCCGTGGATCCGGTAGCTGTGCTGGCCGTATTCGAGGAGATACACGTCAATGAGATCCTCTACATTGTTGTCTTTGGCGAGTCCCTGTTAAACGATGCCGTTACGGTAAGTTGAGTGCTCTGATTTTTATTGAGCGATTGAGTAACAAGTTTTATACGCCAATTAGTGGCTGTCTTAAGATTGAATCATCTCGGCTACAAATTGCATTTAATGACATTAACTACTGCTTGTTTGTTGATCCTTCGACGGTGCAAGTTAACAAAAAAAACTCGAAATCTCTGCTTTCAGGTTGTCATGTATCACATGATGGAAGTTTATAATGAGATTGGTTTGCCAAACATTGCGGCGCAGGATATTGTCAGTGGTGTTGGTTCCTTCTTTGTTGTGGCTCTCGGAGGCACTGCAATTGGTAAGTTATAATTTTTATATAATTATAATTTTTAGAGTATTTACTTGAATTTAATTTCATTTGAATTTTAAAATATGTTTTGCACCCTCATATATCTATACTTACTTTACAGTAGTTTCTTAGCATATTTCTTTTTTATTTCAAAGATACTTCTTTCTGAAATGTATAGTATTTTTCTCAGAATTTTTTTTCACATCTACTTAATTTGGTTGGCCTTATTTTATTTCAGTTAAAATTAAATTTCACTTATTCTTTTAGAACTTTAGTTTTCTTTGCCTACATAAAAATATCTAAAGATTCTATTTTCAATAGGTATTATTTGGGGTGCACTAACTGGTTTGGTTACCCGTTTTACTGATCATGTGCGAGTCATAGAGCCGATATTTATATTTGTCATGGCCTATCTGGCATATCTGAATGCGGAAATCTTTCACATGAGCGGCATATTAGCGTGAGTACAAACAATTCATTTAAAATTCTTGTTAAATTAAATAGCAATTTATCTCCCAATTTAGTATAACATTCTGTGGAATAACGATGAAGAACTATGTGGAATCGAATATATCTCAGAAGTCGCATACAACGGTTAAATATGCATTAAAAATGTTATCCAGTTCGGCGGAAACGATTATATTCATGTTCCTAGGCGTTGCCACAGTCAACAATATGCACGTATGGAATACGTGGTTTGTGGTGCTGACAATTGCCTTCTGTTCCATATTTCGTATCATCGGTGCGTATTATTAATAATCTTAATGGATTTAAATTCTAACTGAAGCTCTTGGTCTTTTGTAGGTGTCATCTTGTTGTCGGCTCTTGCCAATCGCTTTCGATTGCACAAATTATCGAGAGTGGATCAGTTTGTGATGTCGTATGGTGGATTGCGCGGTGCCGTTGCCTTTGCCCTCGTACTGCTGGTGGATGAGAAGGTGGTCAAGCATAAGAACATGTTTGTGACCACAACAATAGCTGTGATCTATTTTACTGTGTTTGTGCAAGGCATTACCATAAAACCCCTCGTCAAGATACTAAATGTGAAGAGAGCCAACAAACGCAAACCTACAATGAATGAACGTATTCATGAGCGGGTAAGTGAATATATATATATTGAAATCTTATAACAGTAGAGTCTTCGAAATTAGCCTCTACAGTAGTTTTAAGATTCTCAAGATTCCTAATTTAAAAATTGTATTTGTAATTTACAATTTAATTTATCAAATAACTATATGTACTTTTACAGTTTATGGATCATCTGATGGCCGGTATTGAGGATATTGTTGGCAAGACAGGCAACTATAATGTTCGTGATAAGTTTAAGCGTTTCGACAATCGCTTTATACGTCCATTGTTGCTCCGAGATCCAAAGGTACATTTCCTATATATTATTATGTTGTTTTCGAATGTTTCATTATGAAATTCTACTGTCTCATCATATTTTTACAGGGCGCTGAACCAAAGATTATTGAAACATACTCAAAGTTAACCATGCGCGATGCCATGGAGGTAATGCGTCGTAATCCCTCGACAATTGGACAGATGACGGGCACCGAATCGATGAGTGCATTGTTTAGGAATTATACCAATAATTATATTGGCGGCAGGTGGGCACCGCCAACCATATACACCACCTGGTAAACGAATTTTGGATATTGAAACGATAGCGATATCGATAACGATTACGATTACGATTACGATAACAGTAAACGTACAATGCATGTATGCAAGAAATTGAAATTTTGTAGTAATTTACTTTAGCATGATTACACAGCACAAATAATACTCTACGAATTGGCTAACAAATGAAACACATAGTACTTCTCTCTCCTCCTATCTCTCTTTCTGTGTACTGCTCGCTCTTTCACTCTATTTTGTATCTGAAATTCGTTTATCTATATCTTTAGTTAAAATGTGGTAGTTTATGGTTTCATTAACTATTGAAACTAACGTTGGAGTTTATTTTTAAATATTATTATTGACTTTCTCAGTCCGAGTCTGACAAATCTGGACAATACATGCTCGCACAATCTGGATATGGCTGAACTGGACTATAATCCATCCAAAAAGGATTTGACTGATGCCAAGATACATCATTTGTTAGCCGAAGAACTGAAGCCATATAGAAGGGTATGTATCGTCGATTAACTTCAATTATCCTTGCATAATAATCAATTTTGGTTTGGTTTCTTATATTATAGAAGTGCCAGTTTTAAAAACTATTTACAACTACTATATTTTAAAAGCATAATTCACTCACAGCCCAAGCTCTTGAGTATTCCTGTTTCGATATTTCTCACCTCAACTTGATATCACCAAAGATACTTTATACGTCTCGTAGTCGTATTCGTATTCGTATTTATTGCTTTCACATTTCTTTCTTCTTTTTGGGCATTTCGGTCGCTTCTCTCCTACTCTCTCACTCTGTCTCTATTGCTCTATCTATAAATCTATATATTTATATATATATATATACACTGACTACTTATATCTAAATAGATATATTTGTAATTAATCGTTTGTTTGATTTCTTCCCGTTGTATCGAATTTCAACTTTAACTTCAACCTCTCGTCAACAACACGTATTGCAATATCCAAAATGCGTTCCAAAAAACTACTTCAAATTTTCGTGTGCTTTGAAAAATGTTGTATAAACAAATTGCGAATTTGTATAACAAATGTTTAAAATATTTGGTTATGAAAGGCTTCCATACAAATGGTACGAATAAATTGGTTCATTTTGCTAATCTGATTTAACTATTTTCATTTATTGTTGTATATTTTCCCAACTTAAACAATTTACTAAGAAAGATTTTTATTAAATGTTACACGTTTCTTGTGTCTATACTCATGACTGCAATACGTTTTATTGTAATGCCTATAATAATATCGCTAACAAATAATAATAACAATAACAATATAAATAATTTACAATTTCTAGTAAATATCTCAATGTAATTCAAATTGGTGTCTTAAAACGTCTTTAACTACTTGTATTGATAAGAAACTAATTCTCAATTTTATTGCTTTAAAAAAAAACTTAATTCTGCATTGTTTTAAACATTCTACATTCATTGTACACTCAAGAAACACACAACATTTTTTATTAGCTAGTGTAGTTAATTGAATATAAATATGTTTTTTCTAGAAAATACTTTGTATTTTGAAAGGAATTTCTTAACTTTATGGTAGAGTCATCATTAAATTATCGAAATAGTGTTTATAAATAAAATCTGATTGTACATTTAAAGAATTACTATTACATTAAATATATATATTCTGCTAGAAACAGATTTTTTTTATCAATCTACTCGATTCTTATCAACTTTGCTTAACTAGATAAAGGAACTGATTTATTGTTCAGCTTTGATTAAAAAATTGTATCATATATTTAATTGATCTGTCAATAACTAGGTTGCCATATAAACTCCTTTGCAGATAATTTATTCAAATTTTATTGACAGTATCACCCTTAAGATTAGTTTTGATTGCTCCTATTGTAGTTAGCTTTAAATTGATTATGGGTATCGTTCACGTACAAAGGATTTATGGGATGATAAAAATACAAATACCATTTCAAATTTACAACATCAAAGCAAACACAACATTATTAAATCAAATAACAACATAATATCTTGGACTGCTTTTTAAACTATTTTTATGATACACGTACTTTGAACACTTTCTAACTATTCAAACATAAAGCTGTTTCTTTGTTTATTTATCTATATAGTTTGCAAGATACTAAAAAGCACACACTGATTAGCAACATCAGCATATATCCATTAATGTTGTCTTACAACTTATAATCTATGAACTTGATGCTCATTCCAATGTGTATAAAATAAATTAAAAAAATTTCCCAAGTTCCAACGATCGAACTATATTAACTTGGAAAGAGTATTTCTGCTTCGGCCATGCCGAAGTTGGCATCCCTATCAAGTCGTCGTTTGTTCGTGGTCCCCGAAATATGCACTACAATACACCTAAATAATAAACTTTATCTATTCGTATTATATTCAGATAGTAAAACCTACTTATAAGCTGTATAAATGTTATGAGATCGTCTTTACACCTAATCAATTGATGTTACTGCTAGTTCTCAGCAATTTAATAACATTAACCTTTGTCAAAAAATATAATTTAAGTAAATGTTATACAATATATATCACTTAAGAACCCATCGTCATATTTTTACAGCACCGTCGTCTTAGTTATAGCCGACACGCAGTAGATGACAGAGATTTGTCCACACAGGTGAGTGCAATCAAATCGCTTCAGATACAAGACAAATCTCTGAAAGCACCAAAAAACCAACAAAACTCAGAATAACATATTTGTGCTTTTGTGGATTTTATACAATAACTAAAATAATAACATTGTAATTTTAATATTGTATATTATCGTCGTCCATTTCAGGTCAATTATAAAATGCAAATGAATTTTCGGCGCATGTTTAACGATCGCAAACATCACAAAAGAAGCAAACGTGGTGCAAATAATAAGGTAAATGCTTTTAGTAAAATATTATTATCTTCAACTAATTTGATACAATTCATTTTTAGGAGCCCAAGGAGAATGTTAAGCAGAATCATGTATCTTTTCACGACTTCCAACAAAACGGCACCACCAAGCAGTTGTCCAATGGTACGAATTCAAGTTCAAACCATTCACGCAAAAAATCTTACAGAAAAAGACATTCTCACAATTCACTTAACAAATATCGTAGATTAGACATAGGTAAATGCCGCTAAAACAGCAATTCAATTTCTACAATGCACTAAAGTGAAACTGTAGCATTATTAGAAAGCAAAAATTCCAAAATTTCGTAGAATATTATATCTTAATTGAATTATAATTTCTTTCTCTATCTAGACAGCATCCAATTTGAAATGAACAATTGATAAAGTCTGAGCTTTTTTTTACATTAGCCTGATATTTTTGAAGTTTTACATCTTTTTATTGCTCCCCTTGCAAATCATTTAACATAATGTTATTAACCAGCACATCATCTTTATCTAATTTATTCCATTTTTTACAAGCATGTTACTTATTGTTTTCATAAACATGAGATTGCCTTAAGTAAAGTATTATTAGTTAAATTACGAGTCCTTTTCTTATATAATTTTCACATTTTGTCACTAACTAATTTGTACGATTTTTTTAAAATAATTTGTATGCAATTGGTTACTAATTCTAAACTCCAAAATTTTTCTTTATCTTCCCGACATTTTTATGTGCTTTACCCCGACGTCCATAAATTGGTTGATTAATTCGATTCATAAAATTTTTCACATTTAACCAAACTAATTGAAAAAAACATGAAAAATAAATCAAATCTACATTTGCCTCTGCCTCTGCCTCTGCCTTCTGCCTTAATTTCATACAAACATATTGTGTTTAACCAATGTATTAATTATATAAAGACTATATTAACGATGTGCTTAATGAAACAGCCGACGAGAGTCAACAAAATCCAAATGAGATCAATGTCATTGGACCCAGTGATGATTGGGATGATGGTCTGACATTTACAGCTAAATCATCACGTAAGTTCCCATAGCTTCTATATGTTTAACTAACTTTATTATATAAACTAATATATTTAAGCGGTTTTTCATAGTTATTATCTTCCTATTGGTTTTGGGTTATTGTTGGCTAGTCCAAACATTGCCTTACAAATGGTTTATTTATGAATATTTTTATATGTTATAATTCAATGCTGCGCCATAAATCCTTTAGAGATATATGTATACAAGATCGGCAGTTATATAGCAATAACCGATTTGTGTTTATCATAACAATTGACTACACAAAAATGCCATAAAGTGTTTTATTTGTTTTTAAACTCAAAATGGGTCGTTAACTTTAAGTGAATGCAATATAGTACACTGTCTGACACAATTTAAGGCAAAGAAATCCTCATAAGGTTCAAGATATTTTGTATAATTATTAACTGTAATATTAATTAGTTATCAAGTAGCAACATTAATTCGTTTAAAGTTTAAACACTGCTAAATAAGTAGTTAAGATCTTGTACAACATCTTTGATTTCCTTCAATTCTTCGGACAACCTGTTTTCCCCCATCAAATCTTTGCTAGACTTTTTGATGATTTCTTTTGGTTCATATTGTTTTACTTTTTTTTTTAAATTGAGCAATAAACTGAGAGTCCTTAATAAGTACAGTTGAAAATGTACCTAAATAACATGCTATAACGACAACATTTCTATATATATTGTTTTTTCCCCGTTTTATGCCTGTCCAATTTTGAATTTGAATACCATAAAAATCGTGTTGTTCGATATACCTGACACTGTTACCTGATACGTGATACTGTTAGCTGACTCGGATCGCGCCAATAATAACTCATTGATAGCGCATATACAAAACCTGCCCGGTTTTGATGCATCCAAGGCGCGCATCGTTCACCATTATGCGCCCCAACTTGAGGACGGTTCTCAGCAAGAACTCGACTCGCCGGATCCACCAGTTGGGCCCACAGCGGCTGAATTGATTCTGCCCTGGCGACGGGATCGTTCATACCAGAGCATTGGTAAACAAAATCATCAAAACCAACAACATCAGAAACAAAAATAATAATTATAATTCAATGGCTATCCGAAATTTGTACATGCACTCACATCCATATAGAAACACCATATTCATTGTTTCATCATCTTTCAAAATGAACATCAGAATTTTGAGCTCTATTCTCATACTTCTCAAGCAATTCTTTTTTTTTAAAGAGCGAGTGTAAAAAATAGTATAGAACAACATATTTTAATTCTCTCTTTCTCAATCTTAGTTGGAAATCCCCAAAGTGAAGTGATTTCGATGCATAGTTTAATCCTACATCAAAATATTAAAGCTTAAATAGTTTAAATACACCCGTTTCATAACTTACTTGCTTGTTCATTGCTTCCCGCTAATATTCTCTGAATCTAAATTCCAGTTTTAATTATTACGATATCGCTTTCTAATATTAAAGTCAAATTATATAAAAAAAAAGATTATATAAATCTGCCTTCTTGCTTCTCATGGTTTCTTTCGATTTTTCCAATAATAGCTTTATCTGATATTAAAGTTCAACTTTGAGGATACAAAAGTTAGACATCTTTCAAAAGCGACACGCTTTATTCATTGCTTCTCGCTTCTAGTTAATCACAAGATATCTATCAATTCAGTCATCTGTCATTTTTCACACACCATAAAGGAAAAAAACGATATCAAAATCATAATCTATGTATTTTGACTAGAATGCAAGCCATATACCATAACGCCTTAATCTTAGAGAAGTTACTGTACAATCGTATATAATGTATATGCCAAGCATTTCAATCAGTTACCTATGTTCAATTCAATTTATTTTTGTTGCGTTTTATTTCTATTTTTTACTGATATAAACACAATACCATACACAAATAGATATTGTACCTAAAGTTGATATAATGTTCAATGTCACTTAGATATTTCATATATATTAAAAATAGTTGCCATCAATGTCTGTCAAGCTTGATTCATTGATCAACTAATTGTAAAAACTATCCTCTTACATAAAATCGCTAAAATTGCTAGTTATCATAGTATTCCATATAAAATAATGATGATTAAGTACATGTAGATTCCATAATGTATCGCAAATTGAACAAATTGAAAGTCACATCTGACGGTATTGAAATTGAAAGCATTGAAAGCGAACCAAACAGCAAAAGCAGCATGGCATTTTTGTGCATGACAAAGTTAATTGTTGTTACCTCATTTTGTTGTTGAAAGTACTTTATTTATACTTAAGTTGAAAGTCGCGTTTACACTATACTATTAGGGCATTCCATTGGAATTCCTTTTCCACAAATTCAAACAAAATTGTTTTCAGTGTAAACGGACTCGTTAATCAGGTTTTTGGGGAAAACGAATCGAATCGAATGTCGCATGTGTTGATATGAAATAATATAAACTTTAATGGTAGGGAATTGGAAATTTTGAGAATTAATACAAATTTTTATTTGCATTTTATAATTATAAGGATACTAAGTACTTAAAATTTAAGAATTATTAAGTATAAGTTGCAATTGTAATATTAAGTTGTTAATTATTATTTCAATAAAATTACTTTTGTTGAATTTAACGTTTCATTTGTTAGTTCAAAGAGATTTCAGGCACACATGCGACTGAAGATACTCAGGTTATATTTCGATATTTCGAGTTCCGATTTGGAGAAGCATTGATTCCCTTCACTATCATTTCAAGCCATGATTCACTTGGCACTTCCAAGTGATTCACAGTCGATTCGATTGCGTTTTGTGATTTGCAGAATTTTGTTATGTCAGACTTTTAGTTTAAGGCACTTTGTTCTTGTTCTTTCCTTCGTATTTGTTTTTCTTTTCCCTCGATTTATTGTAGTTACCAATAACTGGGCTTAAGACAATCTTCAATTGCGCTGCATGCCAAAAGCGTCTATGATTATATATCCACTATAACTCCTTGTATTTTATCTCTCATTGCAAAATCGTACAGTTGCCGAGCATCCCATACCCGAGGAGGATCGCAATCTATCACGGGACTCGGATGGTGAAAGGCGTGTGGCCACGCCCACAGCCACCGAGTCACAGCTGCCGTGGAAGCGACAAGGTGATGAATGCACCGATGCCGTGCAACAGAATGAGTTTCCCGCCTGGGCCTCCAACAAGGAGTACTTGGCCTATAATTCGCCTAGTGCCACATTTCTAGGTAAAGTAAAATCAATTTTATTTCTACAATTTTATTCAATTTTATGGAATATGTAGGGAGAAGGGGTTTTGAAACGGGCAGCTTATAACACCGAAAGTACAATTACCGTTACCGTTACCGTTTCCACTTACCGTTTCGATTTCAAACTATCTGCTATTTGATTTTCTGTAAATTGGCTGTAAATAAAGAGATATGTATGTCTATTTACATACTTCTATATTAGCACAGAAGAAACGTTTGTAAATATCCGGAAATATTATATGTATAGATTATATACTTAGTTATTTCTTATTTTATTTAAGTGCACCAAACATTGAGCCAAGATACAAAATTTAAGAAAAAAATTCAAATTTAAATTGAAAATATTTGTGATACACGTGTACAATTATTCTGTGTTTTTAATTCGTTTCTGTTTTGGTAATTTTCCTCAACTTTGTTTTTCTTCTCTTTGCCGCATTGTTTATACTTTGGTAACTGTTGCCCCACAAACCACAACCACAAATCCACAACAACAACACAATGTGCTTGCAACCAATGAACCAACTTACAAAAAACCAAAAAAAAAAAAAAACACATCTAAAGGTGGTATAAACAAGCCTAAACAGCCCAAGTCCGTCATAGGTCTGTTTCGACGTGAAAGTTGCAGCTCAAAGGCTGGCAGCATTGGCATTGGCAGCAGCAGCGGCGCCGTCGATGCCGTCTCCAGTTTGGATCCCATGGTTGTGCCACCAATTGCCATCAATCCGAGTACGGCGCCATCAACGTCCATGCCCAATCCGCGACTCGACAATCGATCGCAGTCCATCTCGTCAGGCACCTTGGGCAGCCATCTGGTTGGACCCGATGGCCATACCGGACCCTTTCCGGTCACCGCGAGTCATCGACGCAACGTGCGACGCGGCTCCATGTTGGAGCTGAGTGGGTAAGTGGTACACAACTCCGGCACATGCCACACTTGCCACATGTCTCTGTTGTCCCACTGGTACACAACAACACAAATAACAATGTGTGTGTGTGTTTGAGTGTGTGTTTATATCTGTTGCATGTTATTCGTTTTTCGTTCGTCTTTGTAGCTAATTTATGCATTGTAATTTTAGTAATAGAATTATTTGTTACTCGCTTCAAGCTTCGCGAGTAGTTTATAACCTTTAACTTATACATTTAAACATATGTAATAACCGTAATTAATACAAAAATAACAATTTACCTAAAATGTACATTGACAAGTTTTAGTTGAGATCAAATCAAACTAAACTCTGTCTGTCTTATAAATACTCGAACTCCATATCGGAATCCCAGTACAATCCCTTATGATTATATAAAAAGGACTTAATTATAATCACGCAATCACGCCGAAAGAAATATCGGTTCAAGTTTCGGTTTCGGTAGGTCCCGAAACAATAATTTTCGTAAACTTGTTTATTTCGCTTTTGTCCTTTTGATTCTGGTATCAGCTACGTGATTTTTTAATAAATTTCTCTACAAAACCTTTCCAAGTTTTATACATTTTCTAAATATATACAAGTTTATATATATAAATCGTACTAATTACTGTTAATTTGCGGTGTATTGCCAGAAATCTGCAAGAGTGTTCAATCTTTGTCATTTTAAATAAGCCTTTATTTTTTGATTAATGTCCCATTTATATTTTCCCACTTTATAAATTTAAAGCTTCATCTTTGTCTCTCAATAAATTGGCATGGAAAGTTTTTTCGATTCTCAAAAATGTTGTAAAATAAAACGAAAATAATATTTATATAATTTACAAAAAAATTTACATTAGATATTCAACTAATTGCTGATCTGCTGTTTTTTTATTTAAAACTTTTAGCTAGATTTTTGGTTTAGCTTTGTTGCCACAGAAACCAAGCCTAATGTGATAAAATTAAATGATTATTTTCGCATTTCTAATGTGTATATTTTCAATATTTTCGGGATATTTTGTAAATGTGTTTTAACTGTTTATTATCTGTGTGTGTTTCTCAATCCAATCTCAATCCGATCCCAAATCCCGAACTCTCAACTCGTCTTGCTCTGATGGTTAAACTTTGCAGACTTATTTCAACTGGACGCAGACCCAGTAGAATTTTGCTCTGTAGTCCAGGAGCTCATAATTTGCTAGAGAACACAACAACAACATCAACAACAACAACAACAACAACAATAACAGCAACAACAAGCACTACCAACAATACCAATTCAACTGCAAATTTAATAACAATAACTCCAACCACATCAACAACAAATTCAACTCCAACTCCAACAACAACATCAACAGCAATTGCAACAAGAGTAACTAATATCTCCCCGAGCAACTCATCAACAACAAACTACAGCTCCCCGACATCGGAGAGTAGCGGAGCTACGTACTATTCCAAGTAATCCCAGTGCCTAAGTAATAATACAAGGGCAAAAACGCAACTAAAGCCGGCCAATGTCGAATTTCAACAAAGTTCTAACTTAACACAAAAAAAAAACAAAAAAAAGAACTAAAAGAATATTACAAATTATTATCGTTAACATAAAAAACTTTACAATTTGTAAATATCTTGAAATTCAAAGATCAGTCAAAACATATCATTCGTATTCAGACTCAATTTCCGTTTCAGTGTAGATTATAATTAGTATAATTTACTGAATAGTCCTCATCTCAGTTGAATTGGTTAATACATTTCTTTAATTGCAAATATTTATTAGATTTCTTAAATCCACCAAGAAATTCTCTGGCAATTGGCAAATACTTCATCTCAACTCACAATCATTTCAATATTACGTATCTACTCTCAATTCTGAACAATCAGTTAGTTTAGGTTAGGAACTAAACCCAATGATTAAACTCTGTATACAACTAACTTGCTTTTATATATGTTTTTCACGTTTTGTCTTGTCTATTTTTACTAAACTCCTGATGCAATTTCCTAAGATTAATCCACTAATTTGCAACCTTATCAATATTATTATTTGCTTTACGGCTTTTATGTGTAATATTTTATTTCAATTATATTTTTAGCGCCGTTTCACTTGATTCCGTAAAGCTGTAAACTCCGCAGCCCCCAGTAAACCCCCTTAAATTACAAATTATTATAATAGATAATTTAAAAAGCATAGAATTTACTTAAGCTTTCGCTTTTAGAGCATAATTTATAAATATGTAGGATTATGTGTAAGTATTTTCATTTGCGTTATTTAAATACTAGGCAGTTCTCAGACTGTGCTAACCCTTTAATACTCACGTTACAATGTCTAAACTCACAAAATATTATGGTTTTCTAAAAAGTTTATCTTAAAGATTCAAAATGTTGCCACCTTGTGGTTAGTAAGGCCACATTTCAAATTAATCCTTAATCATATTCACGAAAAGTAGGCAAATTTTATTACACAAAAATAATAACAAAATTAAGGAATATTTGTGTTGAAAGTCTAAGCAGTATTTTCGCAGCTATTTTATTTTTTTAGTACCAAAGCTAAGAATATTTTATAACAAATAAAATCAAGAGAAACAAAAAGTAGATTAACTTTTTACCATTCAAAAAAATAGCAAAACATAATATTGAAAAATTGCATACAATATGTACATATCAGTTTTAAATGTCTTAAATATTTTATTGTCACTGTTATATGTGCTACGCTTCAGTTATACAACGCTTTTGTTATACAAGTTCAACTGTTCTCTCAATGCCTACGCTTATATTTATTACTGCACAATTGTGTTTTAGTGTTAATTTTGATAATAAATGAAAATTTTATTAAAATGCCAAAAGATAGCTGGTATTTTATATATTTACATTTTATATTTCGAACTCATTACTTTTTGTTATATTCTTGTACATCTTTACATTATTTTTCCAGTTTATTTTATTTACTTTTGTAGTCAGCAGTATTAAAACAAATACCAACTTATAACTACTAGAACTATAAGTAATGCTTTTTCCTACCAAATTATAAGTAGAGTTATGTTCATTTAGATTATTCGTAATTTTATATTAAGCAAGGATCTGTTAGTTCCTTCCGTAGAGGTTCCAGCAAATTAATTATATTTCTTCTCTCATTGTAATTCATAATGTCATAGTTCGTTGCATTAATCAAAATTGATCTCACAATTGACATTAACTTTCTACGCCTTCTCTTCAAATCCATTGCCCCACCAAACCAACCAAACGCACACAACAACACAACAATCACAGTGACACAATACCCGAGGAATCGACCTATCAGCACGGACACTCCAAGTCGCTATGTGAGCCCTCCGATGGCGATGATTGGGATGGAGTACCGTTGGCCACCACCGCCTGCGCCCGCAGCGCAAAGAGCGAGAAGCAGATGCACAGCGGAAGAGAGCCCCTCCTGCCACGTCTAACAACCACACCACGTGCTCAAATACGACACAAGAACGCCGGAGCGGTAGGCGGATCTGCGGTGGGCGTGCCCGGTAGTAAGAATCAGGTGACAACAGCGCTGTTGGACTACGAGGACACGGACAGCGACACAGATGACGACGACGATGATGATGATGAAGGAGAAGACTTTGATTTGTACGATGATGAGAATATTGTGGTCACCACATTCACAACGCCCGCCACGCCACGCCTACACGAGCTGGGCAGGCGATCGGGATCAGGTGGCGGGGGGGCAACAACAACCACAACAACGACAAGCATTCGTCTGACCCGCAAAAACGATGAGAGCATCATTTGAGTGTCGAGCAGCGAGGAGGATGCAGTTGCTCCATCCCGTTGGAGAGGTATTTTTCAATATGAAATGTTTTACTGAGGTCAGCAACGATTACCACATATAGTACGTGTGTAAACATAATTAGACATATAAATATATACAGTTCGATATATAGCAACAAGAAATTGTGAACAAAAAGCTGCAAAAATTTTCAAAATGGTTTAAAACAAAAAGCTTTATAATTAATACCAATAACAAATTGTATATAATAAGAGCAATTATCTAGTACGATTAATATAAAACTTTTAGTTCTTTCGCTTTCTACACATTTACTTTTATAACATTTCAAATTTCACTTTCAAATCAATTTCTCCATAAAATATATAGCATACTTTTTGGGGCTCAATTCGATTGATGAGTGGAATTGGGAATGTCTCAGACTAACTTCCAGCATTGTTTTTTATTGCTGCTGGCAATTGTTAACTAATATATTCATTATAAATTCGTATAGTTAATGCTAATGTGTTCCAGAAAACAATTGTGTAATAATTAACAATGTAGCCAAAGTTCAGATTAAGTTAATTGTCTGTGTGGTCCTTTTTTTTAGTTTAGAAAAAATGTATAATGTAATCAATATATATAAATATATGCATTGATTTATATTTTAAGCTGTGTTGCTAACGTTACTTAGACGCGATTAGTTCAATTTTAGTCGTACTAAAACTAAAAGTAAACTTATTATATTCGGACAGTGTAAAAAGTAAACTGAAATTAGTTAAAAGCCGCAAAGAGTCGAAAGTTATAGCTAAACCTAATAAAAGATAATAAAAAAAAAAAAAAATATTTATATAAGCCAACTAATAGTACTTACATTCATATACATATATAACTATGTATAGCTAACCTATTTAGCAAGAGTTATGTAATTTATAAATTATTTTTGTAAACATTTACGAGCCTCAACTAATGTGAAAAGGTAAAAAACGAGATGAGAGGAAAAGAGTTTGGTCCTTAAGGACTTCAGGAATAATTATATTGTATAGGTACGAGTAAGCGTGACTTTTGATCGATAAAATAAACAGCAGAATTCAATAAACAATGGAAATAAACAAGTTCAATATTAAGTCAAATATAGACAAACTAACGGAGGGCTGCAAACCAAATAACATTTTGGTATAGATTCCCTTGTTAAATAATTCTTTAATTAAGCTTGTGAGTTTTTAGCTTACATTTATTAAAATTAAACGATTTGATTTTAGCTCACAAACATTCAGTTTATTCTTTCGGTCTTGGGTTAAAACCCCATCTAGAAAACTTAATTTTTATTAATTTGTACACGCGCTTGGTACCAAATCATTATTTAATAACTATTACGTATTCGATTCCAAGAAATTGCCTTCAAAATATGCACCTTAGCTCAGAACTAAACTTTGTTCAATTGCGATTATTCAGTTGTGAAGAAGCTGTTAACTAATCATGTTTAGTTTATTAAAAAGTCGAAATCCATTTATATAATAGAAAGACAATAAACAGCTACAAGAAATTGCATTGCGGAATTTCTTGTAAATTGTCATTTCACAACAATGTAATATTGGAAAAAAAATATATATAATTGAAAAAAAATAATCAGAGCTGTGTTACTAATGAGCGCGTTTTCTATATAAATTTAGCATTATGCACAATCTGTGAAATGGAAAAATTGTTGACATAAGAACTTTATATAAAAAACGACAGCTCATAGATTTTGCTTCAGAGCATAACTATAAATAAACTTAAAATTGAATTCATGCAAATAGAAACGAGAAACATGTTTGCAATTTTCATACTGTAGGCCTTAAGTTGTGCATATTTAAACAAATAACTAAATAAATGATAACTAATTGCAAAATTCACAAAAATTAATTAGCAAACACAAAAGAAACCCGAAAACAAATTGAATAAAAATAAATTGTAAACTGTTAAACTGATTTTAAATATTGGTATAAGTGAATTTTACTAAAAATAAATGCAAACGAAAATCAAATAAATTAAATTTGAATTTTTTCTCAATACGAGTAGAAATACATAAGAATCAATATTTAGCACCAGCATTGCCATCGTTTTTTGGGCATCTGCCAATCAACAGTGACGTCACGGCCCAAAAGACGATTATCGTTATCGTGAATCATGGCCCTGGCCATGGATTCATCGCACTTGAAGCTGACGTAGGCACAGCCCATCATCTCACCGTTGCTACGTTTTGAAATATGTACCGACTGAATTTTTCCGTGTAATCTGTCATCCTCAGTGGGAGGTCTTCGTTGAGGCATGCCACGCAAATGTTGCCACAGACGCTGTAAAGAACATCTTCGGTTTGAACTTTCTTGGGATTTACTTGCGGATGAAGGTACGGAAACGGGACCGGGCACAGGCACAGATTTGGGCTCTGCGTAAGTACAGAATCAGAAGGAATATCTAGAGAATTGAAAATATGTTACAAGAAGTTACAATCGAAAACGTTCTGAGTTCTACTTTCAAATATAATACTCAGAAACGTCTCCGAAAAGTCTTAATTTTACAGAGAAATATGGTAAAATTGGAATTCAAAACAGCTTTGAATAATATTTATTCGTAAAAGCAACCACCACTAAATAATTATAAACGTAATTCTCAAGTTTTGTATTTTTTTTGAAATTCCGTTTATACATTTATTTCACCAAATATTTGTGTTTTTTTTTTCATCATAATCTTAATTCTTTTTGAAACTGATATAGTTTAATTGGTTTTATATATTCTTTTTGCATTTCTTGAAGAACTCTGTCTATATTTGTATGTATATAAGTAAGTATTTATGCATGTGTTAATGTATGTCTATGCTGACAACACATATACATTGCACATTTTATATACTGTATATATGTATGTATATCATAAATGTAAGTATGTAGGTAAATATGTATATCGATGGTCACCATTTCGCATTTAAAGTGTATGAGTGTGTGAGAGTGTCTTTGTGTGCTAGCTAATGCATACATTAAATTTAGCTATTTTGTTAATATTTTTGCTTATTTCTTTCTTTATTTAAATTTTTAGGTTAATAATATATGCTTTACTGCTTATTTAAATTCATGAACTCTTTAACGATTAAACAAATACGCGTATATGAGCATTTTCAGAGCTGTTCCGAACTTTGCATTCGTCGCAATTCACAAAAAAATATTTGAAGCAAACTTTAGTGACTATCTATAGATTATGAATAAATCGAAAACAAAGGTTTTCCAATCGAGTCTGCGTTAAAATAATGCTATAAGTGAAATTGTGAAAATACTGCATGAGTGAAATTCGGAACAGACCTGTATTTATTTATGTGTGTGAGTGTGTTTGTGTGTAGTAGGCTCTAGAAAAAGTGTGCATTTCATACATACATTCTGGTAAACACAAATTGCTATTTTCCTCTATTTAACATTTTGCTAAAGAAATTTTGTAGTTTTTCCTAAATATATCATTGTTTATGCATATATATTTTTAAATTTTTTTTTTTTGTGTTTATTAACTTATAATCAAACCAACTTTAGCTACATATATGTATATGTATGTTTTAAGTGCATACCAATAGAGTCAGATTATTAGAATCCTGCTTTCGTTTTCTAAAGTTACACAGAACTGTATTGAATTCCTTTCCAAATCGTTTAAATCGAAATAAATAAATAATTCAATTAGTATATTCACAATGAATTCAACATTTGTGTAAATAAAATTCGAAAGTGGAACTGAGAACAGCCCTGAGGTTGCCATAGACGCATATATATACATATATGTATAGTTGTTGTATGCAATAACAAGTTTCGAGTAATAATCTTCATGTTACATATGTACTGGATATCATTTTCTTGAAAGGCAATTGAGAGTGGGCTTTATAAATATGTAAGTATATATTTATATCATTGGGAGTACATTTTAAGATAGACTATCAGGCTTGTTCCATAAATACAAACCAATCGAAAACTACTGAAAACACACATGATTTTTGGTTCGTTTTCGTTTGATTTACATTTCTGGAACATCCCTGCATAACTGTAACTAGCATTAAACTGACGCACAGCATAACAGAATATAACATGAGTATATGTATGTGTATATGTAAGTATGTATGTAGTATATTTATATATAGCTAAATTGCAATTGGAATAATCGTACAGCATACGTGATATTTGATCTACACAATTTTTATACAATATCAGTTTTTATACAATACTTTGATAGACAGATTTGCAAACAATTTCAACATTTATTTGATAATAAATACAAACTAATTTAAATATGGCAGTTGATATAAGCGCTTAAAGTAGTAGACAGCAATAAAAAAAATTATTAACTAAACATATGATTATGATTAAGCAACTGAAGGTGCTATTCAGGTCTGTTCCGAATTTCCTTATCGAATCAATTCCCGCAGAATTATCTAATGCATACTTTTAGGATCGTCGAAAGCCTAAAAGCCAAAGCAAAGAGACTCGATAGTCTCTTAGCTGAGTAGGTGAAATAGATTCGAAAGGGGAATCCAGAACAGGTCTGATCTATTATCATTACCAATACTGTTGTTCCATGTGTAAGCATCGATTAATATCAAACTGTTTTCCATACAGATTAAATATATAAGTGAATGGTCATCATGCTTAGTATTTAGTTAACAATTAGTATCGCGATAGACAATATATAAATATATATATATATATTTATATATACAAATACATATGCATATTATTGGAAAACACGGAAAACCATCATTATATAAATATTTTTTTTGTATATCTTTAGATATTTAGTATATGTATTATTCATTTAGGTATTTGGGGAGGAAAAAACACTTTATATATTTATGTATGTATGTATGCTATTAGGTTTTGTATTGGCTTGAAACACACATCTAAGAAAACGGAAATGTAATTGTCCTTTGATATATTTATGTATCTCTCATTTAATATGCATATTATCTAATGTATATTCTTTTAAATATGTATGTAACTTGAATTGAATTTTATTATAATTTTAAATGGTAATTTGGTTGATTACATATATGTAATTTGATTCTATATGAGAACAAGATATATATCAGAGCTCTAAGTAATCATCCACTACTTACTAAGAACTGCATTAAATATATGATTGAAATTATATTTGTCTGCTTTTCATATCGAGAGATATATTAAAATTTATAGATTTTAGATCATGTCTACGCTGTTAGTCAAAAATATAAAGCAGGAAGGATTTTAGAATTATAAACTTTAAGAAACATTTTCAAAACTCAACATATTTTTATTTTTTTTTTGGAAAAAACCATAGTAAACATTTAGCGCTTGCTGCCAGTGAATAATAATCTCTTTGCACTTCTTAATCTCATGCAAGCTTAAAAAAAACTTAGATAAATTTGCCGCTAAATTTGGAATACAGCTAGATAATTTAATGTAGTGCGGTTGAACTTAATATATAGATTCGACTCTTATCAAGTCGTATGTATTTGTTGCTTTTGTTGTTGTAGATGTGACTGTAGTTGTTGTCGCTTATAGACCAAAACCGATGGCTCGTTATACGTTTCCTGTGCGCAGCATGTTAAGATTTTGAATTTAAGATTAAAATAGCATTTAATTAGTTTTCTTTATGTACAGAATAATCATGTATGTATGTATATATTGTATAAATAATAGTAAAGTAGACGATAAAAAGTGTACAAAATAAATACAAAATCAATGGACTACACAATACACAGATGCTCGTACGTATGCAATTAAATGCAAATCATTATCAAATATAGCTAGAGATTGGCTAACAAGGATACAATGTGTTGAAGGGCATTTTAACTTAAAATTAAATAATTGCTAAACAACTAAATAATAACAATAAACAATAGATACAAAATTTGAGAATAGATATTGCAACAATTTACAACTAAACATCAAATGAAGACAATTTTAAGAACTTGGCGAGAATAAATTGGCATTACTTATAATATAAAAAGGACAAAAAAAATATAAATAAACCAACGAAATACAAATATTAATTGGAATGTGTGCGGAGCATGAGAGAGCGTTTTAGGAAACTACTTATAAGGCATCGTCATGGTTGTTTTGTGGAAGAGTATAGGTGTTATGCCAGTTTTTCAGGAGATTCATTTTGATTTTGTGCCATTCTGTTTCGCTGTCTTACCGGACGTCACAAAAGGACCCACGTAGTTGCTGGGAAACAGCCCGGAGAGACCATTCAGTTCGCCGCGCCACCACTCCGGCTCATCGCGACCCAGGACGCTAATGATATCATCCTTATCGAACGATAACTCATCATCGTTTTGTGCTTTGTACGGATATAGCGCAATCACCTTATCTGCAATAGAATTAATATGATTAGCGTAGTTCCACATGTTAAGAATTTGTCGCAAACAAACCCAAAATTTGTTCGGTCATCTCAATGCGGCTGCCGGAGACGGGCGTGTTTCGACCACTGTTGCGTCCACCCTGCAACACCTTTACATAGGTGGCAGGGAACCAGCCTATCTGACGACGTCTGCCCTTGGCCTGCAACTCGCCCTCCCACCAACCGGAATCGGTTTTCTTGCGTATCATTATCAACTGGCCGCGTGTCAGCGACAACTGTTCTGTGCTAGTGGCCTCATATGGAGCAATAACTTGTGCTATCTCGGAACGCTTGGCACGCATGCCCTGCAAAGCAATGATGGGATTGAGGTTGGATTAGTTAACAGCGTTTAAACACAAAATAAATGAAACTATATTAATCAGGGGTGCCACAGAAATCCCTTTCAACCAAGAGTTGACTAAAAATAGTTTCTAAGCTATTTTCTCTGGCACCCCTGTATGTGTAAATCAACTATTTACGGGTGTCATGGAAGAGGTGCGTGACATGGGCCGGCTGTAGCTCTCGGCCGGTTCGTTTGGTGACTTGGACTGCGTATTTATCTGCGATACTTCAGTGTCTACATCTTCGTTTGTATGGGACTCCTCCAGCTCAAGGGTCTGTGGCTGTGGTTGTGACTGTGGTTGCGACTGTGATAGCGACTGTATTTGCGGCTGTATCTCTGGCTCAGCGGCAAAGGCAGTGGTGCCATTGAGTGTCACCTCCTGGACAGCGTTCAGCATGATGTGATATGGTATTTGGGTTGAAGGTTTTGTTTTAGCACATGAAAAGCATTGGATTAGTAGATGAGCACATGAAGGTTAACCACGACATGGAGTTGTTAAATATTCTCACCTGCTCTGCAGCCTCAAGTGGATCAGGCACCACAGCAGATTCGATCATAGTAGTTGCCGTAGCTGTTGCTGTTCCCACATCTGCCTTTTGCACGTAGTTTGATGGGAACATGCCAGTGCGATTGCCAATGGTGCCCGTCCACCATTCGCCCTCCTTTTTGATAACCATGACCATTTCGCCAGCGCCGAAGCTTAAGTCACCTTCTTCGGCTGATTCATAAGGATATGCGGCTATATAATACTCGACATCACCTGCTGCTGCCGCAGTCGTGGCTAGCTCTGACTCCACCGGCAAGGCGTTGGTGTCATTATAGCTTTCTGTCACGGCTGCTGGCTCAGCAGCAATTGCCGAGGTCGTTGACTCATCCTCAATCTTCTCGACGTAAGATTCAGGGAACCAACCAGTATGGCCATTAATTTCTCCCGCTAACCAACCAGGCTCTGCATTCTGTTCCAATGGTACTAAAATTAAATCGCCCGGCACAAATGTAATCTCCTCCGTATTGCGCGCATTGAACTCATAGACAGCACGATATTTAACAAATCCTTCCGGTGCTGGTCCACTGAGATCAACAGGCGGTGCCGTCACAGCAGCAGCTGTGTCATTACTAAGTCCATAGCCGCCATAGGCATCAACAGCCGCTGGTTCACTGGTCGCAGTGGTGCCCCAAGTGCTCCCAGTGTCCCAGGCGGTAGTAGAGCTAATTGTAGACGTTTCATTCTTGCGATTATATTTCAATTCCAGCACCGAAGTACGCTCAACATCGTACTCCTTGTACAGATCTTCGCATTTGGTGATTAGCGCCGAGAGTTCGGCCTTTAATTCCTGCATTGTAACATCGTTTGTATTGAGATCCTCCTTTTTGGATTCAATCTCCATTTTTATGTTTTCCACCTTGTCCTTGATTTGCTTGATCAGCAGCTGCAGTGGAAATATTCAAATTGTTAATTCTGATTCTTGGTAATTAATGAATGAAAGGCTATATCGATTTAGCTCTCAATCACGATAATGAATATGTATATCTTCTGCTCACCTGCTTGTGTGCAAACGCTGCATTTAGCTGCTCCTGCTGAGCTGGGTCTCCAGCCATTGCACCGCCGCTGACTTTGCTCTTGGCATCCCATTTGCCTCGCTCCTGTGTCAACTGGAGAAGCTTGGCATTTTGCTCCTTGATGCGTGCCTTCAGCTGTGCCATTTCGCTCATCGAAGTGTCGCGCTGTGTGCGCATTCCATCGATAACCGACTTGACATTGGTGACCCCAGCTCGTGTGTCGCAAATCTTTTGCGAAAGATCCTTAATCTGTAAAGTTTACGAACAATATTAGGTGGAATTCTGGGAGTTGGTATTGACCAAGTTTCTTGCCTTTTCGTTAAGCGTGCTAAGTTCCACATTGAGCTGAGTGTTGTGTGCCTTTTGCTTGAGGACGCGCTCCTGTTCCCGCTGCTTCTGTGCGTTCATTTCGGCAATGCGTGCCTGCTCCCATTCCTGTTGACGCTGCTTCTCCAACTCTCTGTTAAGCAAGGTACATAAATAAATAAGTAAATATGATTATATTATGGGAATTTTTACGAGATATAAAGCTCACTTTCTAGCTGCCTCCTTGGCTTCCAGCTCACGCTTTCGTTGCTCCTCTTTCTCCATTTCGATTTCACGTTGTCGTTGCAACTGACGCTCCAGTTCCTCCTGCTGCTTGCGCTCGGCTTCCAGACGTGCCTTCTCACGCTTGTCCGCCTCCTCGCGCTCCTTGCGCTCACGTTCTTCACGCTCCTTCCGCTGTTGATCCTCCATTAGCTTGCGCCTGCGATCGAGCTCCACTTTGCCCTTTTCATAGTTCTCCTTGCGCTTGTCCTCGAATGAAGCTGAAATATTACAGAGATTATAGATATCTACAGAATATCTACTAAATTACACTTACTTTGTGGCAAGCCCGCTGCTGGATCAGCGTCAGACATTGCTCCACCTTGTGAGGACACCGACGTATGTCGGGAGGCAGGCTGCGAGCCTGGACGTGAACTAACACCAGAAACGGAGCCCGGACGTGACTTGATCTTGCGCAAACTAGGCGGCACCCAATCCAAGGGTAAAGTGACGGGTATCTTCTCGCCGGCCATAGCCTTCTCACACAAAAACATGGCCAGAATGAACTCATCGCAACTTAGCCGGCCATCACCATCCACATCGGCGAGTGTCCAGATTTGCGCCAATGTCACCTGTGGTAGTTTACTCTGTACCAGAACGCCGCGAGCCTGGGCGCCCGTCAAGTAGCCGGAACGTGTTCGATCATTGGCATTGAATACCTGCGTATATTTACGTTTCTGTGCCGCCTGCACCGCCCACTCCGCTTGACTGTAGACGGATAGAGGGGAATCAATAATGTGTTATTAATATAATATATATGTGCTACTTACGGCGACTCAATGGATGGAGCACGCTCTGAAATGGACATATGCCGACTAGGTGGATTGCTTTGCGGTGGCGAGACAATCGCTGCGGGCACAGCAACAGGAGCAACAGCAACCGGCGCCACCACAGCTGGAGGAGCTATGATAGGAGCCGGCACAGCAGCCGGCACAGAAGCAATGCTCTTAAGCGGATCTATTGGACTCATCGAGCTGGTCGAACCACGTGGCGTCATTGTAGGCGTTTGGCCGCCAACAACAGGATCCGTCAGAGAGCTGAGCAACGTGGGGGGCAGTGTTTTGGGAACTTCCATGCCACGCAGCTTTAGATTGATAAGCTTGCAAGCTATGCTGAACTCATTAATGTTCATTTTGCCATCGGAATCCGTGTCAGCCAAAGCCCTGCAAGAAGATACAGCACAAACATCGTATTAGAGATGTGCGTTAGTCGTGAGAGTTGAAAGTTTTTAAATATCAAAAAACAAAATTAGACTATTTTAGACACAATGAAAATTTAATAACCTTGCAGATTGCTGCACTTAATTTTTTATTATAGATATTTTATAGATTGAACAGAAACAGATTAATAGATTTATACATTGTGTGAAAAAGTTATAGTAGATGAGCTCAAAAAAAAAAAGAGTATAATAACACAGAATATTTTCAGCTTATTTTCAGAGTACATCGTGCTTTCACGCGTGATCGTGGCATCGCTTTGTCTTGCGTACTCATCTCTATTTCATATCAAAAGGAACCAAACAAACAAAACAGTGTCAGCAGTATTTCAATTTCATATACATAATTTCTTATCGGTTGGCGTTGACGCCTTAAATATTAACGCGAATTATAAACAAAACATATGAGTCATTACTCACCATATTTGACCCAAGATCAACGGCGGCAACTGAGACTGCAAAAAGAATCCTTTCGCCTGGGCCCCAGTTACGAAGCCGCCCTGCGGTTGCAGTGCTCTGAACTGCTCCTGATACTTGAGCTTTTCACGTTGGGTTACCGCCCACGCGTCAACCGCTGGATTCATTTTCTTGCCTTGTATTTCGAGCCTTGTTGTGTGCTGTCTACTTTAAGTCTTCGCCCAGAAAGCGAGTGCAGGTTAAGTTTGCTTTTTTTCTATTGTTCGCAATATTCTTTCGCTGTATACGTATGTGTGTCTTCGGTTCTATCAGTTTATGCCTTTACTGGCGCTGGCGAAAAGCGTGTGTATTTCTCGTAACCGACTCTGACTCCCCCACAACAAACTTGCTTACAGTTGTGTGTGTGTGTGTGATTTGTTCTTGTTTAATGCGCTCTCTTCGGCCGCTGAGTACACATCAAATAAATGTCATGCTCCTCTCCTCCACTGCACACACACACACTCGCTCACACTGGCTTACGCTCTTTTACTATTGAGTATCCGTTTTACTCCCACAACCCCACAAATTTTCACAATGGATTTTTATGGTTCACCTAAAATGCAATTGCAAATTGTTAGAAACAAATAACTGTGCATCACATTAACAATAAGAAACAACAACAGCAGTTGAATATTCTGCACCCTCAACTCATAATAAATATTTAAACTGTTTCAGAATTATCGCCGTATTTTAAGTGGGCGTTTTAGTTACTCAAAAATTTCACTTTAGTTGTGTTTCTATTGATTTGTTTTTTTTTTACTATCTGCTGTAGAGTTATGCGATGTGTGCAGAGTTGCAAAGCTGGATGAATATCGACCAATATATCGATCTATCGATTGTTTCACAAATTTTAACATAATCGATCATTTTTAAAACATCGACATTGTAGATTTTTTCTTCTGGGATTCAAGCCATATAGCCATTTTTTAGCTATTTTTCATCGCAGTTTCAGCTATTTTTCGGACTTCCATCCAGAAACAGCTATTTTTCCTCTCACACGCTTTGTGTTTGACTTCAGCACGTTCTTTTCTCAACGAGCACGTGTTGCGACTGGTAATATTCGCTTAAATAAGGATAAAGAATATGTAACAAAATGTCGGAAACTTCAGAAGACGACCAAGCACAATTGCAAACGAGCGAAGAAGAGCTAAGTGGTGACGAAGAACAGGAGAACACAGATGCTGAAGAGGACGATGGCGCTGAAAATGCTGATGAACACACGGATAATGACTCGGAGCACGCTGACGATGAGGAAAAACCGACAATGGACGAAAAGGCGTTAACATGGAAAGATCTTGTAAATAACTCAATAGAACCAAGCAGTTTGTAGTTTCTAATTATGTTCATACATATATATTTAGGGTCTACACGATACACTGTGCAAGGCTTGCGAGGAGCTCAAATGGAAAGCGCCTTCAAAGATTCAAAAGGAAGCTATACCTGTTGCATTGCAGGGCAAGGATGTCATTGGCCTGGCCGAAACCGGCTCTGGAAAGACGGGCGCCTTTGCCTTGCCCATCCTGCACTCGCTGCTCGAAAATCCCCAGCGTTATTTCGCACTCGTGTTGACGCCAACTCGTGAATTGGCTTTCCAAATTGGCGAACAGTTTGAGGCTTTGGGTGAGTGTTTAATTATTTAATTATACATCAATTTCATATGGGTAACTTATACGAATTGGAAATAAATAATGAAAATATTAGAAATAATCTATTTCAAATCAAATGCATCCTAGTAACGATTTGTATCCATATTTTGGATTTTATATTTTAATTATTCTCCAAGTTCGTATAGGGAATCAATATATGTATCTATTATACGCCCAATACCATGATGTTAAACCATTTTTGATTTTATGTTTATAAACGAAAAAGGTGAAATTATTATTTATTATTTTCGTCACTACCTCTGAGTATAATTGTCGATAATAACTAAAAGTACAAACAGTATTCGCATCCTTTTCAAATAGAATCTTTTGTTTCTTTTCTCAAAAAGGCAGCGGCATTGGCATCAAATGCTGTGTTGTGGTCGGTGGCATGGATATGGTTGCACAGGGTCTGCAGTTGGCTAAGAAACCACATATAATCATTGCCACGCCTGGTCGTCTAGTGGATCACCTGGAGAACTTGAAGGGCTTTAATTTGAAGGCCATTAAATACTTGGTCATGGACGAGGCCGATCGCATACTCAACATGGACTTTGAGGTTGAGCTGGACAAGATTCTGAAGGTGCTGCCACGCGAGCGTCGAACATTTCTGTTCAGCGCCACGATGACCAAGAAGGTGAAGAAACTGCAGCGTGCCTCGCTGAAGGATCCCGTCAAGGTGGAGGTGTCCAACAAATACCAAACCGTCGACCAGCTGCAGCAATATTATCTCTTCGTACCGGTCAAGTACAAAGATGTGTACCTTGTGCACATACTGAACGAATTGGCCGGCAACAGTTTTATGATCTTCTGCAGTACTTGCAACAACACCGTGAAGACAGCTCTAATGCTCCGTGCCCTCGGACTGGCCGCAATACCATTGCATGGTCAGATGTCACAGAACAAGCGATTGGCGGCTCTCAACAAATTCAAGGCCAAAAATCGTTCCATACTGATATCAACAGATGTGGCCTCACGTGGTCTCGACATTCCACACGTGGATGTGGTTGTCAACTTTGACATACCCACACACAGCAAGGACTACATTCATCGTGTTGGTCGCACGGCACGTGCAGGTCGCTCTGGCCAGGCCATCACAATAGTTAGCCAGTATGACATTGAGTTGTATCAGCGCATTGAGCATCTGTTGGGCAAACAGTTGCCACTATACAAGTGCGAGGAGGACGAGGTGATGGCTCTGCAGGAACGTGTCGCTGAGGCGCAGCGTACTGCGAAACTGGAGCTCAAAGACTTGGAGGACAGCAAGGGCTACAAAGGGGGCAAGGGCAACAAGAGGGCAGCTGTTGGCGATCTCGATGACTCTGAGCAATTTACGGGTGCCCGCAAGCGAATGAAACCCATGGGTGGCAAGGGCAAGGGCAACAACAGTAAGGGGGCTGCTGGGGCAAAAAAGAATTGGAGTCGCGGCAAAAAGAGAAACTAGACATAAGTATTTAAAAAATAATAAAAATAAACCGTTAATAAATGTAAAGTTAAAATACAACTTTTATTTGTATAAAATTCACAACTTTTAATGAGTCAAAAGAAATATAAAAAAATGATTTATGAAAATAATAAGTTTGTTAATAAGCTGTTCAACAGCAATTTATAATCATCATTATATTATATGTCGTTGGTGTAGCTGTTGTTGTTGTTGTTGTTGCTGCTGCTGCTGTTGTATATGTCGTTGCGACCATGGTTGTTGCTGTTGCATGTGTTGTTGTTGCATGTGTTGTTGTTGCATATGTTGTTGTTGCATGTGCTGTTGTTGCATATGTTGTTGTTGCATGTGTTGTGGTTGCTGTATGTGTTGTTGCGTCAATGATTGGTGTTGCAGGAGTTGAATTAGATGTTGCTGTATGTGTTGTTGTTGCTGTAAGTTTGGTTGTTGCTGTAAGTTTGGTTGTTGCTGTACGTGTTGTTGTTGCAGAACGTGATGTTGATGCTGCAAAGATTGTTGGTGTTGTTGCTTTACTGTTTGTTGTTGCATGTGATGTTGATGCATTTGATTTTGCTGCAAGTGCTGTTGGTGCAATTGTTGTTGCTGCATCGATTGCTGTTGCATGTGTTGTTGCTGTATCAACTGTAGCTGCAGCTGCACTTCAGCCAACTGCCTCTGAATTTCTTGTGGTTCCCTTTGTGGTTGTTCCTGGTCCGTCTGTTGCAGCTGGGGAGCTTTTTGAAGAATGTTAAAAACCGATGTCAGAGCGTCTTTGTTCCGCCCGAAGGGAATAAATAGTATTACCTCGTACAATTTGTCAGTGAGCAGCGGCTGATTCTTAGCAATAGCATCTTGGGCAATCGACACTATAAACTCGATAGGAGTCTGAAACTCTTTGTGTGAAAATAGCTCCTCAAGATGCGAGGTATAATTATACCAATCAGCGCTGGCCAAGATTCTTAGCAACTGCAATGCCAAATCCGGATACATAATGGCGTTAATCGGCTTCCACAAATGCTTCATAAAGTGACTCGCTGCCACTTCGGGAGTCATCTTATAGCGCACCATTAAATAGAAAATCTCAGTGGTGAATGGGACACAGTGATCCAAATAGAGACCACAATGCTCAACCATTTGAACCAGTTTCGTGAGCATAGATCGTCTGCCAAAGATTTCCGCAAACAATGAGAAACAGAATTTAAAGAGTGGGCTATGGCGCAAGACGAAATGATAGGTACCGACTAGCTGAGAATCATTCATCAGGTCAAGTCGACGCCTGACATCTCCAATATTGGCAAGATTGTGATTGCAATTGGGTTTACGACAACGTTGAGAAAAATGAGGCCAGCACTTGATGCCAAAGACTTCAGACATTCCATTATTGTCATTGGGATAGGCGCTCGGAATGATTGGCAGCGATGGTGATGGCTCGATCGGTAGACGATAAGGTGGTGCGAAAATGGGCACTCTAGTCGATATATTTGGCGTTGTTGCTTTGCAATTCTTTCTAGCCATTTGCTGTTCGCGTGAATGAAGTTTTCGCTGGACTATTTGTGGTGTTTGTTTCGTCTGGATTTGTCCATTCAGCTTCTGGCATCCATTCAATGGAGCCTGATCCTTTTTCTTTTCGTGGTATCCATTCAAGGGACGACGCTCCTGTGTATTAGATTCCTTTGCTTCATTTTTCTTAGGTATGCGAAATCTACGCAATTCTTCAAACGCCGTCTTAGCTGAAGAAGCATCTATCTCTTTATCTGCACCATGTTGAAAATTTAATTCTTTATTCGGTTCTTTCGCTGCTGTTTTATTTAATTCGTCTGATATACTTTGAACATATTTTATATTCTCATCTTTGTTGGTTTGTTCTGTGTCAGTTTTAGTATCAGATGGACATAAATCTTCTCCATCCCAAGATGTTGCCACTTTATTCGGTTCTTTCGCTGCTGTTTTATTTAATTCGTCTGATATACTTTGTACATATTTTATATTCTCATCTTTGTTGGTGTGTTCTGTGTCAGTTTTAGTATCAGGTGGACATAAATCTTCTCCATCCCAAGATGTTGCCACTGATAAAGCATCGTCGTCAAATTCATAGTTTAGCACATCTTGTATTATCGCATCCAATTCCAAGGGCGTTTTAAATGTCTCCGTTGTTTCAGTTGTCAAGTCGGGAATATTATCGAAAAAGTTAGTAACTATAGTTTCATTATCAATTTCACTCGGCGTTTTAAGTACTTCCGTTGTATCTTTTATTCCGATGGGAAGATTATTGAAAAGGCTTGAAGTATCTGGACTTCCATAATCAATTTCAGTCGGTGTTTCAATCATCTCTGTTGTCTCAGTTTCCTCATTTGGAATATTATCATAACCGATTTCAGTCGGTGCTTTAATAATCTCCGTTGTCTCGTAAGAAATATTACCGACATAGTTTAAAGTACCGGAAATTTCGTGATTAATTTCATTCGTCGTTTTAGGCATCTCTGATGTGTTGTTAGGAACATAGTCGGAAAGAGTGGAAATATCTGCAGTTTCATGATCAATTTCACTCGGTGTTTTAATCATCTCCATTATCTCATTGGGAATATTATCATGACCAATTTCACTCGGTGTTTTAATCATATCCATTGTCTCTACTGTCTCGTTTTGAATATTATCGAAAATTGAAGTATCTACAATATCATAATCAATTTCACTGGGCGTTTTGGCATTATAGCATTGCAAGTAACGTTCAATCTCATCACAATCAGAATTCTCTTTGGAATCAATTATAAAATCGGCGTTATTATTTTCAATTAACAATTGATTTATATCCTGATAGTCATCGATTTGTAGATCTGTTAATATAGATTCATCCATTGGAATGGGCGTCAATTTGTCATCAACTTCAATAGTCTCAGAGCTGTTACTTGCAAGGCTTTTTTGAGTATTATCTTCAGTAAACGAATGTCTTAAAATCGATTCATGAATGGGCAATTTAAAATCGTTTCGACTGAACTTTTGATTTTGAACACTCAGATTTTCAGCAATTTCTGTTGTCAGGACGGGCTCTTCTAATCTGGACTTTGGGGCTTCATATTTCAAATTGATAGCAGTCGGCGATTTGTGCGCCTTAAGTATCCCAATTATCTGTGGTAACAAAAGAAATCGATTAGGTGGCAATAACTCTAAAGATGTGTGTACTACAATTACTGGTTTTAATTTCGTTTGCCGCTTTGAACGTGATCTTGTGTTCAGTTTGGCGCGCTTCGACTTATCATTCAAATTGGGATCTTGCTCTAATGCTTGCTTTTCTAGAGTCCTTTTCTTTGGTCGCGTTTGTTTTTGATTGACATTTCGCTTTTGCTTCTGGTCTTGAATATTTGAATCATTTTCGGATTTTAACGCTTGTGAATCCTCTGGCTTTTTTGCTTGCTCTTGAATTGATTGCTCTTCTTTTGAAGAAACTAGCTCTGGTTTATTCTGCATGGTACAAATGTTATTGATATTATTAAAGTACCTAACTGGTGGTTCTATCTCAACATATACCTTGCTCTCTTGCTCCACCGTTTGTGCCTGTAGAGTGCCCAGTTCTTCTTCTTTCTCAGTTTTTGTTCCTTGACATTCAGATTGTTCAATCTTTTTGATCGGCCTGCGACCTCGTCTACATTTAGTCGGAACTTTAATAGTCATTGCAGAACTTACAGATGTTTTCGATACGCTGAGATTTGTCTCGGATTTTGGGTTAAGTTTGATTGATTCCTTTGATTTCATTATCAATTTTATTCGTTTCTGTACTGTCGACAGTGGTTGCAAGTCCTCAATTATGTCGCTCGAATTATTCGAGTCTTCTTTCACTTTAACTTCTGGATAATTGCCATTCATATTCTTCTGCAACTGCTTCACTGTTGACATTTTCTCGATTTTTACCAATTTGTCAATCTATAAAATGCAATCAAATATTTTCCATGTAAACATTATTACAATTGTTATACAATTACTATACTTACATCAATGTAGGGCTCGGTGGACAATTGCATGCATTGACAGAAAGACTCGAAACTTTCTTGCCATTCATCATTTGTATATTTATCTTTCCCCGTATGATGCACAATTGTTGCCCACAAGCGTCTAATGTCACGCTCCCGCATTTTATGTTATTATTTACGTATAATATAGGCTTGCACCTTGTTTGATCTTTTTTAATAAGTACCTTGGCACTAAACTTCTGATTTTTTAGCATTCGCGCGTTTTGACAAGTGCCGTTATGTTAAATCTTGGTGTGTGTGTGTTTCGCGTTGCCACGTGGCAGAAAAAAGCTGCCATTTATTTGAACGTTGCCAGAGCTAGATAGCTGATCTAGATCATTCCTTATTTCAATGCGCTTTTCCCAAGAAAGATATTTTGTTTTCTTAATTTTGAAGCGTTGACATTTGAATTGTGCCCGAAACCGCATTAAATTGTAAGCAGTGTCAGTGTGAACAGTGTGAACGTGCACCACCAACGATAAGATAATCGTTCATCCCTCGTCTTCCACGATATCAATATCGATATACATACATATGTATCAAATGAGCTTAAAAATTAAAACATGTTAATAATTCTTCACTCTGTAATATAAAAGTATTCTTATTATTGTATAGCTTTATATCATATATGACAATCTTATAATTTTGTCCTTTGTAAATATAGCAATTGCTTTGACTGATATTGGCGTAAGCAAAAATCGATATTGGATTTCAAGTTGTTCAAATTAAGAATTTCGAAATCTAGTTTATACGAATGAAACGCGCGCTTTTTAATGAATTCGGTTTTGTATAACAGGAGTGGGGAGGGCAGTTTACATTACACGTGCAACATAATATCTGGAAATCTAAAGATAGTAAGCTTTATTCTTCGGGTGTCACGACCAATCTGATTGAAAGATCTATTTTGCATAGCTCATAGATTAAATTAAACTCATTAATGAATAATTAGAGTTTTTACTTTTCATGCATTCGTACATAGATACGTATCGACGTATTTTTATTGGCCCAAAAGTACATTACAATTAATCTAATTTAAAATTTCTACAATATAAAACAATATTAAAGGTCAGAATTTTACTAATCTTAAATATTTGCACAACGCACTCGGCCACGAAGAATCGCAAGCTTCTAAGCTTATGGTCGCCTAGCAATGTACGTCAAAAAGTTCGCAGATGCCTTCGTCATTTTTCAGCACGCAATTAAAGTCTTCTTGGGGTGGATTAAGCTGCACAAGTGGTGGATTTTCTATAAGCAGAAGATGAAATTTGTTGTGAGACCAGAAACTCAGGTTTGCTTATCTATAATATGTAATTTACCTAAATTTGGATCATCGGGATAAAATCGTCTGAGTGAGTGGCCAGCCATATAATTTTGAAATATTATTTTAGCAGTCAGTTCATTTTCAAGGGCCTTCATCTCATCCTTCAGTTCGGGATTACAAGAGTACGTATGCTCATCTTTTATGACGTTGCCAGATCCGATTACTCCACCTGCATCGCTGGACTGTGACGGCGATGACGGCGGCGATGGTGTCATATCCAAGTGCCGCTCATCGAATGGTCCATCGGCATCATGTGGATTTGTTGTACCTTTGCCTTGATTGGTAACCAAACGAATATCTATTGTGCTGCCATTATCCAGTGAAAAGCGTAGCTCATTCTACAACATAGAATATTAAATGTTAATATATGAAATAATTTAAATGCGGGTTGCTTACATCATTACGCTGAATTTCCACTTCTTCGTCATAATTTGGTATAGTAAAGACGGAGTCGTCACCATATATGTTAAGTAAGTCATCGCGTGTTAAATATGCGTACGATTGATTAGTTGGATCCTGCATGATATAGTGCAAGTTCCGTTGCGCGTACTCCAGTTGCTTATCCAAGTCATCCTCCACTGATTTCAGATTATCTGTACGCTCTCGAGCAACATCGTAATCCTTGCGATCCTTGGCATTCGTAAAGCCGCCTCCGCTATACAAATCAAAGACATAGTTTTATTATAATTAGTTATTATTAGAATATATATTCGATGCCTGATACTGAGTAAGACCTAAGTACAGTACCCCCATTTATATAGAATATATTATACCTATATAAAGGCAATAGCAAAGTATGTAAAGTGCGTTTAATGCTTACCGCCAACGCACTAGTGAGCAGTGCCTGCCCTTATCAATCAGGCCAATGCCCTCAAGGACATTGGTGATATCGTAAATCCGTCGCTTCTGCACGTCCAGGATTTTGGTGGCCTAAAACAAATATTTGGAAATGTTTAGACATCGCATGTACATGTGTAAATATCGGCTCACGTCGTGTACCTCTTTCAGATCAATTGAACCACCATTCTGCTTCATCAGTTCTACGAATTTTTGGGTCAATAACACCAACGAACCCACACATCGCTGTTGACCGGGCTGTGATTGGGATTGCGTTGATTGTTGTGATTGCTGCTGCATTTGGATATGCGGCTTTTGTTGCTCCTGCGACAGTTCTATGCGGAATTTGCCATATGCTTTCGATTCCATCTCATCAACAACACTAGCAGAGTCATCAACTTCGGGGCTGCTGCTGGCAGTGATCCGCTGCTTCGTGACTATGGGTGCAGATTTACGCTTGTACATGGCGCGCACTTAAATGAAAGCCTTTGTTTGATGCTTGGTGACTAATTTGTTAGCGCGATTGATTTGCTATATGTTTAAAGAATGAAAATATTTACTTATTTCGATGATAAATCTCAATTAAATACAAATGTTGGCGCTTGAGCACAATTCCGCCATTTATGTCACTTTTTTCATTCTCCCAGCACTGCGCACCAAAGTTGCAACCCAAAAATTTATCGACCAACCACCACAGATTATCGAACAATAATGTTTGGCGCAAAATAATTTATTGAGTGTTTGCACAATTAAAATTAACTGCTGCTACGTAATAAGTACCGAAATAGATACGATCATTGTTTCTAAGCTTATTTTCTTGTTTCTGTTCATAGTTTTGTTTTCACAGCTTGATGTGTTGTATCACACCTACATAATTTATCGACAATCCACCACCATTTTTCGAACAATAAATTTGTATATTTCAATTAAGCTTTGGATTTGATTATAAAGTAAAAAGATCATTTTCGCATACGAATAATAGAGAGCTTGTGTTATTATCTTTAATCTGCTATATTTATTTTCAACTTGCCTTAACCACATGTTCATATCGAGCCATGTGTGTGTGAAGCGCGCGCTCACCAAGTGCTTTAATTGCGTGTCACGCTGTACATTAACATTTTCAGCCAAATTAAAGAATGCTGTTCTTTTGAAAACATATTTCAGTCGCAATATATAATATTATTGTGCTACACTACAAAACTGAACCAATCCATTTTAATAACTATTATAATATGATTACCAGTAGGTAAAGAAACGTGTACACACACAAAGAATCACTTATTTTTTATTTGAAGGGACAATGGGCCCGCCCGCCCGTCGGCAGCATTAGCATTTTACAACACTGTCGCTCTGTAATATAGGGTTGGTATCACTTTTTTTTAGCAAAGTACATTTGATTAAAAAAAAATACAAAACAATTATTTCTAAAAACAAGTTGGGCAATACTGCAAAAACATCGAATGTTAATCGATAGTATCATTGGTTTTACAAATGTGCAATTATACAAATTTTTTTTCGAACTTTGATAAATAAAATCTTATATTTAACTTTAAGTAAATTTGACATACATATCATAGTAAAATAATTTTAAGATTTGGTCACACAGTTATTCGGTGTTAGCTAACACTGTTAAGAAGATGATTTAATTTTAAGCCAAAAGGATCGATGAATATATATCGATCTACGGCTCCATTTTTATTCTCCCCAATTACCCTTTATACATTAAAAAAATATACATAAGTATAATACATAAGTAATTAATTCAACAAGAAGTAATATATTTGTTTTGCTTCATGAGTTTTATGAGAATTTAAAAATCATCGATGATTTCAAATATTGTTGGAAAAAGCGATGAATCGATATTTTTTTAAAATTTCTTTCCACCTCTAATTATTTCTCATTTTGTTTTGATCCATCGTTCTACATTGAAACAACGTGTAGTGAAAAGTAACAATTCGCCTACTATTAAAATGCCTTCTAAAATGAAACCTAGACTTTCTCGTGGTGTTTTGGATATGAAATTCATGCAACGCACTAAAGTCAAAGTGGCCAAAGAAGCGGACGACGAACAGAGTCGCGCACTGTACTCCAATGAGCTGAACGAAAAAATGTTGAACAGCAATTCCAATTTTATTGTTGAACCCAGTTATTCAATTTGCGAGGGACTCATCGATGGACGTCTCAGTTTTCGAGGCATGAATCCAGAGCTGGAGCGGTTGATGGAGCTGGAGCAGGCGGAAAAGGAGGGCAAGACGAGACCCGAGCAGCCCAAAGATGTTACCGACCAAGAAATGGTGGAAACTTATTATGCCAATCAGGCACCGGCCGCAAGTAAAACGATGAGCAAGAAATTCAGTACGAAAAACGAGTTCCACAAGCGTAAATCAAATGAAAACCCAAAGTGGCAAAAGAAGGCGCACTTTAAAAAGCCGCGCCAAGATGACTAGGATGTACATAATACATAACGTTCTTTATAAACATTAATGACTTAGCTCGTAAATAAATTTATTCAGCTACATTCTGTTTGCACTTGCTTAACCGCCTGTAAAGCGTAGCATAATTGTGTCGAGTTAATCCAACGCCAAGTGTTTCTCCAGAAGTCGTAGGTGCTGCCGTTGATCAGAACAGTCTGACAGTTCACTGTGTGAAGATTGATAATAAATGATTATATAAACTAATCTAATGTTCATGTCATACTTGTGTCTAATATGCGTTGCACGTCCAGAGGAGCAATCATTTTATCCCAGTGATGTGTGCCTTTGGGTGCTATATTTAGCACATATTCGCCGATTACAACGCCGCCTAGCCACATGGGCAATGTTTTGTTCATTGTGGTTATAAATATTGAGCCGCCAGGCTTGAGTGTTCGAACACAAGCTTCTAGCAGTGAAACCTTGTCATCGACATGCTCCACAACTTCCGACACTATAACTGCATCGTACAGTTCACCATTTGTTTTGGCATGTTGATCAATTGGTTCCACTTTGTATTCAACTTTCGAGCATAGTTCGGGACTACAATCAGTTAAATGAGAGCGAGCCGTATTGATAAGGACTTCTCCCAGATCAATGCCAGTTACTTGAGCGCCAAGTCGTCCTAGTTGTTCAGCCAACAAGCCAGCACCACAGCCAACTTCCAACAAGCGTTGGCCACTCAAGACTTTTGTTGTGTTTATGTAATTCGACTGGACGGTGCCGCGCGCAACAAGTCCATCACGAATTAGAGGAACTCTGCAAATGTATCTTATGGTACTCAAATTGTTTATATAGCTTCTATCGAGTGCTTACCTGATTTCGTTTAAGGCATGCAGTGCTGCCATTGGTCCATTTTTGTTCCACCAATCTGCAGCCAAGTTCTCATGATGTTTCACTTCTCGAGCGGTTTCTGCATTCTGTTGCTGTTGTTGTTGTTGCGTGCTGCCGGCTGCAACAAATCCAGTATCTACGCTGATGTTTCTCGGTATAATACCAAGCAGGGACCTTTTATGGGAAACGATCATGACATTCACTAGCAGTTGGCTGTGGGGCACTTAACTTACCGCTTCGAATTAAATAACGCGCAATTTCGTAACATTTTTCCTGTTGAATTTAAAAATCGTCTAGTTTTTCTTGTTTTGCTTTTTGGCCTGAAGGTTGCCAAACATGACCAGGGCTGCCACAGATTGACGAATTTCAATAATTGCTATCGATAGGTGTGATAAAGTACTTTATATTCATTGTTGCCAACTTAGCTACTTTTTAGCTAGTTCTAACTTTCGGCAAAATTATGCCGAATATGTTATTAGCCGAATATGTGGCCATTTTCAATATAAATTCAACTATGCTTTGCCAGTAGTATTTCTTCTAAAACTATGCAAAAGTGAACGAAAAATTATTTCCAGCCAGAAACACCAATGCTTGCAGCACTAGTGAGTGCGATAGTTTTTCTCTGACGTTGCTAGCACTGTTTATTTTGTATCTGAATATGAACGGCGCGCAGTTTAAATTTGAATTAAATTTACTCTGCTCAATTTTGCGTCTAAAAATATGTAAAGAAATCTTAGAATAGTCTGTCAAATTTCGATTTTAATATAATATGTATAGAAATATATTTACTTTAGATTAGTTTTTAGGACATTTTGGATATAATTTTTAGAATTTTAAATTTCTGTAAAATATCATCATCATGTCTAAAGGCAAAGGACCTTTGTCTGCATTATACAACGCCGTTATCAATTCGGTGGATGTAATAGTGCCGCAAGTAGCACGACCATTTTGGGAATCTCCTGCAGGTCCAAAAACTGTATTCTTCTGGGCACCGCTTGGCAAATGGGTAAGTTTAATAAAAATAAAGTTCTGTAACGAAAAGTGTATAATATTTCTGGTTGAAGTCTCTTGTTCTGGCCGGATTAGGTGATCTATTAAATCGACCTCCTCAAATCATATCTGTAAATCAATCGGCTGTATTGGCAACAACTGGATTACTTTGGTCCCGATATTCCGTTGTCATTATACCCAAAAACTACAGTCTTCTTGCAGTCAATTTCGTTGTATTTCTTACACAAGGATGGATGGTCGTCAAGGCGCTGAAATGGCGCAAAGAAAATGCCAAAAATTCAGTTTTCAATCATTCTTATTTTTCTACTCGCAGACGTGATGATTGGTAGATCCATTCAAATTCAATTACTATTGTAAAAAAAAACGATTTTTAAAAATAAGACGAGCTTTTTTTAAGTTTTTTTTTTTTTTGGTGTGCGGCTTTTCAGCTTTACAAATTTTTATTCATTTATTTATTTTTACGCATTTTGCAATCATCGTTTCAAACTCTTAGTTATATAATAATATATTTATTATAATCATAATTTAGATGTTGTCACGCCCACCTTAGCTGTTGTTTGTGGGCGTAGGGCTTTGGGCATGTGACTTACAATAGTTGAGACTTAAATGTGAACTAAATTCAAATAATATATTTTGGATGCATATATACAAAATGTTATCAGATTGGTTTAGTTGGCATCGCTGGTTGCTGTTTTGGCCAAGGATGGTGCGCACAAGCGTCGTTCTGATTGGTCGGCCTCTGCTTTTTATATATATATATATTTTTTTTTTTTTGGCAGGGGTTGCCCAATGCGCTGCCTGCAAAGGAGGCATCGTTCGTGCAATTGCCTGCCGGCCAACTCGTCCGAGCCAGGCTGAAACGAGCACTGCACTGCAGTTGGCAAACCGACGCTGCAAGACTTGACACACACACACACAGACACAAACATACATATATATGTAACAGGCACACACTCGTTACAAGCACGAATAGTTTTTTGTTGCTGGGCCAACAGGCGTATGCGTGATTTATTATCAACGTTCTTCTCATGCGCGTGTGAGCGCAGCCATCAAGTCTGTGTGCTTGCGTGTGAGTGTGTGTGCTTGTGTGTGTGTGTGTATACTATTTGCTATGTACTTTGAACGTTTGCCAAGTGCACTGCGTTGCTTTCAGCCAACTTGAACTTTTATCCGCTGCGCTGTCATTGGTTGGTCAGGTCCAGGACAAGCTGCAGCGGCCGTGGCCGCCAATTGGCCAACGAGGCTCCTTTAACGCATCGCTGCAAAGACAGAGATAGAGAGAGAGGGAGAAAGCATATTAGTGCTAAGTAAACGAGAGAACAAAAGAAAGAGAGAGAGAGAGAATGTGGAGTAAGGGATGATGGTTATTTCTTGCTTAAAATAATTTGAATAATCATTTATGTAATTACATATGTGTACAATTTAAAGTTTTTATCTGTCATATCAAATATAATACTTAATCAATTATACAGACAAATAATTATTGATAATTAAAAAAGTTATGCTTCTTACACTTCCACTTAAACGAAAAGTTTAGATAGCTTTATAGAGATTTAGCAGGGCTCTGATAATTTGCATACATAGAGAATGAAATAATAAATTATACATATTAATATAGTTAAAAATAATCACAACTAATAAGCGGTATTCTGGAAATGCAAACCAACCCAAAACCAACCAAAATTCCATATATTTTATCAGAATTTACGATTATTTTTCTATTTAATGTGCGTTTGCCAGGGTATCTTAAAGTCGTGCCCTTGTAGCGTGTGGCGAATTGGATCGATTAAGCAAGACATTTTTACTCGGATTGCGAACTAATTATATTGATTCATAGCCACGAGTGTAATAATCTATGGAAAATCTATTCCCAGAATCAGGGATCAAGTCAAATCAAATATAAATGCACACAATGCATGTTTTTGAGTAGGTATATAAGTACTTGTTTATATACACAATGAGTATATAAAACGCCTGTGATTAGAATTTTCGCTTTAGAAATTTTCTTTTTAACAAGTGAAACTATAACTCAGTCAGTCTTCTGAGGCATTCAGTAAAGTTCAGTTTGAAAATGTTTCTGCACATAATTTTAATCATCCTTGTAATAAGTTCATTTTCAACGTTTTGTAAAGCAACTCATATTTCGGAATATAATGAGACGAACTTAATGCTTTTAATGAATAAGCAATTATCTGAATTAAGGTAAGTTCTGAAATATCAAAATTTTCCCAAACTAACCGATTTATTAGAGCGGGACAGGCAAAGTTGATCGAAATAGCGAATGGAGTTCATAAAGAGTCGGAAATTCAACAACTTAGAGAAGATTTTCAATCTCTACGAGCAGAGCAAGAACGACAAAGAAAGTTGATAGAAGGAATTATCAGCCCACCCAATTGTACCGCTGCCAAGTCTAATGGGATCAACAATATACTAATCCCTAATTTCAGTAGCCAACCATTTAAAGTTGCCTGCGATGCGGAAACTCGGGGAGGTGGATGGACAATCATTCTGAGGAGATTAAATGGAAACGTTGAATTTTATCGCAATTGGACTGAATACAAGAATGGATTCGGAGATCTGGATGGTGAATTCTTCTTAGGATTGGATAAAATACATGCACTTACTGCGGAGAGGAGACAGGAGCTGCTTATAATTGTGGAGGACTTCGAGGGAATTGAAGCATTTGAGGCATATGATGACTTTGCAATTGGTGATGAGGATCAACAATATGTCTTACACACTCTGGGCAATGCCAATGGAACTGCTGGAGATTCTCTATCAAATCATCGTGGCAAGAAGTTCTCCACATTTGATCGGGATAATGATCTTGGAGAGGGGAACTGCGCCACAGAATTTAGTGGAGCCTGGTGGTACAATAAATGTTTCCTCAGGTATGTTGAAATAATAATTGTATTTGAAAGCTTCTTAAGTTTACTAAAAATTCTTACAGCCATTTAACGGGGAAATATAACAAAAACGTCCAGTGGCTTAATTTTCGGGGGAACTCGTCTCTGAAAAGAGCCGTGATGATGATAAGGCCGAGAAAGTAGTTAATGATCCCTTACCAAAAGCTGTCAGCAGTATACTTTTAACACTTCGTAGTAACGAAAGTTTTGATTTTCTAGAGTTTTATTATAAAGATTCGCTATCAAAATACTTTAAAAATTTCAGCTTGAAATGACAACAATAAACGTTTGTAAAATGTAAAATACATAAAAGTAAATGTTTATTTGAAAAATTCACGAATTTGTAATTCAACTTTTAATAAATATTTTACTATACAAATAATAATGTAAATGTAAATGGTAAATGTTAAATGAGAAATTAGAAATTGTAATTTTCGCAAAATAATAATGTTGTTATATATGTACTTAAAAATACCTCAAATTATGGAATACATAAAAGATTCTACATATTTGGCAACATTTTGGCGTCTGGTAGACTCATCTTCTCTAGGAAACTTGGCTGCAGCCAATACGTCATGGCTTTTGGACTCCCCAAGAGGAGGGAGATCAGGAAGAGGGGATTTCGCAGGCCATCACGCAATGGTGGGAAGTGTGCGCTTGCCAAGATGGTAGGCTGCCAAAATCTTTGAGAGATTTTTCTCACGTTCGCTTCCAAAAGAAACGATTTCTCAATGGCAATGAACTTTCTGTTCGGCTCTCAAGTTCTGTTGTTGCGTAATGCGCGTTGAGGAATCTTGGCAGCCGTCCTGGGAATTCCCCTCAATATCTCACTCATACACACACAAATACATACGCATTCTACACACACACACACACAGAGACTGTAATTAAAGCGCCACCTGCCGCGTTGGCACGTAAACAACATTTTCGACTGCATAATTTATGATCATGGAGTTTTGCCAATAAGTTTCTGGACGAGCAGACAAACAGTCTGCGATGACGATCTTCTGCCTACACACACACACACGCACAACAAACAGCATTAATGACTTCATCTTGGCCACTGTTAGTTAACTGAGGTCAGGGCTGCTGACGTCATTGGCCCCGGAATCTGGGCTATTGAACAGCTGCCAATTGTATCTACAAGATACATATTCATCCACCATTCCAGAAACCTCGACCATTTGTGATTTATGTATCTCTTGAGAAGGACCAACATTTGTTACTAATTGCCAATAGAACAGCTGGCTTATCCTTATTTATGACCTTAGCCAGGATATGTTAAATAAGTTTATTATATATATAATTTATTATATAATGGTACTCATCGGTAAATCGAATCTCAAAGGCTGCTGTCTGTTCGTTGCTCATCAGCAAAAGAAAGTGCTCGGCTAAAAATAATAACAGCATGTCAAATGTGACAGGCGAAGTTCTCAGGAATTATGCAAGACCCGAAACGGTCTAAAAGTCTCAAAATAAATGTGTGAACATAAAGTTTTATGTACTTAAGAAAACGTTGTCATTATTTCTATATCAGTTTTTATTAAATAACATTTTTATTTGATTTGATAGCGGTTCCCTGAGTTCTACTTATTCAATGATAAGACTGGTTTCCAAATACAAGAATATAAATTTTTTTTTTAAATAAGGCTATAAGTGAAAACATATTTTCTCTTTGTAACTTTTATTATATACTACCTTCGAATTATTTTCATTTACATTACGTAACTAAATCTTAGCTATATTTACAATAGCATTCATTACTTATTTTGAAATTTTTAACTTTTAAGGCTCACTTGCTGACTTTTTTCAGAATTTTCTAGATATATGTACGTGTTTTTGAGAGCAATAAAATTAGTCTCAAGAAATTGCGATCATAAATGATCCAACCATTTATATTGCCAGATATATGGCTTTTGTCTAACATTTATTATTATTAAAAGCAAATAAGAGGCAATTTTAATTAATGAATAAAGCTGGCATATATCTATTATACAAATATATACACATATACATATAGTATCGTTTGTGATACTATGTAGAATGTTTCACGGACAGTGCAAAAAGTCTTTGACGTTTTAAAACAAATTTGCGTTTTTGTATATTTTTCTTTTTATCTTATATTTTCTTTTTATTGCTTTTTTTTCATCGCTGGGTAAAATGGCTTTTATTTATTTTGTTCGGACAGCTAAAAGCGGCTTTTCGGCTTTTGTGTTTTCCCAATTTTCATTTTCGGTTGATTTTTCGATTTCTCGATTTTTCGTTCGTTTGCTCGTGTTGTTTGTGGATTTTTCATTTACCTTGCTATTTTCGGACACACTTGAAGCGACCGAAGAAGATCGACAAGCGAAAATTGCGCAGAACTGTCGCCAGAAGGCCCTTATATACCGCCATATATATCTAATATATATATATATATATATATATATATATATATATATCTAATAGTATATATAAATAGTATTTGGTCTGCTCCTGATCTTATATACCATACTATCCAAGCGAGGCGATGACGCGCAATTGACGCGGCCAAAGACGCGTTGAAAACGCGCGACGCAAAGCGACGCGACACGACGATAGTCGCGTCTATTTTTGTGTATAGCAAATACAGATACAACTGCATATAAGCAGATACAGAGATGCAGATACAGCTAGAGATAGAATAGATTGCATAGTTAGCTACAGTCAGCCGTCGTCTCTTTGTATATTTCGCCTAATCTATTTCAGTTTTTCATTATTTTGTTAGTTTTTTTTTCTTTCTGATTTTTCGTTTCATCGAAAATGTATTTTGTCTTTAGGAACTTGTATGTGGTTGTCTTTAGGGCGACGGCACAAATTGTAATTAGTGCTACTTTTGCTGGCTTTAATTAGAATTTATCTTATTTTGCACGTTGTCTCGGTTATACCTTGAAGACGACAGAAGCTGTCTCTATTGGTTACAACAAGAGTTGCTCATTAAATTCAAATAAAACGTTGCTACAACTAATTTTATCTTTATCATTGTAAAACAAACATTGAGTGTTGTTTAAAATAAATATAAATTAATCAAGTAATGCCAGAGAAGCAAATACTTAGATGTGTGTCTAATGATATGCATGTTGTTTATTTAGATGCCAATTTATCTTATATATTCACATTATATAAACTGCTAAATTGATTACGTATATTAAACTAATTATCTATTTTATCAATATACTAAATCATCTATTTGAAAATGTGTAAATTTGTGTAATAAATTAAGCGAAACGAGAATTTTTTGTGCAGAGTTTTTCATGTTGTCTTGTATAATAATTTGTAAAGATAAAAAATAGTTCCTTTTTTACTTAAAATCATCATGGTACAGGTCCAGTAAATGACAAGATATCCTAAACAAATAAGAATAAAATCTAACAGGGTTTAAAGAAAAATCAATGATATTGAAGAAATCAGATCCAAATAACTAATTATTTTTAACATAAAATTATTATACTAGAATCCTTGAAAAATTTTAATCAATTCTTGCTTTTGATTATTGGAGTGCAAACAGGAAAACAATTTTAAATTCGACTTCAGTTGGAAAATCACAAAGAGACTCCAGTTGAATTTTCGAGTGGCAACTTTCACCGACGACGACGCGTCAACAACTGAGACAACGAATGTCAATCAAACAAACAAATAATCAAATGCGAATATAACAACAAGAACAAGAACCGCAGATTTGAGGAAATTGGCAAACAAAACTTGAATATTAACTGCTGCCAAAATGGCTGGCAACATTGGCAGAAGCAAAATAATAAAAAAAACAACAACAACAACAGCATGAAAAAACATAGAATATTGGCCAATAAATTTTACAATTCGTTGACGATGGCCAACAATTCTGTTGGTCAAGGTCGAGCCAATCAGAACGTCATTACATTAATATAAATAGTTATATCTATTTAGTGAAATATCTGATATATATCTGGCGATATATACATGTGTGTTGTATATGTATAGAGGAAATGCTTATATGATTATAATCATGATAATTGGAGACCTGTTGCCAAAGCGAAGTGCTATTAGCCAAATAAACAATCAGGCAGAACAACTGATGACGTTTTTCAAAACTGGGCAACTCGTCAAAAAGCCAAGTTGTTCGTTTGTTCGTTTGATTGTCGGTGTGTGTGTGTGTGTGTGTGTGTGTGTGTGTGTGTGTGTGCGTCAGCAATTATAATCATAATGAGAGTGCCAAGTGGCGCCTAATGCCCATGAGTGGCCAGCAGCCAACTTGCCACGAGCCTCTCGCATTCCACGCACACACACACCAGAGAACTGCAACGGGTAAGAGATTTTCGGTCAGGCACAAACGCTGACTCGTGTCCGTTGTGATTTGTTCGTTTCGGACGAGTCACGAGTCATGACCGAAATTGCTGGTTGTTTTGATTTGGTGCGATACCCGTTTTCTTCAAACGGTCGCATCGAGTCATCGAGTCATGCTCGAATCGACTTGTTCAGAAAATGTGCGACACAGAGCGCGCACGCAGCTGCGTTTGCGCTTACAATAATATATATGTATTTATGTGTGTAAAAATGTATGACTCTGTGCGCCGCGACGAAAGATCTGTGTGGTTGTTGTTGGTTTTGATCAGCCAAAACAATTATACACTTAAAGAAATTTTAATAAATTGTATTTTCTAAGTCGAACGCTTATTATGTGGCTAGGATCAAAACGTATCAAAACGCATCAAAACTTTTCACACAGTGTACAAAACGCTACTGAAGTGAAATGAACACTTTTATGACGGTCAGCGTCGCAGCCGAAACTCGAGCATTTGCTGTGTGTTTGTTGTTTTGTTTTATTGGGGGTCATAAAAAATTTGCGCGCAGCGTCAAAAGTTGTTGTTGTATTGTCAAAAATAGAGATGGGCATGGGCCTCCTTTTTGACGAACGGCACGGCCCAAGCACGGCTTGTAAAAACTGAGGCCCAAGACGGAATTTATTTAAGTAGGCACGGCACGGCCCATGCCCATCTCTAGTCAAAAATCGCAGGCAAGCCAATTTACTGTTTTGAGCAGAGTGGGCAGCGTGAGCAAGGGCTTGCCCACCGCTGCTCTAAAACAGAAATATAAATACTTATGTATGTACATGCATGTACAAGCGAAAAAAAAATACAAAAACAACACTGTCGTTTTCGATTATACTCGAACGGTCTGCTCGACCCGAATTGTCCGAAAGCAAAACGAATCATAGCCGTGACTCGTCCGAAGCAAAACGAATCATACGCGTGCATCGTCCGAAAACAAAACGAATCATGCCCGTGACTCGTTCGAAAACAAAGAGACCCGTGAATCGACCGAAAACGTTTGTCGCACTGATGTACGAACATAATCGAACCTACCCGTTGCAGCTCTCTGACACACACATACACACACACATCACACACACACAATCACAGGATGCGTCGCTGCTGCCAAGTTGGCAGCCAGTCGCAATCATCGACGCAGCTGCGTCTATGTTTATGTTTTGTTGTTGTTGTTGTCGTTGTTGTTGTTGGTGTCTTCCAGTTGTTGGCAATGTGTGCCAAATGCGAGCAGGAAGTGCTAAATGTCTTGGAGCTGTACCAAGAACATTTGCTGCAGCAGACTTGTAGGCGCTACAAATTGCAGACATGCCGCAGACAAATGCGACACCAAGGCGTATACGCAACGTGGTTGGTCCAGCAACAAATTAAGTATACGCCACGAGAGCGACAACGACAACGACAACGCCAACAAATAAAAATATCCATAGCTCATGCATAACAAATAAATAACCAGGCATCATTTGGGAAAAAACGAAGCACAAATCCAAAAATACTCGTAATAATAAAAGCAGCACAATTTTTAGTCGCCTTTCGTTTTTGGTCAAACATCAAAGGATCGCCGCGTCGCACTAATAAGTTTTTCAAGAAAATGAAAAATCGTTTGTGCATTTTTATAAGTGCAAAAATATGCAAATCGAGTAAATCATTATGAGTCGACTGGACAACGGCAGCGAGGCCTTAAAACGGCACAGACAAAGTTTTCTTTTTTTTCTCTCTCTCTCTCTCTCTCTCTCTCTAGCTTCTTTTGAAGGGCCGCATAAAAATTGGCGGCAGCAGCTTCAGTTGCAGCAGGCTGATGAGAGAGATAGAGAGGGAGAGAGAGGGGGGAAGAAGAACAAATAATAATTTTTGGCGATTTATTTGTTTGTTTGTTTTATTCGCCATGTCTACGCCATGAAAATTATGGCAACTGACTTTTGCACCCAAAATATAATTTAAACTGACAATGAGAATAGCTATAGAAAAAGCTGGAGAGCTGAGAAAAATTGGGAGTTTCCCGGGAGAATAACAATTGAATCTCACACAATAATAATGTTAAGCTTTAATCAATTTTCAATTAAAAATGCATTTTTCAAATGCTTCAATTTGTATAAACTACGCTCAAGAAAGGCTGAAAGCTTATTTACACATATTTTATTCACTGTAAAAATACATTGAAAAATAGAGAATAGAAACCAGTTTTCCATACTTTCCCCTTGACGTTTTCTCAAAAGCTTTCAACTTTTATAACTTTGCCGAAACTTAACCGATTTTAATGTGGAATATCATTTTGAACATTATTTGACCTATATACTATTAACACGGCATTAATATTGGATTATTAATTTTTTTTCATTACTGTCCCTTTTTTCTATACTTTTTCTTGAGACGTTCGGTAATTTGGTTTTTTTTTTATTATTTTACTAATTGGATTTGAAACTCGGTTTATATTTTGCTCACTTGGCTGGTTATTGTTTATCTCTAAGCTAAAAACTAAACCTATAATAGCAGTCACCTGATATTCAATAAAATCTCACGATTTTTCTTTTGTTTAAAATAGTTGAATATATTGATTGCTATTGAAATATCCTTGTCAAGTTGCAACTGAATGTAATGCAATTTTATTTAGTTGTTTGATTGTCTATCAATTGCTCGATCTATCGTTTATTTGCAACTATTTGTCACATTGCATTTTTTGGGGCGATTCAATTAGTTTTAATTGCTCGTCTCTCGTGTCGCGACTCCTCGCACGATGGCTGCCTTCGATTTATTTAAAAATGCGCCGGGGACCATCAATAAAATCAATGCGGGCCATAAATCTTTGGGCCGTTCATTGAAACGTGCCCAAATGCAAACGGGCAATCGTTTTGCGCTCGAATCTATCTCTTGGCGTCAATGATAAGGACTGGCAAAAGCCAAAGGCAAAGGCAAAGCCAAAGGAAAAAGGAAGTGCGAACTTTTGCCCAATGCTGACCAAGAGAACCTTTGTTTGTTTGCCCAAGGATCGCGACGAGGGAAGGAGTGAGACGAGCATATGCAGGCAGTCAAGAGGAAAGGACACAATGCGCTAGCTGCTTGGCTTAGTTGCCAATTTCCGACACCAAGGTGAAGAGGAGGGGGACAATAGCAAGAATTATTTGCCAGGATGTCCGAAACATTGTTGGTGTCAACAAATTCCTTTTCAGCAAATGCCAACTGCAAAAAATGTTCAACTATCGCCAGTAAAAAAGAAGAGAAAAAAATATATATAAAATTAATGCCCAAACATTAGGGAGCGAGATGTCGTAGATGTCCTTTTCCTCTTCTCTCTGCTTCCTCTCCTGCATTTTGCATACTGCGCGCACAATTAAATTTCGTGTTAGTTTTGAGAACAACTTTTCGTCCTTTTGTCGTTTCAGCTCCTTTGAGCCAATTAACTGAGTGCGCATTCTGTAGTCCACGAGTTGTTAATTGCTTTAATGGCTCGGAAATTTTTAAGTACACATAAGCTAGCAATATTCGACAGAGAAATACCTTATAATCAGGTTTAATTACCAAATTTTATTCAAAACAAAATTCCAAAATTTAGTATTTATTTTTAAAATCTATAATCCCAGAATTTAGTTTGAAATTGTTACTCATTTTGTAAAATTTTAGTTGTAAATGGTTAAGACTTAAAAAGTTCTTAGCGCCATTAAAAAATTTTTATTTCCATATTTTTCCTTGATTTTTTATGTCAATAAAACTTTAAAATACAATATTTCTAAATTTTGTATTTAATTATAAGATTATCATATGCTACTTACTTGATTACATTAATTTCTTATACTTTTTCTAGGAAGTCTGTTTTTTACAGGGTATTCAAAAATATTTAGAGCTTGTTCTGTATGATTGTAACGTGATTCGCAGTTGTGCTCATAAATTAAAGCATTAAAACCTAAAAACAGGCGCATGTTGAAATGATATTTAAGAATTAATTGGACAGCGCTTGATTTACTCGCATTCGTTTAGATGTTTCCTTTGTCGAGCATTAACCATAAAACGATTTTATTCATATATCGCATTTAGTATATAGCTTTCAGGTTACATATTCGCTTGTTTTTGGTTGCAGATCATATATTAGATTAGATTTCTGGTGAAATGTGGCGTCTGTGCATAGAACCACACCCAGATGGGAGGAAAATTGGGAACTGGAAACTACAAAGCCCTCATAATATCGAGTTTGTGGCCTTGAGATAGATGAGATAATTTGGTAGTTTGGGGCTTGCTTTAACATTTTTGCAGCGCCTATAAATTCAGTTAGTAAAAGCTAGATTTTGGCCATAAGTCTTAGCTCTAACTGAAAGTGTATCTGTAAATGTAACGCCCTCTGCCCGCCTCCGCATGACGCATTTAACCATGTTGTCATTTTGGGCTGCATTTGGATTATTTATGTGGCGCCAGGCTGTTGAATTTTGGCTCGAATAGAATGGAATTGTGGTAAGGGTTTTACTTCGAAGAGTGCTCATTTATTGGTCGATTATCATGTGGTGACAGTTGCCTTACAAGGATAGACCAACTTTGAGAAATATTTTTTAAATTATACAAATTTATTAGTGTTGTAAAAATATATCGACAGCTCGATTTTTGCGTAAGCGATCTCGATAATTACAACTCGATCTACTATTAACCGACATATCGACAACTCGATACTTATTTTTGTCGAATTTCTATTTCGATATAAAACTCGATCTAAAATTTGGATTTACATCACTGAAATTTACAAATTATAGAATAGCTTCTAAGTATTTATAAATACATATTGAAAGTTCAACTTAAAAGAATGAAATAGAAATTTATGTAGTCGTTTTGGGCATAAGAAAATTCTAAAGAATACTTAAGTTTTTAGAGAAACTGGGACTCAAAAAAAATTATAATCACTTAAGAATTTTTTAAGTGAACATAAATACGAACTTAACTAATTTAGTTATAATTATATTCCAAATAAATAATTTAAATTAAAATATTTCTGTATTTTTCTTAACCCATTTCCCTGTTCCCCGCTCTTACCCATTGTCCACTCAAGTAACCACTCAGGTTGTCTTCCTGTCTGTTGCTTTTCCACACACCATTTTCCGCACGCATTTTTCATGAGCTGTCATCACATTTGTTTGTTGAATGTCAGAATCATTTCCCAGCGACACACAAAACTCGCGCTGATCCACATTTTTGTTTATTCTTAGCCATAAAAATTCAGCTACGAGTGCTTTCAGTTACCAATTAAAACAAATAACTGCTAATAATTTGAAATACTTGACTTTTAATAGCAAGTATTTTAATTATTATAATATATATTGCACTAATGTTTATGTGTTTAAATTGTATAATTGTTTGCGGGTTATATTATTATTTGCGATTATATAATTTGTCATTGCAGTATTTTAACGCTAAGTTTGCTACATTTTTTTTTGTAATTTTTTTTACTGTTTATAGTATTTGTTTTGTTCATAACGTTAAGCACTAAACACTAATTGAATTAAGTTTGAAGTTTGATTAAGTTTATGTAGTTTATTATAAATATTTTCACGAAATAAGTTTTAGCTTGTTATACGCGGCGTATGCGCGATGTTTGGTCGCTGCCTGATGCGCATCCTTTGAGGTTTCGCACGCGTGTGCTTTGGGCCAATTTGCAGCGCTGACATGGCTGACAAATCATTAGTGGCCAGTTTGAAACAATGGTTATGGCCAAATTGTGTTGTTGTTGTTGTTGTCGCTTTTACTGTTGCTGTTGTTGTTGTTGTTGTTGTCTGGGCGCTGCGCCAGTTGCTCCATTTGCGCACGTTGCTTTTTTTTGGCACTGGGCAAAAAGAGTTGGCCAACAGAGTTGGCGGCGCACATTGGTCAGTTCAAAAGGTTGCCACACACACATACACACACACACCACACACACACACATACACGCATAGTTAACACAGCGCATTGGTTGTTGTTGTTGTTGTTGTTGCGGTGCGACACGTTTTTTGTTTGTTTGTTTATTAATTGTTTTTGTTATTGTTTGCTGTATAATCGAGACGAACGCATCCTGTGAAGCAGCTGCTGTTGTTGTTGTTACTGCAACACTGCACCACTGTGCACACTATGCCTGCAAGTGTGTGTGCGTGTGTGTGTGTATGTGTGTCTGTGTGTATGAGCTGTCAATTGGCGTTCATTTTGGCTTTCGTGTGATCTTGGCCAGGGTCAAAACATTGTTTGACTTGGCTAATCAAACTGCGTTTGTGGCCAAAAACTATTCCGTTTCCTTGACTATCATCCTGCGCTGTCTTGGCAAAGGATGCAGTCGCTGTTGCTGTCTCTGCTGCTGCTGCTGCTGCTGCGTCGTCATCATCTTGGACCTTCACCACATCACCACCTTGTTGGCCAGTAATTGCTGTTGTTGTTGGCTAGCTGGCTGGCTTTCTGGCTGACGAACTGGCTGCTGGCTACTTTTCTTGGCTGGCTACGCGTCGCTCAAAAGTCAAAGCCAAAGCCAATTCCCGTGCCCTGTGGGCAACCGGCACACACCACACACACACACACAAGCACAAGCACACACAGAGTTTACACGGTGCCCATTGCCGGTGACTGTGCCAGTTGCCAGCTGCCCAGCTGCCAGTTGCCAATTGCCAGTTGCCAGCCTTTTGTTGGCTCACAACACCGACGCTACCAGTTTCTTGGCCAACTGACTGACGACTGCTCAGCAGTCAGCCAACAGCAGAAGCAGAAGCCCTCAGTGTAGCCGCCAGACGCTGCCAGCGTCGCCGTCGTCGTCGCCGTCGTCGTCGTCGTCGTCGTCGTTGTCGTCGCTGCTTTTTGTGTCGTCATCGTTGCCGCCTCCCATTGACCGCCGTCTCATACCGCCGCTCCTCAGCCATGCGACGCCTTTGTCGCGTGCAATTCCAACTGGCTGCGCTCCAAGCTGATCCCCCCTGCCCAACAACCCTTCCTCCCACCCCTCCTGCAACGTTGCAGCACTCGGCTGACTTCGTTCTCAGCCACATCGTGCTCCGACTGCATGCTCGGCCATTGAAAACAGCTCTCATGCTGCGTTCTGCTCTCTTCGCTCTCTGTTTTCAACATTTTCCTCTTTTCACGCAATTTCACAATTTGAGTATTTTCGACTTTTTCCATTTTTCCCATAACTTTTTACCCGCGCTAAATGTTTAGCCTGGCATATTAAATTAATGGGAACATGTGCTGTGGTTGCTGCGGGGGGAATGGGCACGTGAGGGGAAGAGGAGGATGAGTAATTTTTGAATGCCGAGTCTGTGAATGTTTTTTTTTTTGTGAAGAATATTGCAATAGATCAACAGCAGCTACGCTCGATACGATCTTATCTAATACATTTGTACATGAATAAATATTTTCAAAATCATTTTCAAACATTTCTCGGAACTCGAAAATATTTTTAAAGCTTATTTTGAAACCATTCTCTTTGCTCTTGGAGGTCAATAGATAATTCTAATAAAATAAATTCATTTAGGGATTTTAGAAATAGTTTTATTTATCAAATTTAGAAAATTTGGATCTTTGTATTTAAAAAGCAAATTATACTCTTAAATCATTTTCTTTAAAAAGTCAACAGATTTACCCTTTCTTAAAAAATCATTTAGGGAGTTCGGAAATAGTTTAATTTATCCAATTAAGGAAATTTAGAAATAAAATCTTTTTATTTAAATGGCAAAGTATATCCTCAAACCATGCAGACAATCTAAAGTAAAATCTCTAGTTAATTCTGTTACCTTCCAAAGATCAGGTACTTAAGATATGAATATGTATTTGGCAAACATTGAACTATTGAATCACTTGACTAAACTCAACAACTACAACTCAAACTTGTCTTCGCCTTTGACAATTATGAATGCACTCGAATATGCATGGCGGAAAATCCGCACAGATATATAAATAGATAGCTTAAGTTTATATAGCATATGTACGTGTGTGTGTGTGTGTGTTATGGTTGTTTGCCTTTCGACAAAAGCATAAACGCAGTCATAAAATTAGAATTTAAATGAGGCAGTAAAAAAAGTGGCAAGACAAAAAGTTAAGCAAGGAGTCTGAATGGCTTAATGAAATGCAAATGGTCAACAGGTTTGCCTGGGATGTCGATGCCAATCAGTGTAAGTGTAGAAAAGAAAGAGCCTGCAACTTGAATCCCATCTCTCTCTCTCTTTCTTTCTGTTTAGTCTCCTCTATTCTAGATACTTTGTTTGAGTTATGAAATCGAGTGGCGCCAGTGTAAAAATTTTATGCAATTGCATAAAATGTGCACTGTAAAAATTTGCAATGCACTAATAAATTTCTAATAAATGCATGTTAAATAAAAGCCACAATGTTGTAGGACAGCGGAAAAGAGTGCGGAAAGGAGAGCAGTGGGGGGGGGGGGGGGGGGAGAGGGTCAACTGACTGTGTTAATTGAGCCTCGATTATGTGGCTATTAATGGGACTTACGGGGCAGTTAGGTAACATAGGACAAAAACTGTGACAACAATGCGAACAACACACACACACACACACACACACACACACACACACGTTGACCGCAGCCCGCAGCAGCACGTGCTGTCAGTAGACAAACAAGCAAGGCATCCCCTTCACTCCACTTCTCCCCCCTCTCTACACCTACAGCCCCCTTGTAGCCGTAGTCAGTACGCCCCTTTTTTTGCTAGCCTGTATTACAGACTGCTGTTGCTGTCGCCGTGCTTCCGCAGCAGCTAAACGTTTATTTATAGCCCAAAACAGCGCCAAAGGACCAAATATTCACAATACCACCACATCAGCACCCCTCTAGCAGCCTTTACTGCCCCTCAGCCCCTCTCCACTCATCCGGCACTTCAGCTAGACAAAGGCCAGGCCAAAGATAAACATACGATTCGAAATTGGGGCTTGAGTGAGAGCTACAACGACTGTTGCCAACTCTTCGTCCTACCCTCTGCTTACCCCACTTAACTGGGCAGCAACTGGCGACCATCAACGGGATTTCTTTTTTTTTCTCTGGTAAGCCTGCACACATCTTGATTTTTGGCCAAACAAAACATTACTCGAGCACTTGCCTTGGCTATAACTGTATTTGCTTATGTTAGTCACGTGGCTTTCACTTGGCTTACCAAATTGCTGGACAACTGAGGGTGGCAGGGGGAACAACATACCACTAGGAACTCATTGGTGTTGCAGTTAAAATGACGAACACAATAATACAATAATCTTTTTAATACTCATATAAGTTTTTAAAAATATGAAATCAATTTGAAGATTAAAATATTTTGAATAAAATTGCAAATCAAAGATATTAGATCATTATTCAGTAAAATTATTCAACTAAAAAAAAGTATTATACAATTATTATTAAGGTCGAAAACTTTCTAAAATTTACATGCAAGTAAATTAATAAAGAAGTGTGTTTTATTTTCATTTAAAAAATAAATACAAAAATTTTCGACAAAATAATTTTATTTTATTTAAATTCAAAATTTTGTATTTATTTATTTACTAGATTAATCTGAAGTTGAAATCTTAAGATAAACATTAATTAATAGCAAGGAATTAAGATAAATAAAATTTAAAAAATATAAGAACGAGTTTCTAAAATTAGATTTCAGTAAAAGTTTAGAATTTAAAGTTAGTGTTTGATCAAGGTATTTTCTCAAACTATAGTTAATTCACAGCCAAAGCCTAATATGTGTGTCTGGCCTTTCGCTAGCCTCTTTTTTGTTAACTGCTTTAAAAGCGGAAATCTCTTGTTTTTTTGCCGCCCGCGTTAAATTGGTTCGCTTTCTAATCGCCTTCCTGAAAATTAGCTTGCTATTCATTTTCTCAGTTTTTTGTCAAGTGCGAGGTTAAGTTGATAATTTCCACAGGCGTGCACACACCTCTACATATTCAGAACTACTCACACACACACACACATTAACACACATTATCGAAAAGTTTTCAGGTCATTAAGTTTGTCGACAGCCTTTGGCAGGACCCAGGCGAGGACAAAGGATAGAACGAACTGTTGAAAGGAAGGTGTAAATTAAGCTCAACTCAGGAAAATGCCAATAGAAAAACAATTGAAAATTCAAGTGCCATTTGGTGTTTGAGGCAATTAAAGTATCTCGAATAGATATTAGAGAAAAAGATGTCCAACAATTTGCAGAGTGTATGGTACAGGGTGTAGCAATTTAATGCACATATGCTAAGATTTATGTGTTTTGTTGGATTCGCTTGGCCAGAGTGCAAAACAAAGAGACATTTTATTTTGTGCAACATTTTTGTGCCTTGGCCTGAAGCTGGAAACTGGCAGAGAGGCAAGGAGGATGTGTCTGCCAGCCAGCCATAAAGAAATACTCGTACTCCACTCATAATACCCTCCACTAAATATTTATCCAAAAGGGTTAGCATAAAATACATGCATAGTAATTTTAACATTTCAATAAGTAAAAACTTATCTCTATTCTTGATTTACATTAATTTTAAGAATACAGAAATATCCTGCTCCAATAAGTATGCTTCAAAAAATGATGCAATAATTTGAATTTGTTGAGTTTATTTCACACCCATGTACAGGGTATCTCCAAGTCTATCATGCCAACAAAAGCAGCTTGTTACTTGTATAAATGCTGTCATGCTGTGTGCTTTGGCATTTGAATGCATGAAATTGTTTTTGTCGCGTTTTGGCATCCTGCGAAGAAGGATACGAAATACTGTTTGAATATTTCCCCCGAATTGCCCGAGCCTGTCAAAAAGGGCAACCGTTTAATTTTTTCTCTTGTTTTCGTATCGTTTCTTATATTATTTTGTTTCTTCTTTTTTGTTTTCTGGTTGGCATCGCGATAGCGCCAGTAAACCTTAGGAGGTAACGTCTGCAGAGCTCAAATATCGGCCAATGCGTCAAGGAATGCCGCCTTCTGATACCAGAAAGAACCATAGATGCACGCAGTTCGCATATTAATTTAATTTGGACTCTGGTCTGGCGCGACTGTCGACTGTTGGATCGGTCACAGACATGTCTTTGCAGGCATCTGCATGCACAATGCGTTGCTTATGGCGAAAAAACTAAACAGCAAACAGTTTTTTCTTCTTCATTTTATTCTGCATTGAGTATGCAATGCAAATACCCTAACAAATGTTGTCTATGTATATCGTTTGCATTTGGTGTTGTGATTGTTGTTGTTGTTGTTGTTGATTGATCAGCTAACTGCGAAATCAGGGCAAACTATTGTGGCATATGCAAATTGTGAAAGTTTAACTGTTGATGGATTCAGTGAGTTGTTTGGCAATGCTTTGATTTGTCATCCAACTAACTAAAGTAGCTAAATAGTTTCACATAAACAAGTTGATTTATGTAAATCCTGTTCGCAATTGTTGCCAACTGGTAAAAGTGGAAAAACATACGTAGGTGAATTCAAATAACTGTTATGTTATGCATATTAAAGAACAGCATATCATTTACTCATTTTCAGAATAATTAATAATATTAAAGTAGGTAGTAGTGCTTATTAAAGCCAAGCTAATTTTTACTAGCAGTTACTTTTGAATGTTTTTAAATTTAAATACTGCAGTTGAGCTATCGTTTGTCCTATCGATTATAATTGATCGCTTTCAGAAAAAGTTAGTTCATAATTTGAGTAGCTTTAAAGTTGCCACCCTGCAAAAACGAAGTTATTTATAGTGTTGCCACCAGATAAATTAATTATAAATAACACAAAGTGCACAAGGCAGCGTCACATTTGCTGTCGACATATTTGCAACAGGTGTAGACGCCACATACATGCATTACCTACGGGAAACGTGCAGCAGGCAGTCTATAAATACAACTAGTAGGAGTTGCATCTGCAGCAAAGAGATTGAAGTCAGTGCAGGCAGCAGTTAAATAGATGACAACTCTAAAACGTACACACACACACACACAACACTCACACATTCGTATAGCAAAGAGTCAATGTTCTTCAATAGCTCCATTAGCAATGCTCGCAATACTCGCCGGGGTTATGCCACAGCCGCAACATTGCGACACAAAACACTTGAACGAGCTACAAAAGCAACAACAACCACACAAAATAAAAACCACACTCAAGCACTTTTTTGTTTGAGTTATTTTACGAGTTTTATTGGCTTTTATTGGCAACGAGATTTGAATTTTTCAAAACGACACTCGTCCGTCCGTCCGTTGCAGAGACAGAGACAGATGCTGATGCTGGTGCTGGTACTGTTGCCACTTTCCCTCCCCTTGATCCCTTTGCTTCTCCGCCTGCTGTCGTCCTAATCGTTCTGTCCTGTCGCGTAGTTAGTCATTTTTTATGACTTTTACTTCCATTGCAGTATCGCAGTTGTTGTTGCCTGCAGGTCTAACAGGTGTCGTCCTGGCCAACACATGTATATATGTGATTTCCTCTTTCTGGCCACATAACTTACCACTGATTGCAGTTTTATGGTCAAACTTTGGACTGAGCATTCATAGACAGCGATAACGAACAAACTGCTAATTAACTTTACCGTTAAACGTTTAAGCCTTAGCCTGGCCAAAAATCAAGTTGACAACAAAAAATGAGGATCAACCCACAGCTGCCATTCAAAGTGTGCCGCATAATGGCAGCCGCAGACAGACAACTTGCTAATTTTCATGCGCCATTTAAGGGGCGAAATCTCGAAAGGATAAGCCGCCCACTTTTCAGCTTTTCAGCAGAAAATTGTGTTGTTGTTAAGTATCTCCAAGTCGTACCCTCTCAAATAAAAGAGTCTTGTTTACCCCTGTTTGTGTCTGTCGCATCACGAATTCACTTGACAACTCTTTTATTTTATTTTATTTGAATTTTTTTCATTTGCCCCTTTTTTTGTGTAATGCGGCACGTTGTCAGCCTCCTTTGAACTACTTAAAATTCAGTGACTGACATAAACATCCTTAAGCAACCCAGTCAACAATGCCAAATGCGCTTTAACGATATGTCAGAGATTAGAGCGCTAAAAATGCCAAAAGCAATTAATTTACATGATTTTGGAGAAAGAGCATGCTGGAAAATGGGAAAGAGGCTTCCTTGTTTTTGGCTTCAGTTCGACATGGAAATGTGTTTCGAAAAACAAGTTTGTTTGCATTTTAAAAACAGTTTTCAAGATAATGAAAAAAATTAAGAGCAATACAATTTAAATTTATTAATTTTTTATGCCTGAATAAAACAATGTGGTATTGGAAACTGACTTATGTATATTAATCTGATAAGGGCGAAAGTTTGGCGAAATTCATTTGTAAACCATCGTGCAACCAAAGTGCTCATTTTGTGCTGTTTGTCAGCCAAAAAAATGCAATAATAACCACAATAAAATCTTATAAAAATGAACATTGCATGGAAATACACATGCATATATCGCAGATATATATTTTTATATCTATATATATATATACCGTATAATAAAAGCAGCCAGCGGCGTCGGCAACAAAGCAAACAATAATTTCCTTCATATATAAAAATGAGAGAGCGTCTAAGCCAAGTGAAGGACAAGGATGTAGGGTGGAGTGTGTGTGTGTCTGTGTGTGTCACTGTGTGGGTGATTTCAAGGCAGAAACGGATGTACAAATTGCAAAACATAATTCAAATTGTTTGACTTTTTGACAATGACTGCGCCAGTGCCACTTGTAGTTCCCCTTTCTCCTCAAACTGATGCTTGGCTGGAGTGCTTTTATCTTGGCATGTGTGTGTGTGTGAGTGTGTGTGGATGGAGTATGGCGCCTTTTTCTCCTTTAGATGTTATATTTTTAACTGTTTGTTGAAGCTGCCGCAGTTGCATTTAAATAGTTCAAATACCAGATTTAAAAGTTATTAACTTGGCTTTCGTACCACGTTGCGTATGAGTCACATTAATTAGCTGAAACTGCCAGAAAGTGCGCTTAAAAAGCAATTAAATGTGATTAGCATAAGTTGCCAAAACATTCTGGATGCTTTTAGGCGCCGCTTCAAAAAACCATTGCATGCTTTCAGGCTGCACCATCGAATGGATTTTTGGCTCTAGCGGTTTTTCGAGCTGTCTTTTTTGACTTTTTTCTGGCACACACACACACACAGAGCTAAACCATTTGACTTAATTAGTTGGCCGATGCCGATGCCGAAGCCGTCGACGCCCTCGCCTTGATATGGGTTGCGGGGAGGTGAGGTTACCAAAAACTATGAATTTATTTGACACTTGAATAAATGCGGTTTTTGCGGCGACAACGAAAAATGTCAGCCCATATTTTTCAAACGGCGTATTCCCCTGTTTCCAATCCCGGACATCGACAGAGTGTGTGTCGACAGGGTTCTATCCAGGCGGTAACCGTTGCTCATATTGATATATAACCCATGTCTTGTCGTCATCCTTCCTCCATGTTCAATTCACAGCGCCGCGTCGCACATTTCCGTTTCCTGATTTTCTTAGGCCAGTGCATTGCATTAGAGAGTGTGTGTGTGTGTGTGTGTAGGAGTGTGTATGCTTAGCCTTTTTATAAAATACCATTTTGGCTGTCTAATTTATGAATGTTAGCGCTAAGTATGCACTCATGCCAGTAATTGTGATATGTGTAAGTGCATTTGGCTGGCAAAGACAACGAACAATGAAACATGGCCAGAACCAAAGTCCATGATGTCATTTGGCCAAATTTGATCAATTTTGTGATATTGACTTGAAAACTTGTAGTGTTCCTTTAAAACCAATTTTCTAAATAGAGACCAAGCCTCGAATAGAAATTGGTATGCAATTATTATCACCAAATATATTATTTTATTCAATTATATTCTAGTATTGACAGCTTATGCCTTCCACAAGATAAAGGCAGTGATATATTGTTCCTATACAGCTGAATCTATCTGCTGTTGTTTAAAAAAAGATCAGAGATTAACCTACCATATCAGACCTTATTATGCACAGTGCACTCTATTGATAATATTATTTAACGTTACGACTTAACTCAGATATTACAAAGTGCATTCCAAAACAGAACCTACGACAACCGACCTTCACAATAATATGCAAGTACCTCAGAGAATAAAATATCTATTACTAGCACAATAAACCTATCAATATACACCCATCTAGTAACGCACCCAGCAATCAAATTATAATTCGACTATTAGAAAACAAAGCAGGTGGACGGTTGGATAAAAACATTAAATACGGTACAATGCAAAATAGAAAATATAAAAACAGAAATAAGTGCAGAAATGGATTTAACTCCAAAAACTGCACAGCTTAAGCGTATTTTCAATTGACAATTTCAAATCGACGTGTCGAACACCTCGAAATTGTTTTTTGACTTGGTAATTCGATCATTAATATTCCATGCTAAATAATTAGGAAAAATAAAATTGGTAATTAATTGAGTTCGGCGCCAAGAGCTTCAATTTCACTAAGTTCCTAGTGCTCGGAACAGTCAATTGCCGTGCGTCGAACGAGACGGAACAAAGTTCTTATCAATTGAAATTTGTACTAAGTTAATATATAGAAGGTTCAAAAATGTTATCTGCATTTGTTACCTTTATCGGATTGTACGCGATCGTTTGTTTTTTGTACGAACACCTGAGAACACCTTATAGATTGCTCAAGGCGCGTCTGACTAATGATCCAAATCAACAATTGAGTTTAAAGGAACGTTTTGGCTCCTGGGCTGCAGTTACGGGCAGCAGCGATGGCATTGGCAAGGAATATGCCAAGGAGTTGGCCAGACAGGGTATCAATGTGGTTCTTATAGCCAGAAACAAGGAGAAACTTGAAACGGTTGCTAAGGAAATAGGTATGTGAATGTACATACCAGATTTTCATATTTAAAAATGTTAAAAATTAAATTTCTTACAGCCTCGCAGTCTAAAGTGAAGACAAAGATTGTCGTGGCGGACTTTACACAGGGTATAGAGGTTTATGAGCACATTGAGCGTGAATTAGCCGACTTACCTATAGCTATACTTGGTAAGTAGGTGTCGCACTTATTCTCCATATATAGCTAATTCTCTAACGTTTCTCCAGTGAACAATGTGGGCATGGGTCTGCCTGGTATCCTTTTTAAATGCACTAGGGAGCAGACTCAACAGTTGATCGATACAAATGTTATGGCCGTTTCGCAACTTTCTCGTTACTTTTTCAACCGCCTGCGTCAGTCCAAGATTAAGGGAGCTATTGTCAATGTGAGCTCCGGCACGGAACTTCAACCTGTCCCATATGCAAGTCTCTATGCTGCCTCCAAGGCCTACAATCGCAGCTTCACCCTCGCCCTTAAGTGTGAGGCAGCTCCATTTGGCATTCACGTCCAGCTCTTGTCACCTAACTTTGTGGTGACCAAAATTAACAATTACTCCAAGCGCATCATGAGTGGAGGACTGTTTATACCCTCGGCTGAGGTTTATGCCCGCAGTGCCGTCGCCCAGCTGAGGGATGGCGTGGATGAGACGCCTGGTTACATCTGGCATCATATCCAGAATGCCGCTTTTACACTTATTCCCTGGAGATTACGTCTTTTTGCGAGTCAATTATTTTTCAAACTAATGATAGATAAGAAATCAAAATAATAATAATCTTGCAGCATACACATTGGACGTACACTTTATCGCCTTGTCGCTCCGTGGATACGAAAAATAGTGCCATCCAAAATATCCATCAAATTCCACAATGGCAGAAAAGTACCGTTTTATGGCACGGCGTCTCGAGAGTTGCCCATCCCGAAAAAGTTTGCGATCTGGCTTGATTTTTTTGGCGCCGGCGAAAAAAAAAAAATCTGGCTTGATTTTGTATTTGGCTACAATTTATTTTTGTATCTTTTTTCGTTTTTTTTTTTTTTGATTTTCTAGAATTTTTTAAATTTTTGCATAATTTTTTTTAGATTTTTCTTGATTTTTTGATACAATTTTTTTTTTTCTCAGAATTAAATTTCCTATCTTCTCTTCCCGGGGACTTACGAACTTGAAATCTTCATTAAAATGTTCATTTTAATTTTGTCTAATTTCTAAATTTTAATTTTCATCAAATTTATTAATAAAAATAGCAAAAATTCTAATTTCAAACTATAAAAAATCAGCAAAGCTGTTGGTTGTTGTCTACGCTAAGGTGAATATCTGTCTTGTCTGGAAGTGTCTCGACTAAATTTCAGTTACAGTTAACAGCGGTTAGAGGCTCTGCTAATGTTAAGTTTGCCCCTAGAAAAAAGTACTAAAATTTCACATTGGTTGTTGTACTTGCTAATGTTTACTGTTAGATTTAAAATTAGTTTTTCAAATTTTCAAATTGCCTTAAAAAGTTAATTAATTAACAATTGAAAGAGAATTTAAAATTCGAAATTCAATAAAATTATGGTAAGAATTTTAAAAATGGTTTGAAGTTCGTCCGCCTTCGAGAAGAGAAGTTACAAAACATAAACTGAAAAAAAAAAAAAAAATATGAAAAAATCAAGAAAATTCCAACAAAAACTATGCAAAAATTTAAAAAATTCTAGCTCAAAAAAAAAAAAAAAATTTCAATTTAGTTGAATTTTCGTAGTTGCAACTAAATTTTTTTTTCAACTATGTTAGAAAAAAGTTGCCAGATCCGGGGAATTCTGTAGGGTGGCAGCCTTTAAATTAGAAAGAGTTGCCAGATCGGGGAATTGAGCTTTTCAATAATTTTCTTGGTAAAATCAATAAATTCCCCGAATATGCGAATGGGCATGAATTATGCGGGAATTCTTGGCAGTCTTTAAGCGTTCACTGACACGTTTAGTACGTAAAAAAATTGCTGGGAAATGTAAATTTCCTTTATTTCTTGTAATTTGAAAAGTATTTGATTTTTGAAAATGTGAAAATTTGACACCTCTTTATTTTTAAATTTAATAAGTTTTGTTCTGCTTGAGTATTGCTCAACTCTATTGAAATTCAGCTGTATATATAGTATACCTTAATCAAACGTTCTTCGTGTTCAGAATTATTTCCTTACTTATTTGAGTGACTGGCACAAAATTAATTTTTTTAGTTGATATTACAATGCATATTTACATTTGCAATAGCCAAAGTGCAATCAAAATGCTTTGAAAATATTTGCTTATTTTGCACTCGCTGTGAAATGTATGTATTGTTTAGAAAGTGATTGAAACTAAGTCGTAGCTACTTTCAAGAGCTCGACTCACTTACAGTCAAGGGCATATCTTTTTATAAATCACACCTCGAATAAAGCGTAACAATTCAAATAAAGCACATACCAAATACCATCCTGTATAAATACATTTTTTTAACTAGGATAATCAAAGACATGAACTCTCACTTTTTAAACTATAAATTTAATTTAATCCCTAGCATTTACTAAATATATGACATATGACTTACTTAACTTCGCTCCGAACTGTTAAACATCTCAAAACACTTTGAAATATTTGTCAAGCTGCTTCAATTTTTTTCTCGTTCTCGTGTAAAGTTAAAATTTTATTATCTTTCCCTTAATTGTTTTCAATTAGTTAAAGGGCTTGACTCTCTTCAAGTAATTATGCACCTGTCAGTCATTATCAGACAATGGAAAATTTGTCAACACATTTTACCTGGACAGTGGCTCAACCTCTAATTAAATGTCTAATAATTTTAATTGACAAACGGCGGATTTGGTAATTTTTTTTTGGTAATCTTCGCACCAAAAGCATTTACAACAATTCAAGCGGAGCAACAAAACATTATAAGGTTGATGTTTGTCAAGTAATGAAGCATAAAAAAATTTATATATATATATAAAAAAAAATTAAATGAGCCAACAAGTATTTGTATCTGTAGTGTAGTTGTAGTTGTATCTGCACTGCTGTTCATTTTCATGGCTTTAGAAGACACAACTGCAACTTGTAAGACCTGACAACAACAAAAATAAACTTGTTGTTGTCGGAAGCCATCAGCCTGTTGTTGCTTTTTGGGGTCTGTGTAACTCGACTTCAATTTCAGTTTCAGTTTCGGCTTTTAGTGCGTGATTGAAGCTCAGAGCCGCCGCTTGTGCCTAAAGCTAAAAAAAGTGAAGCGTACATTGAATTGTATTATCTGTACAACAAGTAGCTACAATCCAAATAAATTGATATTCCAGTGCTCCAATTCGTTCTGTATACATTGAATATATTTACCATGCTGATAAGTTTCAGTTCCATTAAACAATAAAAAGCAATCAGCAAACAGCTGTTGCTTATCAATTTTGTTGAATACGAGTACTCGCCACTTTATAAAAACAAAAAAAGACCCTCTTCATAATGCAGCCGGCGCTGGAACTGAGCATTTATACATTGTTACGGATGGCGTTTATTTGGCAACTCGTTTCATTGGTCATCTACTTGGTGGGCACTTTGGCCATTGCCGCCTTTCTCTACGACAACTTTAAATCTGTGATCTATATTATTAAAGCCTTGCTGGAACCATATTTCCAGCCTCAATTGCCACAGACATTGCTGGATAAATTTGGCAAGTGGGCAGGTGAGTAAACAATACAAATAATATAATTTAATATTAAGAAAGCTTTGAGAAAAGTTTATGCATCAAAAAAAACACTTCCTCAATGTAATCGGACTTTAATTTATTTATTTTATAATTGCAGTATTTTTTGAAAAATTATATTACTGTTTATATGCTATGTTTAAAAGCATACATAGTAAATATATAGTATCTTCTAATAATTATCAAATGATTGCATAAAAACAATTAATAAATTAGCATGCCAGAAATAATTTGATCATACTTAGTATTCATATATCTGCACCCTTAATAAGCTATGTAAATTGCATGCTAATTGCAACACCCCCAATTTTCATAAATATTATTAAGAAACTTCGTGATCCGATGTAAAAGTTATTAGCTGTATTGTTTTCCGCAAAGCAACAGAAATTTATCCAAATTAAGCAATTTAATAATTCATGCATACATACAATAAAGATACTTAACAGAATGCAATTTTATACATAAATATGATATAGAAATATCGTGATCTGATCATTTTTTGACTAAAATAATATATATTCCATATACACGTATAAACAATTATGAATGTACAACAATTCCGATTGTCACGAGCTATTTTAGAAAAAGTCGATGGAAGTCTATCAAAATAGATTATTTAGAGAGCTTAATTTCATAATTCTTTTATGTGTTTAGATAACTAGATCAGTTATTGATCAAAAAGTTTATAATCTTTACTTGTTTAAGTCAACAAAGCATGAGCCAACATTATATTATCTTAATTGAATCATTTACCCACTTTACTATTTGTGAATTACATAATAAATAGAGTAAACAGATATCTTTATCGGTCAGCTGTTCCGCATTTGTTTATAATTTATTTATAGAGCAAATAAAGTCATTCAACTCGTCGAATGAAAGCGAGACTAAACCGGCTTTTCTGCTGAAACGTGTGGTTCAATTTATGAATGGTGAAAAATAATACTAGAAGTATTAATAATAATAAAAATAATAATAAAATCCATAAAGTTGTCAGTGCAAGTTATTTTGTGTTTTTTTAAAATATTCTTAACCAGTTTTGACCTTGCCTGCAATGACATTTCATTTGTTACTTCAATTGATTATTGAATTGAACTGAATTTGGCTCAAATATTGCTGTAAGATTTGAAAATCTGTGCAAATATCACGTAATTAGCCGTCAACAGACAACGTGCCACAGCTGTTGTTATTTCTTGCTGCCAATGTTTCCGCTGCACAAATATTTGGCAACAAATGTGGCCAACAACATCTTATGTATGTTTGTATTAACGTTGCTAGCAATTGGCGCCTGTTGGCCAGTTGCGCAGCCGCAGTCGAAACTGTTGCATTGACTTATTGCAACAGCAACAGCAACAACAGTGGCAACATAAACAAAAAAAAGTATAAAAATTCAAGTTTCTTTTATTTGCAGCTTTTATTGGTAATTTCATATTTGTATTTGTTTTGGGTTCGACAGTGGCAACTACCAACTGGCTAACTCAAAGAGGGCTAACTAGCAGTTAACTAACTGAAATAAACAAATAATTAGTAAGAGTGTGTTAAGTTAAGTTGTGTATAGATACAGAAAAAAATAATGTAGAAAAACAATCTATAGTCTGTTCAGCTTGAGATAGGCTAGAAATAGTTTTATAGTTAAGAAGATTTGTTTAACATATCCTTTCTCTTTTCAGTTATAACTGGTGCCACCGATGGCATTGGCAAGGAATATGCCAGAGAATTGGCACGTCAAGGTCTCAATCTTGTGCTCATATCACGCACCAAGGAGAAGCTTATAGCCGTCACCAATGAGATTGGTAAGTCATCAGCTTTATAACTGAAACCAACTTATAAATGACTTGTCACACGACTTTCACAGAGAGCGAACACAAGGTGAAGACTAAATGGATCGCTGTGGATTTTGCCAAAGGACGCGAAGCTTATGAACAAGTCGAGAAGGAATTGGCAGGCATTGAAGTTGGCATTTTGGGTAGGTGAAAAGACAGAACGAAACGTAGAAAAAGAAAAAAATATTATGTTTTCGAAATAATTCAAATTTAAATGCAGAATGAATTAAGAGGCCAGACCATGATCAAAATGACATGGTGCTTTAAAATCGGTTTACTTTTGACAAAGTTATGAAAGTTGCAAGTTAGTCGGACTCTACTCCTACATAGGAACTTTACAGGTCAAAATTTTTATCAAATTGTATATAATTATTTACAAAAGAAAGAAACACACCGAAATATTGGTCCATACAGCAAATTAAAAGAAATTTGAGAAAATATATAAATACACAGACTTCGTTTAAATTCCGTATGTTATTATTTTATTTAATACAGCTACTTAGTTTTGCCGTTGACAGACACCTTAAAAAATCTCAAAGCCCTCCCATATTAGCTGTTTGCTGTATCTTTGATAATAGCCAACTCATTGTCAGCAAACAGTAGCCGCTATGTATCACTGACAATAACAATTATGCAGGTTGCTTGATGTTTGTTGTTGAATCTTGTCAATGGCATTGAAAAACCCGAGAAAAAAAAAAGATACTCGTAATAGCGTGCAATTATAATGACTATATTCAGTTGGGACGTTGCGACGGACAGTGGGGTATTTTCGACAATATTCAAGTACACCTAAATATTTTTTGTGTCGACTTTTTGAAGTTTTATTTGCCAAACTTATAAACGCTTTGACGCGCTTCAGCAATTTACATTTATTTTTCTGGTTTTTATGCGTGTGGTCCGTTAGAGTTAACCTTGTTATTCAAGGCATTTTCAGCTGATAAGCATCTTTGGCCTCATTTTGAGTGTAAATTTGGTCTTTCTTGCAGTCAACAATGTGGGCAGAATGTACGACTATCCGGAGACATTGGATGCGGTGCCGGAAGATATTATCTGGGATATTCTAACCATCAACATTGGCGCTGTCACCATGTTGACCCGTAAAATAGCGCCACAAATGAAATTGGCACGAAAGGGTGCGATTGTTAATATCGGATCTGGATCGGAACTGCAACCTATGCCGAATATGGCTGTATATTCAGCTACAAAGAAGTATGTCACATATTTCACACAGGCTCTGGAACAGGAACTGGCCGAATATAATGTAACGGTACAGCTGGTAATGCCTATGTTTGTTATAACCAAAATGAACGAGTATTCGGATTCGGTAATGCGAGGTGGCTTCCTGATTCCCAATGCACAAAGTTTTGCCCGGTCGGCGGTGTTTACACTCGGCAAAACCAACACAACGACTGGTTTCTGGACTCATGGACTTCAGGTGAGCTTAAAAAAAAAACTATTTGTATCTATAATCGATACAGTTTACATAATATTATGCTTACATAACCACTTTCCTATACCAACTTCTGTTGCTTTTTCAGTACTTCTTCATGAAAATGGCACCACAGCATCTGCGCATGATCATTGGACACCAATTGGCGCGACGATTGCGACTCGAGGGTCTTAGCCAGAAGAAGGTGATATAGTCACAGTGATTTCATTGCATTTACATCTTAAGAGTATTGTAAATATTGGCGCTTAGTTTTAATAATAACAAATTGTAAACAATTTTTGTACAAAGAAACCGGCTGACAAAATCAATCTACAAAAAAAAAAAAGCTGCAAAACCGATTGCATAACTGATGCATTTATCTGTTTGTGGATAAGGAGAAGGAGTCTGGTGTGGTATAAGTATAGCCGTGAAACCGGTTGAACCATGCGAAAAGCCGATGACCGACGGAAGAGCTATCGGCCCCCAAAATGTCAAAAACAACAAGAGGAAGATAGGCCGTAGAGTTAATACCCTAACATTGCAACAAATTCAATTTTTGACCGTTCATCAAATATTGATAGATAGATATAGTCTACTTATGAACAAGCCGAATTTAGTTTTCTGATAAGAAACATTAATTTTAATAATTAATGATTATAGGTACTTCTCATTAGATCAGTTTAAACAAAAAATAATTTAAAAATTAAAAGAAAAAAACAATATTAAACTGATTCTAAGAATTCGGAACTAATTATATTATAAAGCTGCGTTACATTTTATTTATTTATTTATATTTTAAAATAAATAAATGCTTTTGGATGTTTACTCCTGAAGAAATTAGTATTATAATACCCACAGCAAAGGGTATAAAAACAAAGCTTCGCTTCATTACAAAAAGTTGGCATTCTTCAGGCATTCGTATATTTATTTTTGTGGTAAAAAAAATTTGAATTCGAGTTGCATGCTATCATGCACACATGCGAATGGACTTCAAGAGAGGGTCTCTCCATTGTGGTCAGTGATCACAATTATGCAAGTTGACATTACTATGCAACTTTAAGACCCATGGCAGTAAAATTACTTGCAGTTTTGCAAGTTGTTTTCTTTAAAATTCATGGTTATTGATAGAGTTTAGTTAAAAATCACATTAGCTACACTAATGATAACCTTAGCATCGACTGCAGATCGTATATGTATTTTTTAAAGGTTGAATGTGACAAAAATTCGAATAAATGTTAAATGTTGAACCTTTTGAGCAGCAATTGAAATGAGACAAAAATATCTCAAATTATAACAACAAAAGTTAAACTGATATTTTATTGAACTTTACGTAATTAGCATATATAATGTATTTTAATGTGATTTAGTTGATCTGAACAAAGCTTATTTTGTGCTGCGAATTTTTTTAAATTTCCTACAACAAGTTGTATTATTAATAAACGAATTCGCCGTCCCCAAGTTTGATTTCGCCGGACTTCCCTTTAAATAAAAAACAGTTTGGTTTGCGTGTTGTTTTTTGTTTTTTTTTTATTCCTGCAGTGTGTTGTTATTGTTATGCATTTGTTGCTTTTGTTGTTGTTGGTCTTGTTGTTATTTACGAAAAATGCAATTATTAAATAAAGATCTTAGAGATTATGTGTGCAAAGTGTGTTAAACAATGAAATAAACAATTTCTCTATGTGCGCATCGTGTTGTTGCTATACACACTTATCATACTGTACATTATGGTCTATATAAATTGTAAATTCAAAATTGGATAAATTCCATTGCGAAACAAAAATTGCAAATTAATATTTATGATTAGAACAGATGACGCCAAAAGTCCCCAGGCAGTGGCAAGAGGATGTGGCTGCAACATCACTTCGATCACATCATTTATCGAGTCCAAATGGACTGAAAAATTCGACACCTCAAGCGTAACACTGCAATAGATATATAGAGATATATATTCTTTAGTCATCTGTGGAACTGTGAGTCGGAAACTTATAAAACTTACCGTTAAGGCCCCAGAATCGAGCAGCTGCATTCCGCCTGCGGCTGTGACGTCATCTACAGGAAGTAGAAATCGATAAATATTTTCATTTTAATATATTCGCGGTACTCGTGTACCTAGTTGGCCATAATCAGGCCAGATGTTGGCATAGTTAAGTATTTATAAAAGAATTTATTGCCCACAGCCGTTGCGATTCAAAAGAAAACTAATAGCTATACTATATGTTTATCTGAATATAATCCGATTGTTCAAGCCAATGGAAATGCTCTACTTGAAATATTGGCAAGCGTTAATGAATTTCACTTAGGGGGTATGTACGCAATTGTTTGTTTGTTTTTCATTAACATTTCAAGTGGGAAAACGCATAAACAATAGCCAAAAATATATAGGATCAGTGCTTTCATTTATTTATAGCGAAAATGTTTTTCATTCAGGGATTAAAAATGAGGTTTTTAAACAAAATAAATAAGTATTAAACAGAATAAACAATTTCTACATAGCGTTTTTTCTTTCTATTTCTATAACATACGAATTATACATTATAGGCTAATTTATACTGATAATTAATTATATTTTCGTACACTAAAAAATACTACAAAAAAATAAGTATATAAAGTTGTACGCTCTGACAAAAAGTCACCCAACATTCATTTGACAAATTTCACACGGTGCGAAAATGTTTCAAAAACGATTTTAGATATTCAAATATAACACATACAAGTGTACGAATATGTGTGAAATTTCTAGAATCTTACGGGGGGATGAATTTTTAGTGGGCCATGTCGAAATGTCGTCGTTAAAAAGTTGAAACTTTTTGGAAAATGATTTCTCTAATGTCGCAACATATGGCAGCACTGCCAAAAAAAAAAAATAAGTTGCGTCAAGAGGAGAGCGTGGGGAAGACAGACAGACAAACGTATATTCAGATTTTATATCTTTGAATATTTTGCATAGATTTCTCGCTAGCTAATTTAATTAATTAACGTCATAAAAATGCTCGTTATGCTTAGAAAATCAATTAAAATAGTTGAAAAACACTTTTTGATATGCGGCAAGTGGCGTAGATATATTTATACGTATAGGTAAGGATGATGTGATCGACTCACCTGACTTAGGGTACTAATAAAAATCCATTAAATGCTAGCGGCTTAAACGCGTAAAGCTCTACAAATCCTAGACATAAGTAATTGTTGATTTTTTAATTGAATTGTCGATGGAATTGAAATTGAAATTCAACATGTAAGTATATCTTTTAAAGTAGGTATTCCAAAACATGATTTAGAAAGCGGCTTCGTAGAAGGCATAGAGCAGGAAGAGCAAGAATGCCAGGATGAGGAAGGTGGTGAACAAACTCCTGGCTTCATTCATGTTGTTGCTGTTGTTGTTGTTGATGTCTGCTGTGATTATATATAGAAAAAGTAAAACAAATTAATTATTATTGATCGCTAAGTTACACAAATTAATAGAAACTATAGTTTAACACACACTTGGACTTGGGAGATTTGAGGGATCGGCAAACCGTTCGTAGCAAATGACACGGAATAACTGAGAAACGCATCAAAATATTTTTCTCCACAAACTGGCCTACAATTTTTATTGAGCATCGAAATCGGCCAGCAGCCAGCAGTGAGCTCGTTGGAATTATGGCACTATATACCTACATATATACCATACACACGCACACACATCCAGAGATATACACTCGAATATTTAGAGAAATATAGTTGGTATTCGTGTCCAGTTGTTGCGCATATTTCGACGCGGCACACATCGACTCTAAATGCATATAGATATTACCAGAACATATGTATTATAAATATATATATAAATATATAGATAATAATTATAGGTATGTTTAAATTCCATGGATGCGAGTGGGCGGGGGGGAAGGCAAGCGCGTCATGCCACAAGAAGCACATAAAAACTTTTGACAGCCTTTCAAAGAAACTTCTCCATGAGACAGCTTGCTTCTCTAAAGTTCTCTCTCATTCTCTCGTACCTGTTTCGAATTCTTTTTATCCATTTGCCCATTATTCATTTTTGGCAATGGCAAATTGCCTGGGACCTTGTGCAGTTATTGAAAATGTTTTTAAAATTTATTTATTCTATCTGTGCGACTTAAGGTGGGAGGGGACGCCCATTCTGTAATGTTCTCCAGATATCTGCGGTCTTAATAGCATTTTCGTTTATTTTCTTTGGCTGCTAAATAGCCATACATTTAGAATCGCGTGTGCCATTTATTTGTTTTCCATTTGAAACATGTTCCAAATATTTAGAATCTTGCATCGCAGCACGTACCTCGATTTGCGATGTACATTTATAGAACCTTTAAATTTTATGAATTAGAATTCAAATTTCATTACGATATTATTAAAAATGTTTGCATATCTTTCAAATATTTATCTAGTTACCGATATAAGTTGAAAATAATCAATACTTTAACCAGTTTTCAAATATCTTTCTCTTGCACTTCCTGAGTTTCACGAGAATAACTTCTTGAAATTTCTAAGACTCCCTGATATATTTTTAAGTAGAATTAACGCTTGAATACTCCAGCTTTACACGTTTTTAAGAATAATTCACGGCATTGTACTGTACTACTAGAAACTTACAAATTGGATTAAAAAATAGTTATTTTTCAAAATAAATTACCTCCTCCATATCTCTATGCCCCCTTCCATTAAGTGTTCATTTACAACACAGCATAGACGATCCAAAGTAGGAACAAAAGTAGGGCCAAAATGCCGAAGGTGGTCATCAAGTTCTTAGCCTCACTCATTTTGAATTACTAAAAATAAATGATGGAAATGCAAAAAAAGCAATTAATAAATTATAAAGGTTTTTATTATTGGATAGTTTTTAAAATAGACAGAATTCTCGTTAAGGTCAAGCAATAAATGCAAAACAGAAATCAAATAAAATTTTTTTAGCTGGCGCGTGAGAAAATTTATTCGATATAAACAATAAAAACGAAGTCATAAATTTCCGAAGCTCATATCATTTTGTTTTCAAATTATACAACATGATTTTTTAAATAAAGCACACCAATGAAAATTATGAAAATCCATATGAAAATGTTATTCATATCAAGAACCTCGGACAGGCTCCTCGATTCGCCGAATACTATATAGAATTGTTTGATGTTGTGTCTGTATTTTTTGTTGTATTTGCTGATCAAGCAATCAAAATGACTGTCTATATGTTGGCACTCAAAGTAAAATATATAGAATTAGTGGCAGAATAATTCCAGCTTTATAGATTGGAACTGTTCCAAATAATTTGCGATGAAATTTATTGGGCACGGCACTTTTGAATTCGATTGAGATTATGCACACGAAATATCACATTTGTGTTGGATTAATCCCACAATTAAATCAAATGTCGTTTGCCTTTTTACCTGGATTTTATTTGGTTTATTTCGATATTTTTTGCGGACTGTGGCAAAATTTTGTGCTATTTACTGCTGCAAGCCTTTGGCCCAACTAAAACCAATTCACGCACTTGGCCAATGGGTTGCGCAAAATATAGCAAAAAAAATTAGAAACGCTGTGAAAGTATCTATAAGATACACAGACACAAACACATAGATGCGGACTCACCGACAAGACGGCACTCAAGAGAAAAACTTGACAAGTGAGGAAAATGTCTGAATATATAGAGGACTTTTCGGTTCTGTCTCCAAAAATCGTATGCGTTAAAATGAGATGCCACTAGCTAAAGAATCGCTTGGAACATGTTTAAAACTTGAAGAAATATCATCGAAAATAAATAAAATAAATTTACGCAGCCGGTTTGACAGTTTGCGAGCAGCCGTTGAACAGAGAAATTTCACACAACAATAACAATGCTATCATTAAAAATAATTCATATACTATACTATGATATAATATAATATATCGACTTATTCATATTCTCCATGTGTGTTCCATTTTTAAGAAAATCCGAAATACTATTTTAAATTGTTCCGAATTTTGAGTGCAAGCGAAAGTCTTTCTCAATTATGCTTCAAATGACGTAGTATTGAGAATACTTTTGGAATTATTGGAATTATTTTCAATATCACAAAAATGACGATTAGAAGTGTCATAAAAATTCTTGCGGTTAAGCTTATAATTTAACGCATAAATATTGAACTTTGACGACAAAGATTTTAAACTGAAATAATAATGACAAATACGCAAATCAGACTATATATAATATAAAGTAGTATACATATCGCCCACACTTTCAGAAACAACTTGTGGCGTTTGCTTAAGGTTCATAGCTCTTCCAAAAATCTCTAGCCTGACAGTTGTCATTAACTCAATTTGAAAATGCACTGCGCAAATGGTCAAAATGAATCCTCGTGAAGAATAAACAAAACATTCTAAATGTGACGTGACTTTTCAAGCTTTATGTTCCATGTGTACTCGAGATATTCCAAACATAATGACTTAAACAATTATTGAAAATTGTTGAAATTCATTTGCATCTGCTGATGAAATTGTGTTGAAATATTATTGAAATTTTTCACCTTGTCCCACAGACAATTGAATGAATTGAAAAACAGATGTACAATATTTCAAAAATTAGTTGTTTCAAAATTCCAAAAAAGTTTTATGATTAGTTAATCTGAAAATTTTCTTAAATTCAAGCATTTTTTAAAAGTGGATTTTTTAAATTTAAAATGTTTTTTTATTATTTTTTTTTTTATAATTATAGTAATACAGAAAATTTGAATTAAAAATATATTGAGTTATATAGTAGATTTAATTCACATCTGTTGATTTTAAATTTATTAAAATATAGTTTTTCTATATTTAATAAGAAATTTTCAATAACATATTATGTTAAATTATGGACTTGATTCACATCTGTTGATCATGCACTTAGAGGGTGGATTCATGGGTGCATCCGGCTCACAGTTGAATGCCGTTTGGAACTCGGGCAGATTCATATAGCCACGATTGAGTTGATCTGCAAAAATCTCAGTATGTCGATTGCAGAGCTGTTGGGCCACCGCATAGAAGAGCACACGATGCTCATCCAATCCGAAGAAATGCAGAACAAATTGTTCTGCAAAGACGAAACGTTCGCCTTGCAACCAGAATTTGTAATCCCTTAAAGCAGCCTGAAACGAGCGATGAAAGTGGAAAACATTTGCCACCATATGGGAGCTCAGTGGACGATAGATGGAGGGCATTTGGGGATCATTGAACTGCTGCGATTGCCGCTCCAGGCAATCCAAGGCGGTGTAGTAGCCATCTGTGTCCTGCAGCAGACGCGACTGACGCCACAGCTCCAATCCCTGGCTGGCATAATAGTGATACATGGGACGATGCTGCGATAGGATGATGAAGTGCAGAAAATGCCGCAGAAAGTATGCAGGTGATCGCTCATCCTCCTCATCCACATAGGGAGACTCGAAACTATGACGCAGTTGCGCACGTCGCAGCTGGAGAAGATTGCCATAGAAATGGCCCGGAACAAAGTGTAGTTGTTGCAGATGCAACTCATGCTCGGTGAGATTGAGATAATGCTGGGCATGGGATTGCAACAGACGTGCCACTTGCAACTCCTGGCGTTCCACAGCCGCCGGCATTAGATGGCCATACCAATCGCGACGACTCAACGTGGAGCGTCTTCGCTGCTGGAAGCGTGTGGTGTGCAGCTGATACAAAGCCAGGCCGACATCTCGGCTCAACTGTGGGGCAAGGACATGCCACTGCCAGTATTCCACGTGCAACAACCGCTCGAATTCCTTGGCCAGCTGAAAGCAATCCTCATAGAGCAACTGCTGCTGTGCCAGCCACATCACATAGTTGTAGACGATGCGTGGTTCCGTGTGACGCAACACCTGCCACGTTTGTGTTATGCTTGCCACATCTAGTGGCAACTTGCGGGCCGTTGTCAGCTGCTGCTCCGTGAAATTCAACAGCGCAAAGAAATGCTGAAAATAATCCATGGTATTATCATCCAGCTGCAGCTGCTCCTGACCAGGAGTTGACGTGGACTGACTCCGACTCCGACTCTGACTTAGACTGTTGGCCAGTGGCAACTCTCCACGCATGCCACGGCACAGCACACGCATCTCGTGTGCCACAATGCGTGCCACCTGCGGATGTCGTCCTTGCAACATCTCCGACATGCTCTCCTGGAATCCCTGCAGACTGGGACAGAGCAACTCCGGCATTTGGGCCACATAGATGGTGTCCTGAGCAAAGTAAATGTGCAACAAGCTGGGCACTCCATGTGACGCCAACTGTGCCGCCAATTGAATCCAATTGAGCTGCTCGTCCAGCTGCTGACGTTGCCACTGATGCCGCAGAAAGGGCCAGGACGAGAGCACCTCCCCATGCTCGGCCAAAAAGGGCAACTGTTGGCGCAAGCGTTCCCAGTGTGCTCCTCTTGAACTCGAGCTCATCACCTGCTCCTTGCATTCCCCGTAGAGCTGTGATAAGAGTTTGCCCGGCAACGTGTGAAAGTTGACATGTTGGGCCTGAAAGAATTCCATGCGATCCTGTTTGTTGTACAGATACGGAGGCAGTGCATCATCGGCATCCGCTGTTTCCATGAACTTCTCAAAATTGCCACACGCATGTGCATAGAAATCCTCACATGGTGCCACAGTTGTATTTCTCAGTTCCACCAGCTGCTTCAGATTCCGTTTATAGATTTGGGTAAAGAATCGTCCCGAATCGGAGTTATCACTAGTCTCCTCGCATCTGGCCAGTTGAATGACTATCAACAGCATTGACAGCTGCCATTGCCAGCGTATTTTTCTCATCCGTTCGTTTGTTTTGTTCCGCGAAAACTGCGCTTAGCTCACAATTTCTGGATCTTCTAAGTTGTAGACAGCTTTAGAAGCTGATAAGCTTATCAGCTGCTCGGGACTGTGACGTTCCATTGATAGCCGATGCTTCACTCTGCTGCCTTGACCTTAAATAATTGCAAATTGTTTTTGTATACAAACAAAATAAACGGAAATGCTTATAATAAATTATTACGCATACGCACTGTGGGCGTATATACTTTACTACCATACAGAAATAAAGTTCAATATTATCAAAAGGTCTATCTTTCAACAAATAGCTCATTAAATGTGTTGATTAATAATCTTAATGGTTTCCAAAAAATTGCTTAATATAAAGACCAGTGACTCATAATTATGTGATTATAATCTAGAGACTAGAGTTGTCCTTGATTTCTTATAAAACGTACAAATCATCTATTTTTATACATCTACTAAATCTTATAAATTATCTTTAGAATTCATTAAAATACACAATGTACATGATAATCCAATGTTCTTAAGACATTGTAGATGTTAAGAAAATCTTCTGTTTATGTAAATACAATGTTAAGTAAATTTATTATTTTTTGATGAACTTTCAGCGCGTGTCAATTTGAAAACAGTTTATAAATTTGACAACGCTGTTCAGCAAAGTTATAAATAAATTAATGGATTTTGTGGAATGGTTTTCGCCCCTTCGTTCTTACCCAATAACAGAGTGACAGAGAGAGCAAATTAGAGTAAGAGTGAGTGGAAGAGAGAGAGAGGGAGAGGCATAGAGATGTCTCTCAAATTTGGGGCCAATGTCTGTCTATTAATTCACATTTTGTTTGACATTCCATGGCGGTTCTGTTTGAGATTATTAGTGCCCCTGAAAATATAGACAGCAGCTATATACATACATCCTATACATAACTTTGTATGTTAATATATATGCAATATGTACTTATAAACAAGTGTTGTGGGCGTTGCAGCCACACGCAGCTTGTTGATAATAAATTGAAAAACTATAGAAATTAGCTGAACCAAAGAATCTATACAAATAAGAAAACCAAAAATCTATCAATAAATCACATCTACCTATATTATAAAGTTAATTCGAGTACTCATCAAATATGTATCTAACACTCGATTATCGTCTTTCCCCCGCCAAAGTAAATTAATTAGCTTAGCACCTGTTGTTTTTTATACCCTATAGTTAGAAACTGGGTATGATAGGATCAAAAAGTCAATTTTTCGATGCTAAGTTACTCAATTCTAGTTATATCCGTTTTCTAATGAATATATCAAAAGCTATAAATGCTATTATTTCTTTAAAAAAATGAAGCTAAACTTAGTTGGTGAACAACATTAGTTGCTTAGATCCAGAATATATATATATATATTTTATAGGGTACTTTATTTTTGGATTGAAACTATAATCTTCTCAGTAAAGACATATAAACAAGTAATGAATATATGAATAACAACAATTTCAACACTTAATTATGAGTGTTCCAATTAGCTGTGAGTACTCGTAAACCTGCTGTCTGATCGTGATGAGTATAATAATAATAATTATGATGGAAGCAGCGTGGTAAATAAAAACAAACCCAAATCGGCAACAGTTTATTTGCGGAGGTATATTATTGGCCTGGGACGGGAATAAATGTAATTTATGTTATCTGGTATGCAGGTTTTGATTCGTAAGCCTTAGGTCCATAATTCAAGGGGGTTTGAAATGCCTGAAGACGAGCGCATTCAAAGAGCATTCGCATTTTGATACGTGCCTTCGTTGACAGAGTTTTCATTCAACTTGAAATTGAAATTGAAACAACAAACACGTACGCAACAACAACCGATGTGTATGTGTGTGTGTGTAACTTATAGTGTTAATAAACTCGAGCTCTCTGCATTTTTCTGTCTCTTTGGTCAGTTAGCTAATCCTCCTTCGATACACTCGAAATTCTCAGCGTTTTCACTTTTTCTGTCTCAACTCTCACTTTATAAACTGTGACCAGCTCACACACACAGACAAACACACACACACACATATACATATGCTCAGAGGTACTCATTATAATTTGGCCAAATTGGTTAACGGCTCGAGTGCCGGCTTTCAGTTTCTCCAACATTTCCAGACAATGCACAGCTTGAGCCGCTTCAATTTAAAATATTCATAAACACATGACAAACTGATTGAAATTGCACTCCGAAATGGATTATAAACTAAGACTACCCTTTATTATACTGCTGTCGGGTGAGTAACTGGACAAGTTGTAGCCTCCATTTGGCACTCATCCAATTCCCAATTCTCTGCAGTCACCAGTTGTCGTTGTGCCTCACTTTTTGATATGACCACAACACCAACAATTGCTCCAGTTCCAGTTCCAATTACAACTTCTCAAACTCCCACTAATCGAGATATCACCATAGGACCTTGTAAATGGGCCATAGGTCGAAGTTGTCCCGATCCGGATATCAAATACTATATTTATACACGTCACAATTTAATGGATCGACAGAGCTTGCAGATTGATGAAACAATGGATAAATCAAATCTTACCAATTCATATTTTAATCCACGACATCCCACCAAGATTCTTATCCATGGCTACAACTCGGATATGTTTTTGAATCCTCTGCAAAGAATGAGAGATGGTGAGTGAGACTTAAGTGAACCAAAGAGGGAAGAAAATGTTCGTTTACGGAAAGTTTTTACAAATTAATGTCAAGTTTTAAAACACCTTTCAGTTTATATTTAACTGGATTATAAGAAGACTAACAAATACTTAAAGAAAGCTTAAAGTAATGAAATATCATTGAATTTTGAAGGTTTTTAGCGAAATTTCGTTTCTCAACCAGTTTTGTGATACACTTTGGAACCAGTTTAATGTGATATAATTAAATTTAATTGCTTAAGTTTTTTTTCCTTTAATTTAATAAAGAATACCTCGCCAAGGACAACTACAACATATTCTACGTGGACTGGAGCGTACTCTCTCCGGGTCCGTGTTACATAAGTGCCGTGCACAACGTACGTCAAGCCGGAGCCTGTGCTGCTCAGTTGGTGGAGCGTCTGGTGGAGACAGGCAACACGGATATACACATTATTGGATTCTCGCTGGGTGCCCAGGTACCCAACTATATAGCACGCAGCTTGAAATCGTTTAAGCTACCACGAATTACGGGTCTGGATCCGGCAATGCCACTGTTCATTACGGCCGGAGTCAATGATAAATTGGATCCGAGTGATGCGGACTTTGTGGATGTAATACATACAAATGCCTTGGTTCAGGGAAAGATGGAGAGATGTGGACATGCGGATTTCTATATGAATGGAGGCATCTCACAGCCAGGTTGCACCGGATGGATGAGTGGGTAGAGAATATTCTGGGAGAATATGAAAGTAAATTTTGTTCTGTTTGCAGATTCATTTGCCTGTAGTCACCAGCGTGCCACGGCGTATTATCTGGAGTCCATACGCTCACCCAAGGGCTTCTGGGGATGGGCATGCAGTGGTTACATCTCCTACCTGTTGGGCATGTGTCCGGCAACCAATTATCTTCTGGAAGCTGGCGACAATACACGTCCCAGCACACGTGGCATGTTCCTCATCGACACAAATGACACCTCACCCTATGCCCTGGGCAAGTGGACAGATTTACCCACGCTCGGAGTGAAGCATCCTCGCACACCACCGCATCCACTGAGAATCCCACCACAGAGCGTTGATCCTCTAATGCAGCATATTGATCAGTTTGGCAAGCTGTCCGGAAATTTTAACAATCTTCCGGACGATCCAAGTCATGCGGAGAATCCCTATGAGCATTGGACCAGCTACAGTCCTCCCCATAATAAGGAAAGCGAGAGTCTTAACTCGGTGGAGGAACAGGATTCGTCGTCGGAATTTGAGGACATTGATGATCGCCAATTGAATTCTCCTCTCAACTGGTGGGACTATCGACGTAATCTCACCCATGGTTATATAGACAATAGCGTCTTCAGCATGCCAAAGGTATATTAATCCCTTAATCTCCTAATGCTACTCCAACTTGCCCCTATCCCATGTACATACATGTCAACAATTCCAGTTTCTACACACTTCATTTAGAAACTAAATTATCTTATTTAGCAATCTTTTATGTTGAATTGCAGAACTCTATAATATTTGTATAATTATCCGTAGTGTCCTTGAAATTTAGCAAATTTAAAAAGTCTCCTCTTAAGTCTAATGCTAAAAAACTTGTACTGCATTCCGTAAAAAATACTTGACTTGTAACATATTCCTTTTTATAAAGAAATTTATAGACAATTCTTCAAAAATTCGAATCGATGTACATTTCTTATTAATGAATTGATTGTTTTATTTTTTAAACAAATCGCAATACAATAGCAGTTCGTATATTAATATATATAATTGTAAATTGTAATAAATTGCCATATAATTAAAAGTGAACTTATTAATGCATAGGCATGGGAATAATGGGCAAACTTCGAAGCCGAACTCCGAAGGGCACAAAATGTACCCACCGACTATTACAAATACAAATACAGATACAATTCGATGGGGACCATCCTCTAGGCGCTCTGCCTTTTAGTGGGACTTAGACTTGACTGTCGTTGTTGTTGTTGGTATTGCTGTTAGCTGTGGCGCTTCCTGAGGGGTTCCTGGATTGCCATTACGTACGTGTTGTGTGGTGTGGTGTGTTTATGTTGTTTTGAGCTTATGTTTAAAATGCTAAGTCGTATCTTAATCGCCGCTGATGTCGATGTTGTTATTGTGGTAACTCATGCTACATCGTAGTGGGCTCTACACTTTCTTCTTGACAACACGTTTGGCACGTGTCACTGGTGTCGCTGGGATCGATGTCTTTGCTGGGGATTTCATGGCTGTAGCGGGTTCCGTTGTCGTATCAGTTGAAGAACTATCTTCAACTGACTTTGTTGTCTCCTCGACCTTTTCATCGGACTTCATTGGCTCCACTGCTGTTTCCGGCTCTTCTAAGGGCTCTGATTTGACATCAACATCCATTTCACGGTTCTCTGTCTCACTGGTACCCGACATGGGTGATGGTGGGGCGCGTACAGCATCTGGATCGTCGTCTTCCTGATCGTGTGCTGTGTTATTTGTGCTTTTGCTATCCTCTTCTTCTTCTGCAGGCTCCTGAATGGCAAGGTGATACATCTTCATTTCCTCTTCTGAAATGGGAACCGGTGCATTCGAAAGTGGATCCCGTCCATTCAGCGACTTGGGGAATGCAATCACATCACGTATGGAGCGCGCACGACACAATATAGCAATAAGACGATCCAGGCCCAATGCAATGCCGCCATGTGGCGGGCAACCAGACTCCAGGGCGCTCAATAAATGTGACAGATGATCGTGGGGAATCTTCAGCACTTGCTCCAAAATGAATTGCTGCATATCGCGATCGTGTATACGCATTGAACCACCGCCCACCTCCTGACCATTGAGCACTAGATCATAGGCTTCCGAGCGTATGGTTTCCAAATTTTCACAGCTGGTGGCAAACTTATCCAAATCATCGACTAGAGGCGCTGTGAACGGATGATGCACGCTCTCCAGCTGCTTGGTGACGTTGTTGCGCTCAAACAGCGGAAAATCGATCACCCAGAGGAACCGAAAATCGTAGCATTTCTTTGCCTTGACATTCTCCACAAGAAAATCGTGATAGTCAAGACGAATACGTCCAAGTAGATTGCGCTGCAAAACAAAAACAAATAAAAGTTAAATTGTATTAAGGTTTTAATAATACTGAGTTAGCTTACCGTCTCCACTTTGGGACCGATGCACAGAAATAGCAAATCGTTCTCTTCTAGATCGAATTTCTCAATGACTTCATTGGCCACATCTGTGCCCAGCAGCTTGGTGAGTCTCTCCTCCACATCCTTGGCTAAATTGAACTTTCGCACAAATAGCGTGCCCGAGAAAACCTTGCTCAAACTCTCGTAATGCTTACGAGCTGCGCCGTTCCAGAATGCTTCGCTGGCACGCACCACAATCGCATAGGCTCCAAAGTCCTCGTATTTGCCTTTGAAATTCTCACTCTTTTCGATGATGTCGGAGACATTGTTTAAAAGGAATCCAAAGCGGGTGTCCGGCTTATCAGTGCCATACTTTTCCATGGCCTCCTCATAGGTGATGCGACGGAAGGGAGTCTGTAGCTTGGACAAATGCTTGGGCCACGAATAGCGTAGTGTCTCCTCAATCAGTTGCATTATGTCATCACGGCTGGTGAACGATAATTCAACATCCAATTGTGTAAACTCTGGCTGGCGATCCGGACGCGTGGCTTCATCACGATAGCAACGTGCCACTTGAAAGTATCGATCAATGCTGCCCGACATCAGCATTTGTTTAAACTGCTGTGGACTCTGCACAAGCGAATAGAAATGTCCCGCCTTGCGAGTGGGAACAACAAACTCCTGTGCACCTCCGGGCGTACGACGGAACAATGTGGGCGTCTCCACCTCCACAAAGCCCAAATAGTTAATTAAATACTCGCGCATGCGCATTATGACACTCGAACGTAGTCGCAAATTGTGCTGCATATCATTGAAACGCAGGTCCAAATAACGATGGGTTAATCTCAATCTCTCGCCTGCCTTATTGTGTTTACGTATCTCAAAGGGCAAGTTCTTTTTGGCCGCATTCAGTACCTCCACCTTATCGGCCTCGATCTCAACGTGTCCAGTTGTCATCTTTGGGTTTATTGTTGCAGCTGGCCGTGGTATGACGGTGCCCTCGACACGGACAATCGATTCAATGGGCACACCCGTATCGACATACTCCTCCAGACCCTTTGTCTTGGGTAATATGAGAACCTGGGTCTGTCCATAGGCATCGCGCAATATAAAGAATTTATTCATGCGCTGGAATTCCAACCAACCGCAGATGACAACACTCTCGTTGATCTCATTGGTTGTCAGTTCGCCACAGGTGTGTGTGCGATCTGCAAATTTATTGGTATCCGCCACCTTGATGAGCTGTTCAGAATTTGCCGGAGCAGACCTGGCTGCAACCACTTCGCTGTTGTCCGCGTTGCCATCGCCGTTGTCGTCGCCGCTTGCAGCTTTGGTGGAGGCACCATTTTCCGCCTCATCTGCCTCGAGATCATCAATCGACATCTTCTGCAATTTCTTCTTCAATTTGATGGGTCCCTCGTATGCGTCATCTGGATTTAGAACCTTAACACTGGTCACACTTACTTCTACCTCCCCAGTGTCATATTTCTACAAAGGAAACATGGAGATTAGAGCTCGTCAAATGCTTAACATTTAAGTTTACTTACCAAATTAATGTTTGCCTTGGGCCTGCCCAAAACCTTGCCAACAATTTGCAGCACCGTTTGCTCCGGCGTCGAAAGGAAAGTATCCATCAGCTAAATTATGAAATGGATATTATTTATTGATATTTATTATGAAATTCATAAAGTATTTATAATTTAAAGATAATTAAATTTTAAATTTTATATTTATGAAATAACTCTAATTTTTGTTATACAAATTTTAAGTAAAATTTAAGTAAAAAATAAATTGAGTTCGATTACTAATTCCAAATTTAATGTAAGAAAAATTAAGAGACTTAATTCTAACTATGTTAACTTATTTAAGTGATACTTACAGATTGATCTTCGATCATTAGCTGCGTCTGACCGTAACCATCCTTAAGCTGCAAGAACTTGCTAGTCTTGGTGGATGGAATCCAACCCACCATGGTGACTATTTTGCCAACATCATCACGTCGCAAATCATTGCAAGTGAGATCGCGATTCTCAAAGTATTTTAAGATATTCTCGTTTTCTGCAAATGACAAATGGACATGAACTTGACAACTTTTTAAAGCGGTCTAAAATGCTGCTGATACTTACTAGCTATCTTGTATTCGGTGCTGGTGATGCCCAGTCTGCTCTGTTGCTGGACCATGGTGCTATAGGTTCGCTTATCGCCTGCACGTTTTGTGCCGCTGACGGGGAAATGTATGCTGAGAATGTCCTGAACTTCCACCTCAATTTCACCAGTGGGCATTGTCTGGTTGCATGAATTTTGTGGTCTTCGCATCACCTGACCGACAATTGTAAGTGTTGTGTTTTCGGGCATGTTGTTCATGCGCCGAGCGACCCGAGGATGCTTGTCCTCCAGCACAACCAGCTGACAGGCACCGCCATTACGATCCCGCAGCTCGGCAAAACGATTAACGCGCTTCTTGATTAAGCGACCCGACAGTTCCACAAACAAACCGCAGTGATGATTACGTAGTTCTCCACAGCTCTGACGCATCGGCTGTTGCGGCTGTGAGTTCATGCTGAAATTGCTGGCCATGGCGCTCATCAGGTGCATCAGATCGTTGCCCGATATGTTGGGACCCACTGTTGATAATAAATATCATTAAACACACAGTTTTCATGTATATAAGTTATCACTTTAATTATTACTGATTGCTGATGAAATTTCATTACTTACTGTTGAAAGGATTCGGGCCAGGTCCGAAATTATCATTATAGCCACCTCCTCCGCCGCCGCCACGATAATTATCGAAGTCATTGTAACCGCCGCCATAACCTCCACCTCCGCCACCACCATAACGACCACCACCCCCTCCGCCACCACCGCCACGATAGCGACCACTCATGATCTGTATTGAGAATAATTGGAAGTTGTTGCTTAGCCAGCGACAGGAATCAAAATACCCAACAAACACGCACTTACGTGACTACAAACTGCCGCTGCCGCTGCCTCTGCTGCCGCTGTCTCTGCCGGGTCACTGCTGCCTCTGCTGCTTCGGGTGCTGTTAAGTTCTGTCTGCGGTTGCCCCGAATTTGTTCCACTTAGAAGCAGCGATTGTTTGCCGAGTTGATGTAGTCGCTGCTGCTGACTACGCCACAAATTTCTGGAAATTAATAACATTTTAATTTAAAGCGGCTGCGCTTTTCAATCACACGGTTTGTGCCTCTTGCAGGCCGATTAAATTTTTTTTTTCACAGCACGAGCACTACATACGCACACTAACACAGCCCGTGCGTATGTTTTGTGTGTGTACGTGTGTATGTGTCTGTGCCGGGCGTCGCGAAAACGCCGACGAGCTATTGACCAAAACTTTGCAATTGGAAAGCACTAGTACCTAAATAATTTGACGGTTTCCTTTGGCCCAATTTTGCTAAAACTTTAACGCGACTTACGCATTTAGAAATCGCACAACAAATTCGTAATTAGACTCTAATTTCGGAACTTTTGATGAAAAAACTTGAAAATGTTTTGGCTTGTAAGCCACCACTACAAGCAGAGTTGTATCAATCATACAAATAATAAACAACCCTGATTATGTTCGTCTGTTAACTTTACATTTCGCAAAACTGTTATAAACAGTAACAGCTCGTTTATTTCTTTGAAAGCACCACTATGTTCTTTTTTTTTAAATATTTAATTTACAAATGCACTTCAATGTCAAGCAGATCTGCAAAATGTTTAAAAAGAATATCTTTCGGAGTTGGAATTTAGCAGCTGTTAACCGGCTTCGGACAACAATTATTATCCCAAACTATCGATGACTAGTAATTTATCGATACTATGTCACGAGAGAGATGTGCGATGAGTGAGCTAAAAGTGCGCCAAATTGTATTTACAGATACACTGTTGATAATAAAAAAGAAAGTAATTCAATATCCATTTTCTTTATTTACATGACTCTTAAAATCATTAACAAATGCATTAAATAACAATCGTTTTGTATTACTCAGTGTTGCACGTTCAAGACTACAAAATTGATTTGTATGTGGCATTCAAGTTTCCCCAGCTTGCACTTGGCTTACAAATTAAAAAAAGTACTGACCAAATTAAATTCCCCAATTTCTAACTATTCTGAAAATCAGTGCCATTGAGCGCAGTCTGGAAATGTGTAATGACATAGTCATGGTAATAAGCCATGATGCACAGCGGTTGCCCCAAAATTATAGATGCCCAAACTATAATATTTCCCATGCGTGGACCCAATCGACGCTCGATATACTTGGAAACGGCTGACAGTGGAATCTGGCCCATCATGCCAAGGAACGCCCAAATTTTGTATGTTTGCAATGGAACAGAAACCTAAATTCGCAAGAAATACAAAAACATAAAACATTACAGTAACCCAAAAGATTAAGAAAAAACATACCAAATATTCATGGAAAAAGGCGCTGAAAAGGAAGACTATTGTTGATGCTTGACGCGAGGAATATCCCATCTGCACAACGGGAATATAGAGATGACGCACACACCATCTGTGTACAGGCATATTCCAAGTTCTCCAAAAGGTGTCGATATTGTTGGCATTCCACCAATCGCAGTAGAAATTGCGATCTGCGAAGTTCAAAACCTCGCCAACGGCATTTAAAAATGAATGGAACATCAGATAGAAGAAGCACAACCAGGCCAAATGATTGGGTAGCTATACAAAAATAAAATACATATGAAAAGGAGATTTTAAAAGAGCAAAAACTCTTACTCACCGCCAGTTTAAGTAAACGTTCCGTGGCCAAACCAATATCCATGTTTGAGAAAGGTATCAAAGAGTTTCGCACTGAGGGAATTATCCACTGTTGGAACAAGGCCATTACCACATTCACACCAACAAGCACTTCCAGCAGACGTTTTAGCAAAAAATGTTTGCGGACGCGCGATGTTCGAGGGAAATTTAGTTCGTAGCATAGTGTGGGAGCGCATAGGAAGTACATAATATCTTTGTAGCTTAAATTTTCTGGATATTGAACCAGTTTTGCAACGTCTTCGTCCTCTTCGCCGTCTTTTAAGTTCCTTTTTCCTAACCAAACGGAATCAATGTATAATTATATGTAAACTTATTGGATAATCAAAAAACTCACTCAGCTCGGCTAATGTGATACTGGGTCTTCGCTCACGTGGCTGTCTTTGATAGTAAGTTTGGCGACACCACATATTGGTCTGCACGTAACTCCAGAGTTTCAAAAACAACACGGAATAAAAGAAACACACAGTTGTTGCGCCCACTGTAAACCAAAATAAGAATTAATAAACAATTTACCTTGTACTTTTAAGCATACTCACTTATGCTAAAGGCAGATCCTTTCAGATGTATAATGACGACAGGCAGACAAACCGACACAACAATGTTTATTATTTGAATAGACATACCAAGACCTTCGGAAATGATTTCCTGCAAAGACACACATTTTGAAATTACGTTATATTGACACTTTATTATTCGAAATTTAAACAATATATTCGCGTGAGCGCTCACGATATACCACCAATGTTGCAATCGATAGGCAATAAGTTATCGATGCTCAATCTATTCACTGAACTAAATGAGCAACAATCAGGGTTTTAGTTCGTTCGTTCCTTTAATGAATTAGTTCAAAAGATCTTAGTCCGAACGATTCGGCACATTCGTCATTTCATCGTTTCGCACGACGCTGGTGTATTTTTTGCTTTGTGTGCGCAATTTCGTTATATGTTGTAAAATATAGTTTAACAATCAGAATCAAAATCGTAATAGCCAACGTGATATAATTATTTAATTAAATAGAAATAACAAACAACATGGAAGTCACCGACGCCAATTTGCAATTGCTTGCCGGTTATTTGCAACAGACGCTCAGCGCGGATCCCAATGTCCGCAGGCCCTGTGAGTATGAGAGAGCATGCGTACGTGTGTGTGTGTGAGTAAGAAAGTGAGAGAGGAAGAACGAGTGATGTTTGATGTGTTTGTGCACGCGCGGGAAAAAGGCGGCGATGCGGCTGCATTAGCGGTGCATAAAAATGGGTTGCATTTGGGAATCTCTACTTGAAGTCTGACCATATGAATAATTTACATTTATTTATGCTTACAGCGGAAAAGTTGCTGGAGTCAACGGAACGGCAACAGAATTATCCAGTGCTGTTGCTTAATCTGATAGACAAGGCCAACATGGACATGACCATAAGGGTGGCGGGCGCCATTGCATTTAAGAACTATGTTAAACGCAACTGGGCCGCTCACGAGGATAGCGATGAGCCTGATCGCATACACGAAAGTGATCGCAATACGATCAAAACCTTGATTGTCACATTGATGTTGCACTCACCAACGGCATTGCAGAAGCAACTGAGCGATGCGGTGAGCATCATTGGTAAACATGATTTTCCCAAGAAATGGCCACAATTGATTGACGAAATGGTGGAGAAATTTGCCTCGGGAGATTTCAATGTTATCAATGGCATATTGCAAACGGCGCATTCGCTATTTAAACGTTATCGCTATGAATTTAAATCGCAAACATTGTGGGAAGAAATTAAATTTGTGCTGGATCGCATGGCCAAGCCGTTGACGGATCTGTTGCAGGCCACAATGCAGTTGAGGACAATGCACGAAGGCAATCCGGAGGCCTTGAAGGTCATTTATAGCTCATTGGTGCTGGTCAACAAGGTGTTCTTCTCGCTCAACTCGCAGGATCTGCCCGAGTTCTTTGAGGACAACATGAACACTTGGATGGGCGCCTTTCTGCAACAATTGGCAGTGGATGTGGCCAGTCTACGCACCGATGATGACGAGGATGCTGGTGTCTTGGAGCACTTACGCTCTCAGGTCTGTGAGAACATTTGTCTCTATGCACGGAAATACGATGAGGAATTCAAGCCGTATATGGAACAGTTTGTTACTGCTGTCTGGGAGTTGCTGGTGAAGACCAGTCTGCACACTAAATATGATGCGGTACGTGACTCTTCCATACATAGATATGTATTGGCATATTTATCCTTGTATTCATTCTCATCCCTTAGCTCGTTTCGAATGCGCTGCAATTTCTATCTGTGGTTGCTGAACGCAAACATTACCATGGAATCTTTGAGAATCCGGAGATATTGGCCCGCATTTGCGAGAAAGTGGTTATACCCAACCTGGATATCAGACCCTCGGACGAGGAGCTCTTCGAGGATAGCCCAGATGAGTATATCCGCCGTGATATTGAGGGCTCCGACATAGATACACGTCGACGGGCTGCCTGTGATTTGGTCAAAACACTATCCATCAACTTTGAGCAAAAGATCTTTGGCATTTTTGGTCAATATATGGAAATATTGTTGGCCAAGTACAAAGAGAACCCAGTTACCAATTGGCGTGCCAAGGATACGGCCATTTATTTGGTCACATCATGGGCATCACGCGGTGGTACAGAAAAGCACGGCGTAACCCAGAGCTCGGAACTGGTGCCATTGCCACAGTTCTGTGCCGAGCACATTGTGCCCGAACTGGAGAGACCCAATGGTAAATACAAGTTGCATTTGAAAGATTTACCCATTATTTATATGTATTTCTTTTTGCAGTCAATGAACTTCCAGTTCTAAAAGCAGCTGCCATCAAATACGTCATGGTCTTCCGTAGTCTGTTGGGACCGCAGACATTAGCTGGTTGTTTACCACAACTTATACGTCATCTGCCCGCCGAGAGCATTGTGGTCCACAGCTATGCGGCCTGCTCGCTGGAGAAGATATTGACCATGCGGGATGCGAGCAATGCGCTCTTGTTTGGACCACAGATACTTGCACCACATTCGAATCAATTGGTCAGCGGACTGTTTGCCACACTCGCACTCTCGGGATCAGCAGAGAACGAATATGTGATGAAGGGTAAGTTGAAGGTGACCCAAAAGAGAATTAAATTAATTGGGGTATCAACTTCTGTAATCATTATATAGCCATCATGCGCAGTTTCCATGTGCTGCAAGCAGGTGCCATGCCTTTTATGGCCGTTGCATTGCCACGCCTTACCGAGATCCTCACATTTGTGGCCAAGAATCCATCGCGTCCCCTTTTCAATCACTATCTCTTCGAGACTCTGTCGCTGTCCATCAAGTAAGTAACCAGAGATTATATTTTAGAATCTATATAACAGATTCTCTTCTGTAGAATCGTCTGCCAAGCAGATGCCTCAGCGGTCAGCTCATTCGAGGAGGCATTGTTCCCAGTTTTCCAGGGTATCCTGCAGCAGGACATTACCGAGTTTATGCCCTATGTATTCCAAATGTTGTCGGTGCTGTTGGAGGTGCGCGAAGCAAGCGGTCCCATACCGGAGCCGTATTGGGCACTGTTCCCCTGCCTGTTGGCTCCACCTCTGTGGGATCGCAGGGGCAATGTGACGCCTTTGATTCGCCTGCTGTCTACCTTCATTAAACAAGGCTCTGCACAGATTCAGGCCCTTGGCAAATTGGTAAGAAATGGAGATGATATTTTCATACTAAGATTTCAATTAACAAAATTGTATCTTTTTAGAATGGCATCCTTGGCATATTCCAAAAGATGATTGCATCCAAGGCAAATGATCACGAGGGATTCTATCTGTTGCAGAATTTGTTATTCTATTATGATGCCGCTGAAATGCAGGCGAGCATGCGCCAAATCTTTGGATTACTCTTCCAGCGTCTGTCGCTATCTAAGACAGCTAAATATCTGAACGGAATCATCGTGTTCTTCTGCTTCTATGTGGTCAAAATAGGTGCAAGTCCGTTGGTGCAGCTAATTGATGAGATACAGCCGGGCATGTTTGGCATGCTGTTGGAGCGTGTCTTCATTACGGACATGGCCAAGGTCAGCAAGGATTTGGAACGTAAAATGGTAGCTGTTGGAGTTAGCAAGATGCTCACCGAATGCCAAGAATTGTTGTCGGGCCAATATGCAGCGTTTTGGCCACGTTTACTTCATGCACTCATCGATCTATTCGAGCGACCAGCTGAAAAGTTGCCCTATTTGGATGGAGATGGTGCTGGCGGCGATGCCAATGCAGCTGTTGATGCTGAACCCGGTTATCAGGCGGCATTCTCCCAGCTCTCCTTTGCCCAGCCGAAACAAGTGGATCATTTGGCCGAAATTGCCGATGCTCGACAGTTTTTGGCCAACTCTTTGGCCAACTTCTCGCAAAGTCGACCAGGTGAATTGTCCACAATGTTGGCACCTTTGGCACCGGAAAGCAAACAAATACTACAGAAATATTGCGATCAAGCGGGCGTACGTATTGCCTAAATCGTGGATTTATATAGATATTATACCTCGCACACAAACACACTCATCCACACACACATATACACACACGAATTAATAAATGTCATACAAGATTTGTTTATAAGTGTAATGATTGTAATCATGTAATCAATTTATATATAAATGTTATGTTACGGGAATAAATCGAAATATCTGATATTCCTGATACTACTCATAAAAGAAAACCTGTTTAATTGCAATACCATCCAGAAAATGTGTTAATTTAGAGGAATTAATTTAATTTTAGAATTGGAAGGATCCGCTCTGCCATGAATCTGCTGTCTGAAAAATGTTTCTCTTTTCGACTTTAATTTACCCAGTTTAAAATTTTGCAACTAAATTTTGATAGCAGCCGAGTTACGTGATGCGAAGGTTGATCAAAACATTTGGGCGCAAGATCTGTCAACATGGCTCTCGAAATTCGCAGAGTGAGTTAAGACTAAATCTTAAACTAACTTGAGAACGAAAATGTCGGGATTACTTACCAAGGCGAGACCCTTTTCGACGGCCAGACATAGTGATATGTGAACCATAGAGTCTATAAAAGGAAATCTTTACTTTATAAAAGAGGTAAACTGCAAATTAGCAAAACTTACAGATTATTAGAAGTAGAGCATTGTGACCTTCGCCCTCATTGCGACCGCTTAGAAAGAAATACCAGTCAATGGGATTAACTCGTATGCCATATCTGAAAGTTATGATAGATGAACAAAGTCATATAATATATGAAAAATCTAATTAAACAATACAGTTTTTTCGACAAATTTAGTCTGAACTATCTCCAAACCTAGCATGTTTATCGCTATTGTATTTTATTTAGTAATAAATCAATAAAACATGCGATAATTTTGCAAAATTATATAAATTAGAAACTAGGTGCACTCACTTTAGTAAATTCTCTAGACCCAATCGCAGGCCTCCAATGCAGAGAAGTAGGAATCCCCAGTTAACCAGACCCGTAAAGTTCGTAAAGCCGGAGCTCCAGGAGAATAATGAATCGCGGGGACGATGTATGCTAGAAATGATAGGATAACAATAGAGTACTCTTATAAAATGTAAAATCTTAGGAGCACTTACGATCTATCAGGTTGTGCCTTGCGTTGTTTTGCCTCCTTGTTGGATATTTCCTCGGCACGTGTGACACTTTGGGTGCGTCGATAGCGTAATTTCTTTTCACTGGTCCCATTGCCATTCTCATCCTTATCAAGCACCTTGCGATACTGCTTTAAATCAATGGGATTTCCATGCTGATCGAAGAGGTTCTGCGTTGACTTGCGATTCCTCAGATTGCTCAAATTGTGTTCCGTGGCGGAGGCCGATCGTCTCAGACGTTTCATCAGTCCACCTGCAACGCCATTTTTCTGGGATTGGGGAGCTGGGTTTGATCCCTGCTCCTTGGGATCTTTGGTTGTTGTCATGGCTGGTTGGTTCAGTTTCTAGTCGGCTATTTGTTAAAGTAATATTGATTAGATTTCAACTCAAGTAGCACCAACTTTTCAAATACCATTCGCAAATCTTATCGCAAGCATTTCTTTTTTCATTTATTTTATTTTTGGCAGTAAAAACTGCAATATACATAGTCTGATAACAAAAAACATTTGTGATTCGCTAAGAACATTCTTTGAAATAAAAAGTCTCAAGGGGAGACTTCTATAAGCTTTATCAAACTGTTGCTTAACTAATCCTACAGATCGAAACGATCATATCAAAACTAGTCTAAAATTAAACTCTAAACTTGTCTTACTTGAACAAACATGCTATATAATAATAATTATTGTCATTGTAATAATGAAAACCGCAGTTTGCTTCACAATAATTTGCGGTCAAAGTTCATTTGAGTACGCGAGAGAGTCGATCAGGTAAACTGATATTGAGATAGTGCGACTCAAGCTAACAAATACATAGAAACAATCATCTGATCACAGATACAGGTAGCTTGAACTGTGATAAGCAGTTGCTAAAGTTGCGATTGTTACGCGATCATAACATTAGGTACTGTGCATAGTTTGACACTCAAGGTGATCACAATTTGAATTACAAATGAGACATATTTATTGGCTAATAGAGCAATCAGTTCTTAACGTTTACCCAGTTAGCAAAGTCATAACCAATGACACGTGCTTAAAGAAGATAATATTAAATCTGACAACTTCTAGATTGACATTTATTAACAAATTTTAAACAATAATTTTTGAAATACACTAACTGTTCATCAAGCTGTTGGAATAGTTTTAAATCACATTAAAAATTGTTTTAAAAGCTTACAACTTTTAATTGATTGACGCTTTACTAGGTGTTTTCTAAAGTTTATTCTAATTCACGTTGTACTACTTAAAACACTGTCACTGATTGTTTGTTCCTACATTTAAAATACCAAATTCACCGGCAAGCACTTTTATTCATACATTAAATTAATTGAATTGACTTGACACACTTCAAATGTACATAGTATTCTCTCTTAAAGTCGAAAATATATAATATATATATAATTTAGTTTGTGCTACGTAACTTGTTTATAGTTAATGGCGTCTACTCACAACAAGTTTTGATTAAGAATTTGTTTAAACAATTACTGAATGTATTTCTGGATTAAAAATAGTGTTAGATTAACATTGAATCACAGTGTTTTGTAGGTTATCGCAATTAATGAACGCTTAAGTAACAGTTCTCTACGTCATTTATAGACCCAAAAATATATACAGCTAGTCCAAGAATTGTTTTGACAAAGTAAAAATATATACATTTATAAAATGTTTTAGGAAACACTACCAAAATAAATTAAGAAAATAGAATAAAAATACAATTTTTTGTGCATTTTGTTTAGTGAAAACAATTATTGAACCAACTGTATACGTTATTTAATTTTACGATGCGTAAACACAGATAAGGATCTTCGATAAATATGACAGCTAATTGAACACTGTAAATACTTTACTTTTTTTTTACTGATTAAACGAAAAGTGTTTCGAAAATTTAGTATGTATGCTATAAGAAGTCGTGCATTGAACTGCCCTTCTTAAACACACACATACATATTTATATATATATATATATATATGCAGTGAATATTCATGGCTTCTTTCATGCCTGTAAAGTGCATGCGTAATAAGTCGAGTCATTGTGACGTGACTTTAATAATTCTACATTGAGAAGATTAACACTTCTGCTGTGTAATTGCAGCTCGAAACGTATCTTTAAATGTGGTCCAACAGTTTCTATTTGTGTGCGCATGCATGTAGACGAAGCAGGAAGAAAGCATGCTTGAGGTGCTTGCTGTGGTTTTTTACATCTTTTCGTTTACTTGCAAGGGCATTGACACTCTGATATCATATATCTGTGGTCTTAAATAAAGAGAAGTGCAATAATCACGATATCTTAAATAAATAATTTCTGTTTACAAATTTTTATAAATCTTAATAAAGTTAAGTCAAAAGTGATGATTCTTTCTCTTAAAAAAAAGTTATACAAAAAATGTATTAATTTCATTAAAATAAAAATATTACTTTAGAGTTTCCAACAAATTACTGTATTTATAGATAAGTAACTCTTTTTTTTTGATAAGTTGATTAAAATGCATTGTATACATATTTTATGTGTAGTTTTTTTACTTGCAATTAAATAATGGATGTAAATTGTCAGTTAATTACGACGGCAAACCGGTTGAATCTTTTAGTGAGAACTGCACTGAGTTTGAGGTAAAGTAGGTCAGTAATGCAATGTCAAAGATCCGGACAACAAAAGTAAATTTTTTAGTCAATTTTGTACATAACTTCCAATGAGAAATATACATCATGTAGGTGATCTCCAACCAGACATGTCTATGGGTGTCCCATTGCTGATATGCTTACTGATTACATTGTAAACGGATGCTAAATGGTCACACTCATCGGAATTAAAGAACGCTCTGTCGGCTTATCAGTGGTTGCGTATAAATGGTTGCTGTCTAGCATCGAAATGTTATCAACGTTGTCTGACATTTGCCTGATAAACTCTCGCTGTCAACATTTCATTCTTTTCTAATTCGAATTTCGTTTTTCCGATTGGCATTAACAACATCTAACAAGAGATTTTTTGGTTCTCTCTCTCTCTCTCTCTGTGTGTGTTTCATTCTGCCTATTCTCTGTTTGGGTTTTTGCACAGCCGTTTGCTGAACCAGTTTTTGTTTTAGTAGTTTGTTTGGTTAGTTTTTGTTGTTGTTTGATGAGACGCCAATACCGAAAATTGTTGTACGTATTTCAAATATTTTTTTACGACTCACTAGCAGACAAATCAAGGTTATACCAACAGACACACACATACACACACACACACTCAGACGCACTGTGTGTTTGTCTGATCAGAATAGTTGCCATTTAGTCACACTTTCAAAGTCCAAAATGTGCGGGTGAGTTGCATATTTTTGGCTTTATTTTTTATCACTTTATTATCTTTAAACAGTGGCTGAGTCATAAAAACAAGGGCAAAAAAGCTACACGTGTTTTATGCATTTGTTTGTTGCTGCCTTTTCAGCCTGTTCGCAAAATGTGTTTCGTTAGAGGGAGAGAGGGAGGGAGAGGAGGCGAATACTGCTACATTTTACACTTTAATAATTTCAGCATGCGCTTTTTTGCTTTTGCTTTGACTTTTCACTCTCACGCTCTCCGTCTTCGCCGCTCTCTTATATGCAAACAAAAGCGAAACCGAAGTGAAAAACAAAATAAGAAAACAGTAACAACATTTTTCTTAGCGGTTAGCGGTTGCATAGTAAACAAATACGAATCTTATTTGATTAAATTGAATAAAGACAAGTAATTTGAGTGGAATTGAGAACTTTTGTTTCTTAATTTAAGCACTTGACATACACAATTTAGTTTAATGCTTGTGATTTGTCACCCACGACGCGCATGGAGCTTCTTCCAGAGAACGTTGCAAGCGGTTTGTGTTTTACCGTTCGCTTCGACGACAAATTCTCAACTGTTGCTGGGAAAATCGAAACAGAAATAACCAAAGCGAAATTGCAGAGTATTTTAATAATGAAATACATGCTAACTAACATACTCACAAGTCTAATCAGAGGAGGAGCGAAGAGAGACAACGCAGAGAGCGCACGCAAATATCCAGTTTAATTAATACATTGCAGTTCCAAAGAGCACATGAAAAGAGCCAGAGTGAGAGAGGGAGAGAGCATTGCTTGCGATCTGTGTTCGTTCGGTGTGTGTCTATGCTGAAGCTTTTAGCGAATGCATGAACCCTTAAAAGTTGCAACAGATACAATTTTTCAAAATCAAAAATCTAAAAATAAAATATCATTATCCAAATTATAGAACAATTTAAGAGCTAGAGACACAAAACTAGGAATGTAGATTCCTCTATATTGCGGGCAAATCAAGTTTGTTTCTTTTATGTATCGAACCACTATATCATATAGCTGCCCATAGAACTGATCGGCGAAAATCAAGTCTTAGTATGAAAAACTTTTTTGTTTTATTAGATATCTCAATCAAACTAATAGAATATGCATATATCTTGGTTTTATACATCCTGACCAAATCGTACCACTATATCAAATAATAAATAAATAATATAATATTATAAATAATTATTGTAATGTTTTTTTATTGTCAAATTATTGCACACTTAATAATTAAAAAACAAGAGAATTGGTAATAATTAAATTTAAATTACAATACGCACAACGATATATAAACTAATTATGTTAGGATCCACATGCGATCCACTCTTTAAAGCTTATTTATTTACAATGTAAACAATTAAATGTTAGAAAAAAAGTGTAAGTTTCTGATAGATTTGGTATAGAGCGCAGTTTTAAGAAAATAATAATTAATAACTAATGTTAATGTAGCTGCTTCTCATCATCATCACCAACATGATCGTCGTTATCATTGTTATGATCATTATCATCATCATCATCGTTATCGTTATCGTCATCGTCAGGCGACAGACCCTCAATCAAATCATCCAAGTCATCGTCTCCATCATCCACATCATCGACAAATTTATCGATGCGTTTGAGTAAATTATGTTCACTATCTGACGTTTCATCTTCACTCACATCATCCAGACTGTCCAGTTCGCCATCCTCTAGCAACTCTCCATCCAACTCCAGCTCAACTTGATCATCATTATCATTGTAGTCATCGTCGTCTTCGTCTTTGTCTTCAGTTTTAATACGCGACTCTGGTAATTGATCATAGTCAAAGATTTGTCGAGTGGCACGCGGCGGTTGTTCAGGTTCCGTGCTGGTCGCGATCTCTGAACCATATTTGACCTGTTCCATCTTCTTCTTCTGTTGCTGCTGCTGCTCCTGCTCCTCCTCTAGCAGACTCTCTATGCTGCTAGCTTTGCTGGAAACTCGCGGTTCCGGCTGCTGTGGCATCAACTTTGTTGTCACTGGCTTTAGGATGGTCTTGGTCGCCTCTGTGCTGGCGACAATCTCATGTGCATCGGCAAACATGTTATCCAGCAAACTGAGCAGATCTTGAACGCCACTGGGCGGCGTATTCGTTGTTGTTGCTGTTGTGCTGCTGTTGGAACTAATTGCAGTTGGTTTCACAGTGGTTGTTGTCGCCTTGGTTGTTGTTGGCGGTGCTGTTGTCGTCGTCGTTGTTGTTGTTCTTGCTGTTGTTGTTGTCGTCAGCGGCATTGTCTTGGTATGCAAATGCTTGACCTGATAGGTCTCCACCGTGCCGCGTTTCTCATTGGGATCCGCAATCCGCACCACTGGCTCACGTTTCGAAATGACGGGCACTATTTTTGGACTATGCGGATCCAATTCGTTCTGTCCATAGGTCTTCACCTTGGAGTGACCTTCAATGATGAGATACATGGGACCCAAAAGTGCTTTCGGCGGTTGCTTGTAGTGCGAGAAAAGTGCATCGGTGGTGAGTTCTGGAGCGGGTGCCACAGTGGGTCGCCTGGCCAGATTGCTCGTCTGTGGTATCATCAGCCTGGAGCTGCTTGTCGTTGCTGTTGCTGTTGTTGTTGTTGTTATGGGTGGCGGTGTTGCGGTTGTTGTGCTGCCCAAACTGGACACCATCATGGGTTGGAAACCGGAGCTAACCGTGGGCGTCAATGTGGTGGGAGTGATGTACAGCTCGGGATGGGGTGGACCGCTCGTGGTGGGCGTTTCTATGGTGGGCGGACCAGGCACAAAGGTCACGGGTGCATAGGTCAAGGGGGCATAGGTGGGAACGGTGAATGATTGCTGTGGCTTGGTGGTGCCCATTAAGTACTTGGTTGCCGGCATGGTCGGTTTCATTCTCTGCTTCATCGTGGGCTTCACCAGCTCCTTCTGCAGCAGCTCGTGGAGCCAAGGCTTGCGTGCCACCTGTTTGTTGACCGTGGCATGTGGATGTATGGAGTTGGGCCTGGAGAAGCTGTAGTGTTGCATGGACTCCTGATGATGTGCATCGCCGTAGCTCATGCGTTGCGGCAAACTGGACATGCTAGGCGCATGGGAGTACCAGGAGGAGGTGGCCGTCGAGGGACTGCTATAGAAGTGGGTGGAACTCATGGGTTTGCTGGGGGAGGAGGAGGGAGAGGAGCTGTAACTGTTGCCCATGTTCAGGCTCATGTAGGAGCTGCTGCTCGGTGAGTTCATCACACTGTGTCGATACTCCACATGCCCCGAACCCTTCATCATCATGGGCGGCGGCATCAGACGTGTGTGTGGCATGTGTTGTTGTTGTTGTTGCTGCTGCTGCTGTGGTGCATAGTAGCTTCTTCTTATAGCCGCATACTTGGCCTGCTGCTGTTGCTGTTGGTGTAGCTGTTGTTGTTGTGCATAAGGCGACGCCAACTTCACCTGTGCCGTCCTCAAGCGATCCCTCTCACTTGCCACGCCCAGCAACAGAATCTCGCTCTTCGTCTTGTTGCGCAACACTTCGAGTGGCATCTTCTGTTTGGCATCCTGATTACTCGCATTATTCTCCGCCCAATAACGTACACGATCCAAGGCTGGAGGACTGTAATCATAGGTGGGATCCTTTTGCAGTGGATCACCGTGTCCCAATGGTCGCCACTCGTTGTTGTTGTTGGGATCCGAGCGTGGTGCTGAAATGAATTAGAAGCTTGCATCAATTAACTTGAACATGTGCAACTTTAATTGCCACACCATCAGTTGCCCCCAGGCAGAGATCAAGATGCAGCTGGAAATGGAGATGGAAGTGGAGATGGAAGTGGAGATGAGGAAGCTAGTTGGCCTACACTGAGAGTGTGCCAAATCATAACTCGTTAAAGTGTTAACAAATGTTTTTACACCGTCACTTGATCAAGACACCCCACTTAGCGAGGGTATTTCGATACTTAAGTAGCAATATCAGCTTTAAGAACACTTAAAAAAGTGTCCTAATATCTAAAAAAATTGAAATTTTGGAAAAAGTGTCAATTAAATTTTTCAATTTCGATGCATAGGATAAATAATGCAAATTTAGGATAAATAATGTTAAAATTGATATTTGGCAAGGAAATCGGAAAAGATTTGACAAAGTTATGACACTTCGCAATCTTAGATAATGTCTCAAGGGGCTAGATAAAGTGTCAAGGACTAGGTACTCAAAAATTAATAGTGATGGCAAAAAAACTAGATTTTTATTTTCCAATTTTCCAATATAGAATCAAAATAGAAGCCAAATAATGACAAAATTTATATTCCGCATGAAAATCGGTTAAAATTTGACAAATTTGTGACAGTTTCAAGTTTTAGATAAAAAAAATTAGATTTTCCAATTTTGCTGCAGAACGAAACTTAGAGGTCAATGATAAAATCAACATTACGTAAGGGAAAGTAGAAAAAAAAGAACAATGATGGAAAAAGTTTAATTTTGAAAATTGGATGCTAAATAAAAATTACCCTTGGAGTTGTCGGTTCTTAACTGCCAGAATTGACGACTTACAAGTTCTTTTCAAGCTGACCTCGCACCTGAATATAATTGATTTTCATGTCGCTGCCCATGGCAAGTCGAATCCACATCGAATGGAACAGACGGATACAAAGTGTGGGCTTGTGAATAATGCGAGATCATTGTGGGAGTCTGAAGCTGAATGGAGACTGAAGACTGAAGTCATAGTTCAAGCCACAGACCGCAGGCTGTGCGACCATCTGAAAGCCAATTGGCAATCTCAGTCAGAGGATCATGGCCAAGACACTTGGCCAATGGCAAACAACACACACACACACACACACACACACACACACACACTAACACAACAAACAGTGTGGTTTGATTGACTGATCAATGGGGCGGCAACGACTGCGATTGGTATTGGCGGACATGAAGTTAACTTGGCCAAGTTATTAGCTAAAAACCAGACAAATCGCTTTCCATTTGAATGGAGCGTAGATCAACGTGAGGACATGCACCAGGAACTGAACACACACAAGACACAAATTCCAGATGATCAATGGCAATTTTTCAATTCTTTTTTTTTTGTCGCTTTTGTAGTTGTTGTTGTCAGGAGGGTTGGTCGGATTATAAATTGCTAAAAGATTAAATGCACTTCCATTTATCCTGCTGCCTTGCATAATTGCCAATTGCCAATTGCCGTCGAGTCCCAAGTGGTTTTCACTTTCATTTGTCTGCACCACATTAAAATAGCGCGCATGATTGCGTTAAAATTGTTTGCATCTCCTAATGTTGGCCATTAAAATAGTCTCCCTCCCCCCCCCCCCCCCCCCTCCCCACTCATCTCACTGCTTTTATCTAACCAAAAAAAAAATGTATATTTATATATATAATAACACACGCAGAGCAAACAGGTGGACAGTTGATTGCTTCTCGTCTCGACTCGTCTCGGATCTTTGTGGTCTCGTGTCAATTATGTTGGCATTTGGCGGTTAAAACAAAATCAAAGTGCAAATCTTTCATATTTGCGGCATTTCATGCAGTTCATTGGCAGCTCCCCAAGGTTCCCCCCTTCCCCCCTTCTCTGTTGTCCCCTCTCTGTATCTCTCTCTCTCACCTGTTGTTGCATTGGGCGTCACAATGGCCAAGACATTCACTTCATCCTGACGATTGGCCGTCTTTGTTGTCGTCTGCGTCTGTGGCAAGACCTCAAACACCTCATCAGCCAGACAATTGCTGGGGCATGCAACATGCAAACAAAGCCAGCAACAAAATATTGTTACCAAATTATTGGTTTTGTGCCGTTTGCTAATCATCATGAAACACGGTGCGGGTTATCTGTAAATGTAAATGCAAATTATGTTTAGTTGGATTACGATTTTACTATCGATTACATACAAAAGACTGAGGCAACAAACTTGATTCGCACTCAGTTAAACAAGTCTTTAAAATTAACTTAAAGTATATTATTAGTGGATCTATGAAATATTACACGATGAATATTTTTGTAAGCAATAAAATTTGTAATAAAAACACGGATATATTTTAATATGAATGATTTAATCAATTATGCTATAATACTTGCTTGCAAAAAAGAAAAAATGTTTTAAAAGTCTTCAGAAAGATCTGCACAACTGATAAGATTAAAAATATATTAGACTTAACAAATTACTTATTCTTAATGTAATTATTCCTTTTGTTTTGAAATTCGTATTGATTTGTTGATTTTTTTTTATTAAATATCCTCTATAATGCTAAGTAAACAGTTTCATTTACAATTTATAACTTCCACACCAGTATTTTTCAAAAGGAATTTCAATATTTCACCAAAAGTGTCAGAGGGACACAAAGAATGAAAGACAGCGAGAGATAAAAGAGACAGAAAGAGGAGAAGAGTGAGAGAGAAATTAAGGTACTCGCTGTACCTGAATCTGACAACTTAATTAAAAACAATCTCGTAATGCCTGAGACTTTTGGGACCCTTGGCACTTTTGAGTCTACTTTGGGTGGTCGCATTCTCAAAACGGTTTAACGACAGCACCACTGTCTTTTGTGGTGTCTCTTTTCTGGGACATGTCCCTAGGGCAATATATGGCTATCAATGAAATGGAATTGTATCGGTGAATCGATGCGTTGTCATCAGTTCCCCAATGAAAGTGAAATTTCTGCACAATGTTTCGGTTTTGGAATATAAAAATCAACAACAGCAGCAAAATTTGCATTTATTTTACAGTGGCTTCACAAGTTGTTGTTGTAGTTGTTGTTGCTGTTGTTGTTGCTGTTGCACGGCGGCAATCGTAAAAATTAACTTGATTACTACACGCATAAATAAAGCCATTAAATGGCAAACATCTCAGCACGGCCGGCAATTAAAATCAAATAAAATTTACCGTCAGCTCCGTGAAGAAGCCACCGTAGATGTCTAATTATTTAGAAGGCGTGGCACGAAGATAAAATAGTTTGCCAACAAAGGATAGATAGACACAGTATTAAAATATATCGGTCAATAGACCTATATATGTATATTGTAGGGAATATCTTAATATTTTTATTTCATTTCTGACTGAAGAGAGAGAGACTCTTCCTTATCTAAACCAATCTGTTGTAGGCCTTTTATTACCATTACCTCTACAATTATCACACATTCGTCTTTTAAGTTATTCAATCTGATCTGGTTACAATTTATTTTGCATAATTCATTTAATTACACATCAATTTTGTGTTATTTAATTTCGTATTTTATTATGTTTACATGTATAAGTTGTCAGTTGGCCAACTTTAAACGAGTTTATTTTACAGCCAACAGACAGTACAGGAAATGCCTCTTGAGTTTACTATGCGCTAATGCCAATTGTAATTGTTTGTGTTTTTTTTTTCTTCTTTTTTTTTTTATGATCTAACTAATATGTTAATCGTTAAAGAAAGGAACGCTTTTATTACGAATTCGCTTCAAGAAATCGATGTTAACAGTGGTACTTTATGTTAATAGTCTTCAAGTATGCTTATGTATGTAAGATGTTTGCTTGTTAAACATAATTTAAGTTAACATTTGCATATGAATCTTGAACTGACGAAACTCCCTTAACATTGTATTTTTTTCTAATTACAATGCAGTTCGGTAACTTCGCATTTATAAATACTTTTTCCACTTCAAGCTTCGTTTTTATTTTTTTTTTAACCGGTTTAAATTGTAGTTATACCATTTATCATTTTAGAATGTATTAAATAATATATATTAATATATTAAATAATAAATCTACAAGAGTACTATAAAGTGGATGATATAAGCTTAAAAAAAAAGGAAAGTCAAGACGCTTTTGGGTAAATCAGTCTTTAAGCATCTTTATAAACATGTTAGTTGTCCTTGAAATGAAATTTCTTATGTGAACAAAATGTTAATTAATTACAGCAAGCAATGTTAATTTTAACAGAAACATTCTCAGAAACTTTCAAATAACAACGAACATAATATGGTGAATTATGTGTGTTGAATATTGATTGTGTTTATTATAAAGAAAGTAAGTGATGGACGATGTGTGAGGTATTTTGTTGACGGTTTTCTGTTTTATATGGGCAATATTTTCATTGAATCTACTCAGACTCGTACTTTCGATACTTAAAGCTATCAGCAACTTAATCTTGAAATGCTTAAAAGCGCAACAACGTCGCTTGGCCCAACCCAATCCAACCCAATGCAACAAACCAAACGAATTGAATCGCATCGAAATCGTATTGAATCCGCGATTTGAGTTGCATGCAAAGCGTTAAGTGAACGCTTAAGTCAATGAGGCGGCTGTGAATGCCGTGTACATAGTAAAAAAGTCAACAACAAACAGACCAATAAACATACAAACAAGCGCAACGGCAGCAGCAGCAGCAACAACAACAACAACAACAACACTAAGTGACAAGCAAAACCAAAGTCGAAACCAAAAGATTCATTCAAGTGTGCGACACTTTTTATGCGTGAAATAAAAAGCGACCACAACAACTGGTCAACAGCAACAGCAACAACAGCAACAACAACAACACTAATAACAAACTGGGATGCATACCAACATGGCAGCGTATTAGCAAAGACAAATACTAATTGCAGCCAAAGCAGCAGCAACATTTGCTGCAACAGCAGCAACTTGCAGCCGTTGTGTTGTTGTTAGTGTTTTGTTTTTGCTGCCGGCAGTTAATTTCATTTAAAGAATGTCATCTTCACTTTAAGTGAAAGATAAATACACACACAACAACAACAACAACACAAACACACACACACACACACACACATATTGCTGACTAAATCGACAGATGCAAGTGTTTGGCATTGTCTCCTTTTCCTTCAACTTCAACTTTAGCTTCAACTTCAACTCGAACAGTTGGCGCTTGGCGCTGTCAACGCCGCGTATGAGTGATGTGTGTATTTTGTTGTTGTTGCTGTTGTTGTTGTTGATGTTGCTGCTGCAGCTGCGCTGTTTGTTTATGAGGAGCGTCTTAATTCTTTGCTCAAATAGCGTTGCACATTCGATTTCGCTGAGAGCGCTAAATCCAAAACAAAAACAGTAAAACCGACAACAATCGACAGCTGTGTGCGTTGATTACAATCAGTTGCAATTAATTATCGATAAGTTTGGTTAAATAACTGAGTGCTATGAAACTTCTATGCGCAGCTAAGTGAGACTTTGAAACACACAACAAAATACAAGCGAATCTCGAAATAAAAGTAGCATTTTTAAAAATGAAGAAAACTCAATTTTAGTTTATTTAAAGTTAATAAAACTAGACAATTTTATTTATAAGTTTTATAATACTCTATTTCAGTTTCAGCTAAGAGAAATTTGAATTTGAATTTAATACACAAAACTAATGGAAAAATCAAGAAACTTTTTCAAATTTCAAATGTTTTCAAGATTATATTTTTGTAATTTTTCTAAATAAATTATTTCACAATGTATCTTATTTTGAGTTGAATTTTAAGGGATTCATTCAATTCCAAAATAAATATTTCGTATTCTCACTTCCCGATATTTATCATGAATTTAGTCCTTTAATTTAAAATTGCATTCACAATAGATTAAGTTCTGGAAGTTTAAGTTGCGTCAGCTCATATTTAGTTTATCCTTTTTAGTACAGTTTCTTTTGTTTCTCTTGTGTGATTATAAAATATACAATAATATTTACCATTATTATACAAATATTTGCACTTATTTTCTAAGATACGGTCTTTTAAATGAATGCACATATTTTTAGCGATTTCTGTTCAACTTGAAATTGTTGTTTAATCTTGCATCATCTTAAATTTGAGTACCTACCATACAACGCGGGCACTAATTGTAGTTGATATTTAATCTGTGGGGGGTTCTCTGTTGGAATTATCCTTTCTATTCGTTAATCACTTTATCGTTTAACTAATTTGCAGTCATTTCTTGATTTGCATTAGCTGCAATTGTCACAGATGAATAAATATTAAAACACTGGCTTTATCCCAAATCCATTCCCATTCCCATTCCCAATTTCAATTTCAATTCCCAATTTCAATTCGAATTGCAATGCCAATTGCATGGGACAGTCAAACATTTCATTTCATTTCATTCAGTAAATTTCACTTTTAAACGACGACACCCGATGGTGATCGACGATCGACGAGTAACACTTTGGGCCCGGGACCGAAGAGTCATTCGCACCGTTTTGTCGAGGAGCAGGAAACTCGATTGTTGTTGTCGTTGTTGGCTTATTGGTTGTTGGTTGTTGGTTTGCGGGTTGCCGTTGCGCTGTTGCGTTGCATCCGTTTCAAAACGCGTCCGTTTGTTAACTGATTTCGCGTTGTGTTGGCCAAAACTCCAATTCGAAACTGTTTAAGAAGCGACGCGCCACAAAACGCTGCCAACGCCGGCAGCAACGGCAGCTCTGCCAGTACAACGAACCAGACAGCTGCCCAGACTGTGGCTCAGACACCAGACCCCCCTTTCCCCTCCCTCTTCTCTACACTTAAGACCCCAGACGACTCAACGCGACGTTTACTTTGCAATTGGCAGCTGCACTTGTTGCTGCTGACGTCGACAGCGCTGCCGCTGCTGCTTGCTGACCAAAGCGAATCAATAAACATGCGTCGACAGCGACGTCGACGTCGACGTCAACGTCTACGTCGCATTTAGCCGGCAAAGTTGTCGTCTTTTCGCTTTTGTTGCTGCTAACTTGGCTTTAACATTGGCTTTGACTCTGACTTTGGCTTTGGCTTTGGCATTGCTTTTGCTTAGTTGTTTCTCTTCTTCAACTTCTTCTTCTTTTGCCGCAAACAGACTCACTTTTCACTGCAACATGTTGCTGACTAACTGACTACTTGACTCACTGACTGACTAACTGATTGACTGGCGACTGTAACCATGAAGTTGTCTCCAGTTTGGATTATCAAATACAGAAAACCGGAGACAATATTTCGCTAAAAGCCATAGACTTACGCGATGTGCTATCAATTTAACAATTAATTTTATTCTTTCACATGTTAAATTCATTCTTAAATTATTAAAAGATTGTACATATTTATATCTCCATATATATATTTATTTTCTAAATTGCTTCAGCTGTTGTTTCTCATCGAATTTTTTCGAGTTTTTATATAAAATATAGCTATAACACCAAAGAAATTTGCACTGTTCTTTTTTTTAACAACTAATATTCCGATTTTATAATAACATATTAAATGTATTCAGGCCTACAAATCTTAAATTAGCTTCACAAACTGTAAAATTTAAAACACAATTTCAATTCTAATGAGAGAAATGTTCAAAAGCCATTTTAAATCAAAATGAATCTCTTTTTTTTTAAATTTTTGTTCATCTGCCTGTGTCATTGCTTTAATAAATCAGCTTCCTTTTTTTTCGTAGAATCCGTTCCAGTAAAATGTTATTAATTTGTTTAACAAAAGTTCTAACACATTTAAAAAATAAAAAAAAAGTCTGGAATTCAGTTTTTGCATAGTACTTATTATAAACATATTTTTAGGATAAAGAATTAGTTTGTCTTGCATCTTATTAAGAAGTTTGTTCTGTTGTTGTTGGTGCTTCTGTTGTTTTTGCTGTCTGGGCGGTGAGTGCTTGATTCAACTTTCGCTTTTGTTATAAGTTACAAACACAACAACAATTGGCATGTTTTGTCTGTTGCATAAAAAAGTCGATCTGAGAAAACATTTCTTTGGCACTGAAATTGAAAAATATGTTAAAAGCTTAAGGCAAGCAACAACAATAACAACAACATCAACATTTGAAATAACAACAACAAATGACAGTGACCAGCACTGTGACAGTCGAGTCATGCTGCCAACGTCAGGGTTGTGACTATTGTTGATTTTCTGCTGCTGTTGTTACTATTGTTGTTGTTGTTGTTGCTGTTGCTGTTGGGCGTGTGCGTATTTGCGAAGAGTTTTGTAGACACGGAGACATGCATAAAACTTGTAAAGCCATTAAAAGCGCTTGCAATGACAACAACAGCAACAACAACAACGATCAAGCTAACAACAACAACAACAACAAGCAAAACAATCATTCAATATTGTTGTTAGTTCCCCCTTTTATATTTTGCTTTTTGCGCGGCTCATTAGCTTGATGTGTTAATTAAAGCGAATGTTGCAAAAATTTCGAACAACAACAACAACCACTAAAAATAAGAAAAAAAAAGTTGCAATTCGCCCAAAAAACAAAAGACTTAGGCAACGAACTTGCCACAATGACTTTCACAGAAGAATGCAAGCTGTCAAGCTAAATATGACATTGACTGACTAACTGACACGCCCACACACCCGCCACCTCACCCTCTCTCTCTCTCTCTCTTTCTCCCCCTGTTTTTCTCTCTCACTCTCTCTCTTTGGCCATCTCATGCTTTGCGCCCCTTTGTTGTCGGCTTTTGCTTTGTTGTATGACAAATAAATTTATGCTGCCAAGTTGGTCACTTGGTTAAGTTGTGTTGCACGCTCCAGCTGCAATGTTGCAACCAGGGACCGCCATGACTTTTGGTATTTTAAATTTAAATTAAAAATCATTTTTAAGTTTTTGTTGACAATTAAAAAATATCATTTTATTTTATCTTAAGATTGGCCCAGATTATAGGGCCATTCTAATTTTATTGTTTATTTTAATAATTGAAATTCAACTTTCAATCTCTATAATAAAAATTTAAAATAGGACTTACATATAAATATGATAATGTTCAAATTGAAATTAATTTAGTAGCTAATAAACTTCAATAGTTAAAATAACAGTTAAAATAAATTTCTAAAAAATATATTAAATTTAAATTAAAAGTTTATCTTGTTTACTGGATATCTCATTCAAAAATCTATGTATATTTGTTGTTTTTGCCATTCGTCTCTATAATTTGTTTGTAGCTTTAACTATTTGAAACTCTTAACTCTTATTTGGGATCCCTGGTTGCAACAGTGCCACTCTGTCGATGCCGCTGCCTCTAATTAGCGCTTGCGTGTTGCATGTTGCCTGCCCGTCCTGCGCTGCGTATAAATTGTATCAATAAATTTATTGATTTCAACTGTTGCCGTTGACTTGTTAAATATTTTGCCAAACGATTTATGTTGCCAGCATGCAAATTTGTATTTTGTTGCTTTTGTTGTTGTTGTTTTGTTGTTTTTGCTGCGCAGCTTTAATGAACATGTCGAGTTGTGGAAAGAGTCATCACACACGCACACCACACAAAATCTGCTGTCCGTTTTGGTTTGCCGCCAAAGCCCCCCACCCTCCCTCCCCCCACCTTTCCCCTCATGTTGCCATATTCATGCGTAGCACGTTTAATGACGCTAGAAATTAGGCAAAAAAAAACCTTTCACTTGAACACCATAATTTCACCCACAAAAGTTCCGGGCGCAAAAAAAAATACGTTGCTTCATAGAACACTTTCATTCAATTGCTGATGAGTTGCATTTGGGTTAGGGACAGTTTGGAGCTGGTGTTGATGCCACAGTGGGACAGGTGCCTGACACCTGCCATGCATGCTCAAGCAGGCGAAAACTGATCCACAATAAACAAAGTGAAATGTTGTTGTCGCCCGGTGCATGGCTAATTAGATAAACAAATTTTTGTTGTTGTTGTTGTTGTTGTTGTTGTTGTGGTCGCTTGCCTACGGCCAACGTTCCGTCTCTGTTCGCACTGTGACTACATTGTTGCACGCATTCGAAATTCGAATTATTGAAAAGTGAAAAAAAAAAAACAAAAACACACAAATTAAATAAACAGCAAGTACAACAACTACAACTACAAATACAACACAAACTACGTACAGTTTCTAAAAGAAAGTGAAAATCCAGCGCTGACAGAACGCAGTGTAAACGTAAAGCGTAAAGCGTAAAGTGCGCCGCCTAATGGCCGTCAACGTCTTAGCGCCTTAGTTGGCCAGGACCAGACGGATGAGTGAGGCCAACGTGATGAGTTGGGCGCGTGTCACGACCCGAGCACGCTCACGACTGAGAGTAATCTAGTACTGATCAAAAGGAACAGTTTCTTAAAACACGAATGTTCGTTTAAAATATTTAAGATGAATATACAGATATATGTACAAATATGCAACAAACAAAAATTTTTAGATATTTTATTTCTAATGTAAATTCAAAAACACATAATATAGGCAGGTAACCTAAGAACAGGGACTGTTATCATTATAAGCTTAATTATAAAACTCAAGAATAATCATTATTCCATGCGTTTTATTATTTTACTTCCTTTTGAGCAAAAAAATAATCATTATTTTCGATTCAATAAAATAAAACTCATAAAATAACAACTAATCATGAGTTTCATTTTTTTTGAATCACAAATAATACTCAAGGTGTTATTTTGACCTGTCAAAAATTATGTTTATTTCTGAGTTTTATTATTTTTAATCAAAAATAATGATTATTTCCTGAGTAACAAAAATCTTAAGTCTTAAGATTATGGTAAAACTGCATAGATTACCCTTAATTAAAGTTAGAAGTGATTGATTTTTTTAATTGAAAAAAATAAAAACAAAATAATCATTAGTTACTGTCCCTGCTTAAGAATGTTGTAAATGGTATTAATCTTGCTAGCTAACAAATTAATAAAACATAGATAAGTACTTTAAATAATTTAAAATAAAATATAATTCAAGAGATTCTTATAAAATTTCATTCAAAGCAATTCCTTAACTAAATAAACAGAAGTTTTGATTGCATTTACAGCAAAAACTCAAAAGAATTAAGCTGATTTAAAAAGATACCAAAGTCTTGTCATACCAAGCAATTCAAATATAGTTTTAATGAACATTATGTCCAAAACATTTTGCATCGTGTCTGAAGATGAACACGTGCTCATCTCTGACAGCCACTGAGCCACTGATCCACAGAGACAGAGGCCGAGTCAAAGCCAGAGGCAGAGCCACAGTCATTCACAAGTTTTGATGCTAAACAAATATGACTAATTATGGAGGAACTGAGACTGGCGCTGCCACTAAACAGCGCCACATAATGCGATCGTCGTCTTCGTTTCGACGTAAATGGTCAGGAGACGAAGAAGGAGAAGGAGAAGGAGGCGGAGACAGAGACTGCAACTGCGACGGAAACTTCGTCTTTGACTGCGACTTCGTCTTCGACTTCGACTGCGACTACGAGTTGTTCCAGCAGCAACCAGTTGGCTATAAAAACACCAACAGCAACACCCGCAATTTCGCCAATTCGTGGAAAAAAAGCAAAACAAATAAAATAGAAATAAAAATAAAATAAACCAAGCAATTGGCCATGGCAATTACAATTGCAATTGCATGAATGAAATGCGTTTTACGCGACTTCGTCATCGTCACAGTCGTCTTAGTAGTTTTCACTGTATTAGGCGCTCTGCTAATCTTTCAGTCTCCCCTCTCTGTCTTCCCACCAGGTTTGCGGCCAACTGCTCAGTTGATGGAGCGTGGCGACAGCCTCCACACGCCACGCCCACAACATCGATGGATGGGTAATCTCTATGAATCCGGTGAAGACAATGTGGATGGGAAGTCAAGGAACAAGGTTCGTTGGGGCATTGCACCAGTTACCCTCATGGCCAAGGACTTTGCAACTGCCTTGAGTGTCCTTTCTCCCAATCATCACTGTATCACATCCTGCGTGGATCCTTATCGATCCCGAGGTCTGCTCTTTGCCGACAAGCACCAAGTTTCCAATGTCTTTACGAGCTTCGAGGAACTCGCTCGATGTCCTCATGTGGGTGAGTATCAGGTTGAAGTAAGGGCTCTAACACCTACTATATATAGTTATTTCTATCTATTTATTTACTGTCGAAGTATAAAAAGATACTCTCAAAATAATAAAAATTACATGTTTATTTGTATGAAAGAAATGAAATTAATAGTACAAAATATTTATAGCCATGTTAAACGAATTAAAATTATTGAAACTTAAAAATAATGCATACATTTAAAATGAAAAAATAAAATTAAAAACAAGCAAAGGGATGTTCCAGTTAACAGAAGTCTTTTAAATGAAAACTAGTAAGCAGTTAGTAAATTTGTAAGGAGAGTTTGAATGTAAATAATGTAATTATTCTGATATCTAAATTAATTGTGAGCTAACATTTAACTATTTCATTGATTACATATAATTCCTATAATTAAAATTGTATTTTCTAAGTTACATTTTTTATGGTAGAATATTGAATATGAGTATGTATAATTTTTAAATCCGTAACTTTTAGATGCCGTCTATATTTGTCCGTCGAATCCCATGCACTGTGAATTGTGCCACTTGATGCTCAATCATGACAAGCATGTGTTGTGCGAACAGCCGCTGTGTATGACTGAGGATCAGGTGGTGGATCTGGTGGCCAAGGCCAAGGCTCGTGGTCTATTTCTGATGGAGGGCATTTGGTCACGTTGCCTGCCCGCCTATAATATGCTGCGCCGTAAACTAAAGAGCTCCAACCTGGGAAAAATTCAACATGTGGACTGTTCATTGGGTTGGCAGTTGTCCAATGATCTGGCCAAAATGGTGGGATATGCAGGCGTGACTAAGGATCTAGCTCCTTATGCCATACAGCTGGCACTATTTGTTTACCGGGAAGTGCCACAATCAATAAGAGTACAGGGAAAACTCAATGACGAGGGTATCGATGTGGCGGCCAACATTGAATTGGTGTTTAAGGACAATCGAATTGCTCGATTAATGCTCAGCACCGAAGAACAGCTCAGTAACTTGGTCATAATACATGGTAGCAAGGGAAATGCTAAGGTAAGAATTTCTATATTTATTAGATAAAGATTTTGATATTCATTTTGTTTTTATTAAATATATTTCATTGAATTTATTCTTGCAGCTGAGCAACTTGTGGTGTCCCGAATTAATGGTTTTAAATAATGTGGACTATAAGTTTGTCTTACCTCAAGCCAAAGAGGCCACCGCCTACCATAATCGTGTTGGCCTTTGCTACGAGGCGGAGGAAGTGCGTCAATGTATTCTGAGTGGATGCACCGAAAGTAATCTCTTTAATCACAACGAGAGTCGTTTGATGGCCAATTTGACGAACCAAATACACGAAATGCTTTGCGAGCCAGATCAGAAGCAGCTGGCAATTAAACAAAAACAGGTCATATAAATCGCATCACATTCTAAACTCTAATTTGCTAAATAAAAATAAAATCATTTTATTAAAAATAAACGCAATTTGTAGTAGTCGAGACGCACAGCAAGCTTTTAGCGAGTGCAACAACCTCAGCTTTATTACTCAAGCGCAGTACGCTGTTAACGACAACTTCACCTGTGTTATCTTTAAAAGCTTTACAGTTGTCAACTTAGCCATTTTATAGCTAGTTCCGGCTCTTCAAAATTCGATTGCGAGAACAGTTTAAAAGGTGATATATTTGAAAATCTGGTTAATTTCAATATATTTTCAGCTTTTTTTGCTATTATTTTTTTTAACTATGCAAAAGTGCAGAAATAAATTGAGATGCTATTTTTTCCTCTCAAAAGTTGGCAGCACTGAAAAGCTTGTTCAACACAATCTATTGCGTTGTTCCCAAGAAATCAAGCGGAGCACATCGAACTTACTGGTAAGAAAGCCCAAAACTGGTGTATGACTAATACGTTTTGAAAGTAAACAAAAAAGCAATAACAATTGAGACGACTGATAACAGCGGACAATACTTATCACCGGCAAGGTTGCTCTGTAAACAAATGCATTTATATAAACAATAATGGGCAAACAATTATAGTAAGAGCTTTTCTTCAAGCATAGAGAACTTACATATGTATGTATATGTGTGTAGAACAAGAGGGAACTGGGTCGGCGGACAGGAGAATGCATAGGCGGGCCTTCAATAATAGATATGTATGTGTTATGTATGTATGTTTGTCTGTTCGCCTAATCATGTCTACGCAGTTGTTTACGTATTGTTAACGGAAAATTTGTGGCAATGAGCCGGGCAGTGACATGGAAATGCAACATGTGTTCGCTACCTGGCGGTGATGCAACTTGAAATACGATCCAAGGGTTGCAACGTGGCCTTATATAAGAACAAGTACACAAAGTTGCTTATTACAAATACGTGTTTATTTTGAAAGCAATATTGAAATAATATAAATTGTCGAGGCAAAAATATGTTTGACGTTGTCATTGCGTTTTTGTTTTATTATTTTTTGTTTACCGCGCATTTTGTAAACACAACAAAAATAAATTGCGCAGCAATAATTGCTAAAAGTTGACTCTCCATAGAACTTCGAGCGAGAGATAGAAAATGAGAGAGCGAGAGAGTGAGCAACAACTGACAAGCAACCCAATGGTGAATAACACATCGAAAATTCTAGAGCACAAAGCAAACATTGCGTTCAGCATATGAAATAACAAAAATGTTTATGAAACTCATTTGGCATTACGTTGATTTGAAATCTGAATTCGAAATCGGTCACAGCTCAAAAAAAAAATATAAATTGTTGTCTGGTTATTGAAAACCCAAAATAGGCTAAATTTAAAACAAAAATCCTATACGAGAAATCAGGCATTCAAATTCAGGTAAGTAATAAAATTTTATTTTATTTAAATTAAAGCAACGGCAACGAATCAAATTGCTCACAGGGTCTAATCTTGTGAGAGATACAGCGAGTCGGAGAGTGCCGGTTGGCCGCCACTCTCGCAGATAAAAACAAGAGTGCGAGAAAAAGCTCTAGCTGGGTATAAAAGCAAGTGTCGAGCAGCTACAGAAAGTTCAATTTCCATTCGGGCTTTGCTGCGAGGACGTCGACTGACAGCGGAAGGTGTCGCATCTACAAAAACAAAACAAAGAAAAGAAATACTGCAAATCGAAAGAAGCATCACCAAACAATAAAAGACTGGAAATCCTAATTTGCAAATCGCATAAGAAAATTCTGAAACGAAAATCCAACATGTCTGAGGCACACTTTGATGAATACGAGCACTACAACTATGACCATGGCAAACACATCTTTTCGGGCCACAGCGGCAAGCAGCGCTCCAAGAAGGAGGCCAGCGAGCACACCAACCACTTCGACCCGTCGGGCCACTCGAGAAAGATTTTGACCAAACTCATGAACACCAACAACAACAAGAAGACTGTGAAAAACTGATGCCAAAGGCACGTCAAAGCAGAAACACAAATACAGAGAAAAACTTGAGCGGAAAAGTGCGAAAAAGAAGAAAACAAATAAAAAAAAAGGCGACTATTCAATTTGAAGTTACAAGAAGAAACGTAAAACAAGAAGAAATATAAACTGAAAATCAGAGCGAAGGAAGAAGGGAACAGAAGAGAGGTCGCTGCGGCGGCAGCTGGCACTGTCGGCTCACGCTGGAAAACTACAAGAGAAAAGAAGAAAAAAAAGAAGCACTGGAATTACTTATTAATTAGTTCTAGTTTATAAAAAAAATTCCTAAACTTAATACACTTACAGACTTATAATTTAAATATTAAGCTTAGTGCGATTCAAATTATGAAGTTTGCTTTAGGTATAACTTATAAAATAAAAAGAAAACTGAAACTAACGCAACGACTTTTTAATATGAACATTTGCAGCGCTTGCATTGGAATTGGAACCCACACACACATACATTGATGCCAAAAGCTTTACGTACTCTTTCTTCACCTTCCCCTCCCTCACAGAGTTTGTAAATGTATATGTATGTATGTGCGACTGAGTGCATATTTATAGCCTTTATTTAGTTGAACTCATTTGCACTCAACTCAGCGCCTTGCGATCCATCAACCACGTTTTCCTTTGTTTTCGTTATCTACAAGCTTTAATGTAAATGTAAATATGTATGTGTTTACAATGTAAGCTTTACATACAATCATGTGATCGATACGGAAATCTTTCCCTGACCTTCCATAAACAGTTCAAACTACTCAGGCGCTCAATTATTTACAAATATTTTTCTTCCGTGAATTAGTCGCTAAAAAAGTTGTTAAACATTTTAGTTTTATTACATATATTTTTTCGTCTGATGAGTCAAATGTAGCTTCTATTGAAATGCATTTCAAAGGTGTTAATATTGAAGATAGAACTTTTTAAATTTTTGCACAATTTTTGTTAGAATTTTGTAAATTTTTTCATATCTTTTTTTATTTTTAGAATTAAGTTTTCTAATTTCCTTTCCCGAAGGCTGAAGAAAATTCAATAAAATTCTTACCTGAATTTTATGTAATTTCGAATCTTAAATTTTCTAAAAATTGTTAATTAATTACAAACTTATGGCATTTTGGATTTTTGCAACACCTTAATTTAAATATGTCGACTTGGCGCTCAATCAATTAATCATTCACAAAATCCATCGATTATCATTTAGGTGAGTGCTGCCAGACTGTCACACTGCTATACTTGCATAAACTGTAAGCTGCAGACTTTAAATTTTAAGTTAAAGAATTAAGTAGAATTTTAAATATTATACGAAGCTAATTATTTGAATTAATAACTTTGAACTTCAAAATTGTATTGCATATTTTGCATAGCAGTGAGCTTTTTGTCCAGCCGCAGCCAGCTGTCACATGTGCACTGGCAGTCGTTCAGCGGCTCAACAGTTGCCCAACGGTTGCACAACAGTTTCGTTCGGTGTGTTCTATTTGCTAAGCAGGCCAGTTGTAATCTAAAGTATAAATTTGTATTTACTTTTCACTAAAAAGCATTCAAGTAACAGTTCATATTTGCAAAATTCATTGCAGTGTTAAATTAGAAGACAATACGTGAGTAAAACAGCATCACAACACACCAATGACTCTGGTTACGGGCTTAAGAAAATCAATAAGTGGGAAGGGAAAACCGAGGAGGAGGTTGAGGTGACAAATCGCACCCCGGCGTTTTGAGATTTCGTGTTTTTAGCGGGCGGGCAGTTTCACTTGATAAGGCCACGAACTATTACACAATTGTACACTACTCTAATTGCAGATTTTACCTATACACGCTGCACACATTGAAAAAGCCCGGAAATGGCAACGTTCCTTAACATGAGTTCGGTAAAGCTTAACAAATGGCAGGTGGCTCTCATACTGGGCACGCCCTTGGCAATTGGTCTGGGTGTCTATGTGTTCCGGAAGAGCGGGACACGGGATGAGACACAAGGTGGCAAGCAGAAGACAAAGTCCAAGGATGCGGACAAGACGCGCTCCAAGGGAAAAATGGACAAACAGACGTTATCCATTGATGGCACCGCTCCAGATTCCGAACTGGAGCGCAGCAAGAAGTCGGCTGAGCTGGGCGAGAAACTGTCGCCGCTGGCGGAGGCCAACAACTACAAGACGGAGGGCAACAATTGCTATCGCAATGGCAAATACGATGAGGCAATCAGTTTCTATGACAAGGCCATTGATAAATGCCCAACCGAGCATCGCGCAGACATGGCAATCTTCTATCAGAACCGTGCCGCCTCCTATGAGATGCTCAAGAAGTGGAACAAGGTCAAGGAGGACTGCTCTCTGTCGCTGGAGAATAATCCGCGATATGCCAAGGCGTATTACAGACGTGCCCGTGCCCACGAGGCCACCAAGGATATGTCGGAGTGCCTGGACGATGTGACTGCCACCTGTATACTGGAAATGTTCCAGAATAACAATACCATCATGTTTGCGGATCGTGTGCTCAAGGAGACGGGTCGCCTGGATGCCGAGAAGGGTATGCGCGAACATGTGCCTGTCGTGCCCTCGGCTGCCTTTGTCAACACCTACATGCGCTCCTTCATTGCCGATCCTCTCCAAACTATGAATGTCCCGCCATCGGCTGTGGCAGATACACCACCTCGTGGTTTCCTGCGTGCTCGTCGTGCATTCGATGATCAGAAGTTCGATGACATCATTGCCGCCTGCACCGAGGAAATTGAATCATCCGAGTCGGAATCACAATACAAAGTGGAGGCGCTGCTGATGCGCGGCACATTCCATCTGCTGTGCGGATCCTTTGCCGACAGCAAGAACGACTTTGACGCCATACTGGCCAATGGTAAGCACAAATCTCTTGAGGATTACAGCTGGTTATAACAGGTCTTTAATTTTGTAGACGATGCGGATTCGACACTGCGTGTTTATGCGTATATTAAACGCGCCGCACTCTTTATTCAGACGGACGAACGCGAGAAGGGATTGGCTGACTTCATGGAGGCGGAGAAACTGAAACCCGACAATGCCGACGTGTATCATCAGCGGGCACAGATACTGCTGCTGCTGGAGCAGATCGAGGAGGCGTTAATTGAGTTCGACAAGGCGGTGCGTCTGGCGCCAAATCATGCGATTGCCTATGTCCAAAAATGCTATGCTGAATATCGTTTGTCTTTGATGACCAGCGATCAGAATCGCCTGGAGCGTGTTATCCGTGACTTTGAGCAGGCCATTGAGAAGTTTCCCGATTGTGTTGAATGCTACAGTCTGATGGCCCAGGTCCTGGCCGATCAACAGCAGTTCCCACAGGCTCAATTGTTTTACGAGAAGGCCATGAAATTGGCGCCGACAAATCCATCGTTGCTGGTGCATCAGGCAATTATGATGCTGCAATGGCGCGGTGACATCGATGCCGCCGTCACGCTTCTCAATCGCGCCATCGAGGTGGATCCCAAGTGTGAGCTGGCCTATGAGACGCTCGGCACCGTGGAGGTGCAACGGGCGCAATTACAGCGTGCCGTGGATCTGTTTGAGAAGGCGCTGCTCTATGCCAAGAGTCAGGCGGAGCTGGTGCATGTCTACTCCTTGCGTAATGCGGCGCTGGCTCAAATCAATGTCACTCGCAAGCTCGGCATTGACATGAATACCATTTCAGCGATGGCACAATCCGGTTTCCTCACCCAGCCGGGCATGTAGACATCCCTCCAATACTACGCTCCCCCAACTGGCCAAAAGGGTCCAAGGCATTTAATACGATCCCAGTGCTAATTAAGTTAACTACAAAACAACCTCCCACAACAAAACCCACAACACACAAACCACAACAAACCTTGTTATACACATACTATAAAAGATATGGAAAATCTTTGTTTTAGTTATTGTGCTCCTAGTTTTAGCAATGAAAAAAAAAAAAGTCTTGTCGATGATAATGCAACTTTAATTATTATATTATTACTAATAGTTAATGTTAGCCTAGCTTTAAAAAAACAAAAAAACAAACAATATAAACATTTGTAATTAACCTTCGGCTTGCCGCATTGGCATTCGATTATAGGACTGCACATCTCCGGAAATGTATCCGGCACAAATCAACCATAAGGCGGCCCGTATGCTGCCCACAATGGCATACTCCGATTCCAGCTGTTGCAGCAGGGGCAACAGCAGACCGGGCAACGAACCCAATCCATTGGAGATGCCCATCAAGGTGCCAGCAAAATTAGGACTCATGTCCAGGGGCAGGACCTTAATTCCCGCATAGTAAGCGCCAAATGCCAGCACGCTCCAAGCTCGTGCTCCATCCTCCTTTTCATGGACCAAGTACATGGAGATGCTCACAAAGACCAGCCAGGACATCAAACGACGCGTCTGAGTGCGACTCAGGATTCCTTGGGCAATGAGATAATCACAGAGTGTGCCGGATGTGAGGGAAGCCAACCAACTGTATAGATGTGGCGCTGTTAATCTCAGGCTCGACTCCAGTTCCTTCCACAATGTGCTGCCCTTGGTCTGTAGATCTTGCAGCAACTTCTGCAGCTCCTGCGCCATCTCCTGTTGATTCCAGTCGTGTTGCATGTTCGCCGCAATCAGTGCCCAGATCGGAGCATTCATTAGCATATTGCTCCAAGGAGCTGCTTCATTGACAGCCTCATCTGCTTCCACTGTCGTCAAGAGAGTTGCGCTCACCTGGCTCTTGATGTAATCCCGTTCAGAGTCTTGTATATACGGCGACGCATCCGGTTTGCTGTAGCAGACCAAGATCTTAGAAAGAGAATATCAATTAGTAGATTTTTAAAGCTTTAATGAGCTTTTAAAGCACATTAGGTTATGCAGGTTCTATTTGTAGAGATTTCATTTGTGCTTTAATGAGCTTTCAAGCAGGTCCGGTCTTTTGAAAAAAAAACAAGGAACAAAGAATCAAGATAGATTATATATAGTATATAAGTGGCTTAAGACTTTATTAAAACTTCAAATCTGCATAAAAAAGAGTCTGCTTTGAAGAGAACAAGGAAGAAAGAATTAAATATCTTAGTCAATTACTAAAACTTCCGATTGCAATTCCTGAAATTTTTTAAGCTGTGTATCATACCACGAATTTTAAATAGAGAACGAACCAGATTTTTAAAATCCCAAGCCAATATTAATGAACATTTCCAGCATACTTACAAAGCCCACAAACCAGAGCAGCGCACCACTGCCAACCACATAGAATGCCACAGCCCAATCCTCGTCCTTGAGGGCCATTCCATTGACCAGATGCACAAATGTGATGCCAATCTCGCCACCACTCAACACACAACTGCAGAGCAGACTACGCTCGTTCTCGGGCACCCATTGGGCCAACAAAGCGCTCACGGCGGGAAATGTGGGTCCCTCACAGAAGCCGATGAGGAGTCGGAGGAACATCAATGCTTGCGGGCCTCCATTGCGAACAATTGTGGGTGTCAGCAGGGTGAGTATGGCCGAGAATAATATAGAAGCACCCAGGATCCATTTGCCGCCGTAACGTTCCGCCAGACGTCCGCCCGGAATGTGTGTGATCATGTAGCCAGCATAGAAGGATACGGTGACGAGGATCTGCACCTGTTTTGTCCATACATCGGAGCTATTTGAAGTTGTGATTATAGAAGTTTGGAGCAGCTTTTCTTTCATCTGCCGCTGGCCAATCTTGACCAGATCTCTTCCAGCTTTTTGTCTCGTTTGTCGTGGTAAAGTTCCTACTGGGTTTCGACTGCGTTTTGTTGTCTCAACTTTGGTTATCCTTTTGGACTCTCGCACAATGCGATTCAGAGAAAAGTCCAAACAGTGGCGTATTGTATAAGCATTAATAATGGCCAACAAACTAAAGTAGCAAAGTACCAAACGCTGTTTCACCTGCAGATCTGATCCGATTATCAACATTATAGCCTTTATTAATATTTCAATCTGTTATCCTGTTTTTTGGTACTTACAGTCAAAAATCTCTCGCAATTTTTGCTGGACTCGCAACATCTTTTTAAAATTAGAATTCCGATTAGAAGAAAGTTTAAATAGTTTAAGAAAAACAACAAGTATCCAGCATTAATTTCTAATTAAATATTTTGATTTTAATTTCAAACGACAGGGCAGTTTGACAGTTTGCAGTTTGTGAAAAGTGTCAAGCGAAAAGTATAGAAAATTATAGTCAGTGATAGAAAAAAATTTTCCAATTTGAATCATCAGAAAGACAATCCGCTTAGAAATCGTTTAGGTTTAAACAAAGCTATGAGAATCGGAAGACTGAAAAATGTTTTTCCCTTCCAAAAATGTAGAAATATGTCTATTTTTATCAAAAGTTATGGGAATTCAATTTGAAAAAGATTTTTGTTTTTTAAGAAATATAGTAAGAGAAATATTAAAGGTTTTTGGAAATAATATTCTCTTAAGAGCTAAAATTTAAAGTTTGGTGTATTGAAATAATCATAAAATTGTAATTAGTTTATGCACTTTATTTAGACTAACATTATAAAAACAGTTATTTTTTAACAATCGTGTTAAAAACACATGCATTACACATTGATCAACAATTAAAAAATTCTCATAAAATAATTCAATTGAATTTAAACCTTTTTACATTTTTCAATACAAATATGTGTGTGTTTCTTTTGTTTTTAATTAAACTTACATGTCTAAAATTGAATTTCGTTTCGATTAAATACTAAATAATAATTAAGAGAGTATATTGCTGCAGATGGGGGCATAGCAGGGGAAAGGGAGGGCAACACAGACAATATACATAGGTAAATTCGCTTGGATGTCGTGGGTATTATGAAAGGCCGGTTACGGGGAATCTGCAGTTGAAATCTTATAAATTACTCTTCATATATATATATATTTAAATGTATATGTATTCCTAGTTAGACAGCGCACTGGGGCAAACGGGGGTACTGGCATACTATAAAACTAGCATTTGCAATTGAATGATCGCAAGGATAAATTATTTTACATACATTAACAAATGTCTTCGTGAGCTTCGTTAACAAAATTCTCTATAGCAAATTCAACAGGTGCACATATACAAACATATTAATAGTAATATAGTACTACGTAGAGTGTACGATATGTTAGTGTACGATATGGAATAAACTAAAATATGAACATTTATGGCACTTTGGATTGTTACATCTCTAGGAGCTATGCTCTGTCGCTTTCAGCTGTAGTTCCGGTTTGCGCTCGTGGGCCTCGAAATCAACAGTTCGGGGCTCGATAGGACCATTGTTGAAGGGCTGCACCTCACCGGATGCCCAAAGGCAATAGATGATGGCCGTAACGAAGAGTACGCCAAAGGCCACCCAGAAGACAGTACGCCATTCGAGTAACGATGCATTTGGCGTCATCACTCCAACCAGATAAGGCGTAATAACGCCAGTGATGGCACCGATGCCATTCGTGATGGCCATCAGGGTGCCAGCATAGTTGGGACTCATGTCCAGTGGACTCAGCTTCATGCCCGCATAATAGGCGCCCATCAGACCCATGCAAATGGTGAAAAGAATCACAACGAGGACACGATCACAGCCGGCATAAGAAGCGCCCACCATGAATATAGCTGGTCCAAAGGCCGCCAAACCTGTCATCAGTTTGCGTGTGTTTGTCGTATTCATGATACCACGACGAATCATCCAATCGGCAATAAAACCGCTGCCAACGGACACAATCCACATCATGATGTAGGGCAGGGAGGAGTAGAGTCCATTGGCCTTGATCGAGAACTGCAGCACATCGGACATATACTTGGGCAGATCTGTCACCATGATATAGAAGCCCCAGTCGTGACCAATTTGGGCCGAGACCAAGGCAAACATGGGCAGATTGGTAAGGATCGCCTTCCATGGAGTGGGTGGTAGATTCTCGTTGCGACCGATCGTACCGATCTCCTTGACCAGATATTCGCGTTCGCTGGGCTTGATGAAGGGATGGCTGCTGGGATCGCTGTAGCACAGGAAGATCTGTAATAGAAAAGAAATCAGGCAATAAATAAAAAGCTTGCAGACTATATATTTTAATATCAATGTTGTAGTTTTGTACGCTTTTTAAGCTCATTACAATAAAAAGTTGTAAAAAGCTCTCACATATATAATAATGTGCTTTTTTAAGATAATTTTAACACATTGTGTAGTAAATTTTAAAGAGTTTTTTTATATTTTAATAAACTTTTTATGTGTCATGAACTTTAAAAGCTCACTAAGCAAGAATTTAATAACAGGCTCTTAATATTTTAAATATATTAAAAATATATATTTTAACATAATGTTATAATATAATATATGAGCTTTAAAGCTTTCAAGTGCTTTTGAAACTCAGTAGCCGGTAATACTTACAAAGATGACGAACCAAATAACGCCGAGACCTCCAAAGAAGTAGAAGACGAACGACCAATCGTAGGATTCCAAGAAGACGCCAGATAGTAGATTACCCATAATGGTGCCCACTTGACCGCCGCCGAGAACCAAAGCGCCCAGTTTGCCGCGTTCGTTGGCCGGAACCCAAGCAGCGAGAAGTACACTTAATGCAGGGAATGTGGTACCTTCGCCGAGACCCATGAGGACACGGGTGACAATCAACCAATCGGAGTCGCCCTTAATGATGGCCAATGGTGTAAGCATGGTGAAGATAGCCGTCGACAGGATACCAAGAGCCAGAGTCCATTTACCGCCAAACTTCTCGGCCAGAAGACCGCCGGGCACGTGGGTGACAATGTAACCAATGTAGAAGGAGGAGAGAATCAATCCCTGCAACTCCTCAGACCAAACGTAGTCTCCTCCGCTCGCCGCACCGCCTTCATCCAAATCATCGGGTTCACAAATCGCATGATCGTTCTCCCCATCGTCCGTTATGTTCTTCTTGGCCACCAAGACGGTGATGGCCTGTGAGAGACAGACACGCATCGTATAGGCATTGAGAATGGCCAAAAAGCCCATGATGGCCAATATCACACGTTGTGGTATTATAAAATCTGTATTCAAAGAGAAACGAAAGTTGCAGTTAATAAACAATTAACACAATCCAATAAAATACTTCCAATAATAAATTACTCTAATACTAAAATAATTAAAGTTCTGACGTCAATGTGAACGATTTGAATATTTCGCATTGTCTTTAAAATAATTTAATTGATTTTGTTTAACATGCAAATCAAGAGTTCGCCGAATTTTTGTTAAAAGTTATTCAATTAGAGATAAATTCAAATTGAATTTGATTGCGACTCTTAAAATAATTTTTATCTATTTAGATATTTATATGAATTTATTATAACAATTAACTCGATACGGATCTATAATACGTTAGTAGCACGAGAGCTTCGGTCTGCAATGACTTGTAGATTCCCTTTGTGAGTAAACCCCACAATAAAATAAATTACAAATTACTCAATTGGGAAAAACTCTAGAGACTCTAATCTACATTAAAGTGTGGAAATGTGGGCCACAGGTAAATTTTATAAATATATTCTTAATCATAAGCAGTTGAGTCACACCCGCCTTAACTCTCTGATTGATCCCAGGAGCTATAGGGAGTAGAGTCAGTTTGGTATGTAGTTTCTATTACGTCAAACATTTAATTTACTTGTTACTTAGTTACTAGCTTTAAACAAAACTTTAAGAAAACTTGTTCTTGACTTTAAGTACAATTAAAAAAAGCTGCTCTAGGTATAAAATGCTTTGTTTAAACTCAAACAACTTGGTTTGTTACACAGTCCAATAAAACTTCAACTAAGAAAAAATTCACAAAATAAGTTCTTAAGAACGGAAACTAAGATCAGTATACCTATTACAGCAAGTAACTAGTTAAGGTAAGAATTTTTCAACTATATTAAAATAACTATGGATTTCTCAAATCATACTTGCTTACGCATTTATTGTAAAATTCTATAGCATTCAATATAAGTACACTTTTGAGAATTATAACCCTTACTTTATGGGGGCATTTAAAATTGTTATTTTTCGATTGCAGGAGGGTGCCGTTTATGGTATATACTTGTTCATATAATAATAGGTTAAATAAAATTATGTCTTGATAAGTTTAAGTGCTATAGATGTGCGATAAGTTCCGACTTCGTGTCGTATACGACTCTATCAAGTATTTTAACAGCAACTGATGATGGATCATAAAGCGCCAGTTGCTTGGCAATTCGAATTTCGTTTTTTTTTTTTTCACCTACAAAGTGTAGGCCCTAAAGCAACAACAATTAATTGATTTTGTTGATTTCTTCAATTTGGAAATTTGGCCATTAAAGTTCTTTTTTGGAATGTCAACAGCTGAAGGTTGAATTAATGTAAACAAGTTGGGTTATTTTCAGTCAAGAGAATAAACAAAATGATTGAAAATAAAAATAAGAGTAACATTGACCTAACTCCTAGAAATTAAATTGTTAAATGTCTTGACAACAACAACACATTTATTAACACATTATCTTCTGGCATTACAATAGATTTTATGTACCGTATTTATTAAGTAATCGAAGAGCTAACAATTTGTTGATATCGCAATGCAATTCATGACATTATTATTAGAGCAACAATTGTATGTATTTATAAAAATAACAACAATAATTGTTGATGTTCTGATTCTCACAGCTATAATTATACATGCTTCACTCGCAGTTCTCATTTCCAGTTCTATGGATATTTGAATGATCTGTTGGTTGTTTTTTATTCAAATTATAATTGAAGATATTATATTAATTTACGAGTTAGAGGGAGGTTGAAATGGGAGACAATAAAGCTGAAATACGTCATTGTCTGACAACTTTATGTGAACTATAAATTAACATTCATAAATATATTTACGTAGTTGCAGTGAAGCTGACAATTTAATGATGTCTCAATATTTGTCATATTATTTAACAAATACTTCAACTGAAAGCCGACTAAAATTTATAAGCAACACGATTCTCAAATAAACCAACCACTTCGACAACGTTATCGATAAGGCAAGCGCCAAATCGGAACACCTTACAGTTTATATATGTAAATGGGGTGCTAATCACACGAGTGTGGTCATAATTCACTCAAGTCGACAGCCCGATCATGATTAGACGACATAATATAAGTATATACGTATAGATACAACCTATAGATACCATAGCCAAATCTAAACCATGTGCCATTAAGTCCCTGAATCCATTAGGATTTACGATAAGATATGGCAATTATAGCCACATTAACCGATTAATAAACATATACGTACAATGTATGTGCATTAGATTTCCGGGAAGAAACTTAGTTAACAACAGTCGCACCACGTGACAACAACCATATATAATTTTATGTACTACATACATAAGAATGCAAAATGACTTCAACATTTAAAGTTTGTAGTTTTTTTAAGTGGATAAACTTTGCTAACGCGTATTATGAGTTTATACGAGAACATTAATGATAATTAATCATGATACTAAGATTAAAGATAAGCGTTGACTCTTTTAATAAAATTATCACCTTATATTATATTAAAGCGCTACCGACTACTTAGTATATAATACAAATATATACATTGTAATCGTCATATATACATTACTTTTACACAACTTTTCAACTAAGATAATGGTTGAGTCTTGCAAAAATATTAATTGAGAACGGGGCTAAAGATATGCGTACACCGATCCATTTCGACTTCGGATTCGGATAAGGCAAGTGTTGCGATTGTGGCGAGAGTTCAATGAGTCCAAGTATGCATATCAATGACTGACTGGATGTAGTGAAAAAGAAAATACTTATAAAGACATCGGTTCAGCAGAATCCAAGAACAAGACCTCCACTAGCCTAATGATAAGCCTCAATAGCGACTGCTGACAAATGAAATGATGAATTGTCAGTCATATAGTAAGTGTCAAGAGACTCATTGAGTCCACACACATATTTAAGTACCTAACTCACGTTTACAAAACAAAACTTTAAAGAATATTTTCGTCAATAATAACTGTCATATCTATGACTGCACGCTGTAGCTTTATTTGCACGACTGACAATGTCGTTAACTTATATATGTATATTTTCCTTCACAGGGTGTACAGGGTAATCTTAATATATACGATAGTTAGATACATACGATAATTCATTCGATAATTCTTAATTCAGTTTCATAATTCATTTATAAACATAACATTTCTCTCCCGAGTAATTTAAATGTTTCTTAACATACATATTCAAGTTTTCAATTAATCTCATAATTTCGTTGTTTCTTACATTTTTTTCTTAATCTAATAATTTATTGGGAAGCTTACGTACTCTATTTGATTTACGTACGTTGACCTCACAATTATTTGTATTGTTATTTACAGTAGTATTCATAGTATTTGGTTCTCTTAATTCTACTAATGGTTGTATGTTTTGTTTAATCGGTATAGATATTATTTCAGTATTTGATTTTTCAGGTGTTTCGGAAATTATATTTGGACTCTCTTGTGTATTTTCATTTAAAGCAACTGAAATCTTTCTGATTTGATCTATATGACGTTTCCAAATTCTGCCATCGTCTAGTTTTATATTGTAATGTAATTCACCCAACTTTTCTATAATTTTACCAAACTTCCATTTCGTTCCACTTAAATAATCTTTGGCTGCCACCCTTTCTCCCTCCAATAAATATCTACATTCCTTGTTAATTTCGAATTTTTTGTAATTATTCTGAGGTAGAACTAAATCTATTCGAGACTGGATTTGTCTGCCTAACATCAACATAGATGGAGATTTTCCTGTAACTGGATGAATGGATCGTCTGTATGCTATTAATATTTTGAAAAGTTCTGTTTCTATTGTGTTTGGAGTACATTTAGCTGCTAATAATTTATTCTTTATGGTTTGCACATATCTCTCTGCTTGGCCATTAGTTGCAGGATGATACGGTGCTCCTTGTTTCTGCAAAATTCCGTTGCTTTTCAAAAAATTCCTGAACTCAATTGAATCAAATTGTCTACCATGATCACTAACAAATATACTTGGAATGCCGCAACGCGAAAAAATTTCTCGACACTTGAGTATAGTTGTTTCTGTTGTCATGTTCGGTACTACGCATACTTCTGGCCACTTTGAATAAGCGTCTACCAAGATAAAAAGATATTTGCCTAGAAATGGACCTGCGTAATCTGCATGCACTCTCTCAAACGGTTTCTTTGGCGTTCCCCAACCACGTATTGGTGTGACTCTTTTTGGATCTGACTTTGTAGTCTGACACTCAACACAACTGGACACCAATTGTTCAATATCCCTATCAATATTGCTCCACCATACGTATGCTCTAGCTAATGTCTTCATTCTTGTCATACCAAAATGTCCTGCATGTAATTCATCTAATATTTTCTTTCGTAGTGCTTGCGGTATGTACACTCTTATTCCTCTTAGTACACACCCATCATGTAATGTAAACTCAGACTGATCGATTCCGAATCTATCCTTGCTATCGCATTGTCTACCGTATTTTAATCCTTCGATTAACATTTTAGCATTTGTATCATTTCTTGTTTCTATTTTTAAATCATTGCTGGTAATCGGTAAATTGTCTAAGATTTCTTCTTCTATTACGTGTATTTCTTCAATGTAATTGCATGTATCTGTTACTGGTAAACGTGACAAAGCATCTGCGTTTAGATTGTCTTTAGATTTTTTACATTTGATCTCATATTTAAACTGCTCTAAATACAATGCATAATGCTGCATGCGTGTTGTAGAATGTGCTGTCAACGTCTTATTTGGTGCTAAAATCTGCGAAATTGCCCGATTATCTGTCACTAAAGTAAACTTTGTTCCGTATAGATACTGATAAAATTTCTTAACCCCGAAAATAACTGCGTAAGCTTCTTTATCCATCTGTGAATATTTCTGTTGCACTTTATTAAGAGTCTGTGATGCAAAATGAATTGGTCGTTCAGTTCCATTGGCGTATTTGTGACTTAATACTGCGCCCACACCTACTGGACTTGCATCTACCGCTAACACTATAGGGAGTGTAGGATCATAGTGTGCCAATATAAGCTCAGATTGCATTTGCTTTTTAATCTCTTTAAATGACCTTTCACATTCCTTATTAAATTCAAATTTCACATCTTTTTGTAACAATCTGTTTAATGGATAAGCCAATTCACTTAAATTCTTAATAAATCTTCCGTAATAATTTATTAGTCCCATAAACGACCGTATGTCATCCCTATTTTCTGGTTTTTTCATGTTCTGTATGGCTTCTACTTTATCCGACATTTTATGTATTCCTTGTTTATCTATTAAATATCCGCAATATTCAATATTATCTTTCATAAATTCTGTCTTACTCAAATTAACTCGCATGTTTAATTTTTCTAAACGAGATAAAACCTCTTCCAATCGCGCCATGTGACTACTATCATCTGCTGCTGTGATTTTTATGTCGTCAAGAAAAACTGACACTCCTGGTATGTCACTTAGGACTTGTTCCATAAGCCTCTGCCACTTAGCTGGTGCGCATGCAACTCCAAACATTAATCTAGTTGGTTGGTATAAACCTCTGTGCGTATTTAATGTCAAATATTTTCTGTCCTCAGGATGAACCTCAAGTTGTAAGTATGCTTTTGTCAAATCTATTTTTGTAAACTTTGTACCTCCAGACATTTTCGAAAATAGTTCTTCTATTGTTGGTAATGGATACTCATCGATTACTAATGCTGGGTTTATAGTAACCTTGTAATCGCCACAAATGCGAATGCCACCATTTCTTTTCTGTACTACTACAATTGGTGTTGCCCATTCACTTGACTCTACTTTTTCTAAAAGTCCTTCCTTCAATTGATTATCAAGTTCATTTTCCACTGCTGTAATCAAAGGGAATGGAACTTTTCTAGATTTGTAAAATTTTGGCGTAACCTCAGGTTTTACATGTAATCTTGCCTGCATATCTTTTATCTTTCCTGACGATGTTGAAAATACTTTTGGAAATTTGTTTACAATGTTATCGATATCAACTTTTGTAACTGAATTAATAGTTGAATTATGTATACCGCCATTTAAAATAGAATTCCAATTTAGCTTAATTTTACGTAACCATTCTCTACCACATAAGGGTTTCTTATCTGAACGAACAATGTATAACTTTAAATCTTCTGTGCAATGTTTATCCACATTCACACAAACATATCCCAGACATTCTAATGGGGTATTACAATAACTAATTAACTCGACTTTTGTCTTATTAACTTTAAGTTTAGGTATGTACTTTTTAGCATCTTGTAAATTTATTATAGACACTGGCGATCCTGTATCGATTTCAAAATTAATTAATTCGCCATTAACTTTAAATGTATGCATGATTTTAGAGCTTGCGACGTAATTTATAGCGATTTTATTTAGCTCATACACATCTTCATCTGAACTCTCATCATCACTTACTTTATGCAGTTCTTTTCGTTTTGCTTTGAAGCACACTTTCTGCAAATGTCCCTTCTTTTTGCAAAAATGACAAATAGCTTCTTTGAATTTACATTTATTAGCTAAATGCTCTTGACTTCCGCATCTAAAACATTCTTTTCTCTCCGTTACTTTATTCGCTGCCTTCTTTGTGCTTTCCGCGCTCTTACTGCCATACCTTTTTCCTTTGCTGCTCACTTTGTTCACTGTAGTTTTCTCGCTCACTCCTTGCTGTAATTCGTCTTTGCCTTTGTCCGCCAATTCGTATGCCGTCGCCAATTTGATCGCCTCATCAAATGTTACCGCCTTTTTCTCCAGAAGACGCTGCTGAATTTTTTTGTCAAATAAACCAAACACAAATTGGTTCCTCAGAGCTGTAGTTAGATGCGCTCCAAAATTGCATCCTTCAGCCAATTTGCGCAGCTGTATAGCGAAGTCTGTACTCTTTTCGCCCTGCTTTTGTGTGCACAAATTGAATCGAAAATTCTCGAGCAACTCGTTTGGCTTGGGGTCGTAATACTCTTCCAAAATGCTTTTGATTTCAGCGAAACTCTTGTTTTCAGGCTTCTCCGGTAGAACTTTATCCGCCAAGATGTTGTATGCTTGTGAGCCCATGAAATGTAGGAGTAACTGTTGATATTTAGTTACTTGGCACTCGTACAAGCTCAGTGCTGTGGTAAAACGTGTTACCCATCTCGACCATTTTGTTTTATTTGGATCGAACGATTCGAATGTGAAAAATGCAACATTCTGTGACACGGCACCTTCTGCTGCACTTGGATTCACCATTGTGCGAAAATTTGCTTGTAATTAGCTTTTACTTATACTGTACAAAGTAATTTGCGTTTTATCCTCGTCGCCAAACTGTCATATCTATGACTGCACGCTGTAGCTTTATTTGCACGACTGACAATGTCGTTAACTTATATATGTATATTTTCCTTCACAGGGTGTACAGGGTAATCTTAATATATACGATAGTTAGATACATACGATAATTCATTCGATAATTCTTAATTCAGTTTCATAATTCATTTATAAACATAACAATAACATTTGCATATGACAAATAAAAACGCGTAGAAAACAAATAAACATTCTCGTAAAATAAATTCCAGTTTGCAAAGTTACAACATTCAATTTCTCTTTTTTGTTGATACTCGAATTTATTTATATGCACAGTCTTTAAATATAAGTATATGTATTTCTGTATTCTTACAAAAAGAAATGCTTCTTCACGAAAAAAAAGAGACAGGGGGAAAGATAGAGGAGTGGAGAGAAATATTATGAAACAAAAAAAGAATTCTTTTATTACATTGACCTTGCCCAAAAACAATGGAAAGGAAATGGTCGTCGTTGGCTTTATAAGGAGGTCAAGCTACCGCTAGCCTCAAAAGAACAATTATATTATTGCCAGCGTTTTTATGATGATCAAAATTTCAATGATATTTAGTCATGTAAAGAAATAAACGAAACTTTTTTTAGGTTAAATCTGTATCCAGCCTAAAAAAACGTATCTGTACTTTTCTCTTTTACTATGATTAATCACAGAGTTCGTTCTACTTTCTACTAATATAATACCATCTATTATTTCAGAAATTTCAGAAAACAAAAATATTATTTCGTATATATACTACGTTACACATTTGGCTTCAATATTTCAATACTTTTCGACAAAAATGTTGGAATGAGGCTCCCAAAACTATTTATATATTTATTTTTTTTTTAGTTTTTGATATACATTTGAAATTATATCGCTTTTGTCGCAGACACTATAGCTTATGTCTGGTATTTTATTTATTTTTTTGCACGTGTTAGATTCTTTGTTTTCGAGTTCAAACGAATCTCTAAATTTACATATATTAAGACGATTGGACTGTTTTATTTCATTGTCACAAAAATGACTTCAACCAGCTTCGTTTTTTTATTTGACATGCAATAAATCCGATCTGGATTTTTAATTTAGTTTTGGGGTCGAAAATGAGCAAGACAAATTATTTAGTAAAAACATTTAATCAAGTATAAATAACTATACGAGTACCAGAAGGGCATTGAAAATCTATATGCTGCAATTTAAAAGGTTCGTCACTCTACAAATTAGATTATGCATAGAAAATCTAGAATTCTGTGGGTCTAGATTGGTATTTATGTTGGTTTTTAAAAACCTTTCGTCACCGTATCTCGGCTTTCTTTATTCTCATGCAAATTATTCTTAGAGACGTCGTCATTTGTACATAGAAATAGGCAAATTAAAGAGCGATAGACCGCAAAATTATTGATGATTATGTTGACGCGTGCCTGGCATAATATAGCTTAACAAAGTTAACAAAATAAATAATAATAATAAAAAAAAAATCAGACAATATAATATCCGTAAGCAAAACATGTACGAAACACAAAAACAAAAAAAAACTGAATCGGAAGTGCAAATTTAAAGAAATAAAATACGTTTTGTCATTGTTTATTATAACACATACATATAGAAGCATATATGAATACATATACACATATGTATGTACAGCTATGTACACTTTAAACTTAAGTTTTGCATTTAAGTGTTGTTGTTGTCGGTCAATGTCGGTTAAACAATAATTAAATCATTTCAAGAATGTTAAAGCCAGAGTTCAACGAATTCGAAATCTGATTTGAATTTGAATTTGAATTCACAATTCAATGCATAACACAACACTCAACACACACTAGCTCACACAAACACACACACGTTCACACACACACATTATTCATATTGCACTTACACTTTGAGAAGCTTATGCCCCATTGTGGTTGTTGTGTCATTTCGGCTCTGTTCTCCTGCAACGTTAATAAATTGGCCAATTCCTTCGCCACGGCTGCAATTGACGCTTAACTCTGCGTACGGAAATAAATGGCAATTGCCACTCAATCCTTTTATATCGCTCGCACTTTTCAACACTTTTCACTTTGGCGCATGCGCAACAGAAGGGATACAACGAAAGCGTGAGCGAGAGAGGCAGACGGGAAGGAGAGTGAAAGAACCGCACGCAACGACAGCTTAAAGCGAACTGCGCACGCGACTGGAATATGCAATGGAAATCGAAAATGAACTGTTGTTCGAACACTGGAGCACGCACTTTTTTTTGTTTTTTACTTTAGGCTTCGTTTTTCAGTTCTATTCTACGTTTTGGTTGTGTTTCTAACGTTTTAGCGATCTTCACACCACACCGATCGTCGCGCTTTTGTTCTGCCCTCCGCGCACGTCAACTGTTAAATTTCAAATGAGAAATTATTTCCACTTACTTTAGTTTATATGCGAACAGATAAGCGCTGCTGCGACGGCTGCGTCGACTGCGGCAACTTTGCTGATGTCGCTGAAGTTTACGCGGCTGGCGTCGCTGCTGGCGTCACTGTTAGCGTCGTTTATTGTTCGTTAAAAGCCGCTGCTGCTGCGTCAAGGAGTCACAAGTTTATATACATGCGAATATATAAATATATAAGTATGTTTATAGTTTAACCACTCATAAACTGCCTGCTTGTATATATAGCATTCGTCTCCATCTTTCCCCACATGCTTAAAAACGTTCCCGTTCCGAGTTCGATTTCGAATCCATTACTTTTGATTTTTAACGGATTTCGTAGACAATCGTACACGCGCCCCAGATACTAGAGACGTACTTAAGTATAAACTATCTAAGTATTAAAAACTTCAAACCTTGTAAACTATCAACCGTAAGTATTACTGAGTTTTCTGCTAAATAAAATACAATAGTTATATTCATAGATAGTTACAAACTAACATAAATAAATAAACTTTAATTTCTTTATTTTAGATTAGAACTAACAAACTATGAATTAAGCTTATCTATGATTGATAGAAATAATATTAAATAAATAACCAGAAAATATGTCACATAAATCGTAGATAATCTCAACGCCACTTGAAAAATAATAAAAACTTAGTAATATATGAACTAATTTGAATGTCTAACAAGTAGATAAGAATTTGTGAACTACCTAAATGAATTTACCTTATCAAGAATTTAACTCAGGAACTGTTCCTATTCGATTTAGGGCAGTAAATACTTCGAATCTCTCAATTACTGGAATTTTTTAGAATCCCGTCATTGTTTTAGTATTAACTAGAACAGAATCTTATCTTTCCGACGCAGCCGACCTAACAAATTCAAAGTAACCCGGTCGCCAAGTAGAGTATTCTACACGTGAAACAATTAATTTCAATACCAATACATTATTTTTTGCAAACTTTTGCTCAAAACCGTTACACGTTAGAGGTGGCTTATTGCTTTTTGCATAAGTGCAATGCAATTAGGCGGTATTGGGGGGTTCTAGAGGTGGATTTGTTTCTAGGCGGGTGCTAAAGTGAATGGTTTTTCTATTAGTCAAGCACGCTATTTTCATGCACGCAAAACTATATAGAAGGTATACGATATATGTTTGGTGTTAGTATATATGTACATGATTCTAATTTTTGAGGTACTAGCTCAAGTCGGTTTGTAGTTTTAATTTATAATACTCTGCATTTACAATGTGATGAAAAGTTGCGGTTTTATGCGGTTAAGTGCTGATAATTTTAATTAAGTATATAGTAAATATAGTAAATATATAAAATATAAAGAACATTCAAGTAGTATATAGTTGGTTGATGAACGTAACCTGAGCTTTTTGCTCTGCGATCTTAATGAATGATCATTGCCAGCGGTTAATTTTTACAGTGGAAACGTGATACGTATTCCAAAGATGAGTTAAATACATTTTTTTTTTAATTATATTCGTTTTGTACAATTTTTAGTAAGTAAATATATATATAATGAGAAGATCTATCTCAGTTCATCGTTAATACATACAGTATATATTTATAGCGAAAACTTTGTAAAATATGATTATTGTTTATAAATTATTCGTAACTCTCATCAATATGATTTAGAGATTAACTTTTACATTTTCTATTCAACCACTCAGATTCTAAAAGTTTTAGATTAGATATAAACTTTTAGGCTTTTTCCAAAATTTTCTTGTATTTGAAGACGACTGCATTATCTCATTTTTTTAATTGGTACAGGGTATAATTAATCGCTTTGAGATTATGAAATCCCTATCAGAAAGCGTCATCTGGTTACATGCAATCAATTTAGTAACCAAGTGCTTGAGGACATTTTAATCATATACTACTATTCTTTACACACATGTATATATGATTGTATTATGAGCATTCCAGGTTTATCAGCCTTTTATTTTTTGCTTTTTGTTATTATCAATGGCACACTTTGTCCAGACTGCAGAGCAACTGAACGATTGAACTCGACAAGTCAGATAATCAAGAGCAAACACTCAAGTCAGTACACTTATATGGAATATATATATATGAATATTCTATATAGTTCAAGAGTTTGTTTTTTAAACTCGAGAGTCAAAAGGAAATGGCATATTAATTGATAATAAAGCCCATTAATTCGACATATTTATTAATATATATGCTATCAGCATTTGTATTTATGCTACTCCTACCTCGCCTAACCCCGGAGGACACCATTCAATTAATAAATGCTGTCAGCTTTAATTAATGCGCGACCCATTCATATCAGATCGCATCTCATCTCATCAGATCTTACTTCTTGCACTCACAACTGGTCACGCATGTGACACAATCCGATCCGTAATGATCAGATCAGACATTTTGGAGCTAAATATACGTAAATATTTTCATAATATATATGATGATCTTCTGGCTTTATTGTTGTTTCCTTAGCGTCGCCTCTTTAATTGGCCCATAAGTCAGCGAGCCTTCAACCATGTCTCACTCCATGATGTGGCCTGTAATTGAAATGGAAATTGAAATGTTTGTACAACATTTCAATAAAAAAGATGCCAAATCATACCAAGAAAAAACTGTTATTTATAGAGTGTCCTAAATCAAATACTCTACTCTCTACTCTACTTAAATATCTAAAATACTGGTAAAAATATTGGTTTCTTGGGGAGATTACAAAAAATTTACTTTTAATTTTTTTTTAAATATATTATAATTTACTCTGATTTATATGATAAATATTACAAGTTGAATAAGAAATTTAAATGAAATATTGTAAGAGTATAAAAATTGCAAGCAAATATTGGGTATATTTCCATGGATAGCCCAAAATCCGGCTCAAACCGACACCATAGCGTCCATGACCGAAAATATTTCCGGATTGATCTGGTCTACAAATACACTCATATATATATGACTGACCATAGCCTCTCAATATCTAGCTTGCATTCGAGTATTTTGCGTTATTTATTCATACAAATTAATTGAAGCGAATGAAATGAAGATACTTTATGTATGTCTATTTATGGTATGCGAGAACAGAGTGTTGTCAATCAGTAGACTGTGCGGACTGTGACCTTTGAATTGATGGAAGTGAAACTGGGCGCAACATTTTTGCGTGTGGGTCAATTAAAAGCCAACTCAAAGACGTACTCCAAGAGAGACGTCAATGGAACTCCCCCTTTTTGCGATGTAGACGCCTCTGGACATACATATTGAAGCATATCAGCAAAAGGACAAGATGTTTTAAAGAAGTGCAGAGGGTTTCATACAAAGATGCGTACTTTATTAGCTTATAATAGAGATATTATGCCCTCGAGATTATTTAAAATCACATGTCCAAGTGTCAACAAAGTAAAGAACATGCATTTGTTCAACACGAGGAGGAGTAGGAGACATTGGGAGAACTTTTTTTCGGCAGATGGAACACATATTGTTTCAAGTGTCACATGTTGTTAAATAATGTTGAACTTACTTAGGGGACGATGCCATACTTTGGTGACTGTTGCAAGGCCAATGAAGATTTCGATTCAGATTTTGAAACAATGAAAAATATATTTTACTATATGATTCAAGCCATTGATCTGAAAGTTTGACTAAATATTTATGATGTTTGCATCTTTTGCTAGGATTAAAGTTAATTTTACTGAAATTTGAGTGTACATATAACTAAAAAGGCATGCGCTTGCAGTTCCGAAATGTTCTATGGCTAATCTATCATTGTGGCAGCTGTCATAAAATACTATTAGATAACACTTGTTTTTCTCACCTTATACCAATTGCCAATTAACTGTATAGTAGCTATTAATTGGTGAAATGACTTGCTTGTTGATGAAAACTTAGTTAGCTAATGAGAGTCACTTGACGGCTTTCAAATGAAATATCAAATCAGTTTCCACTTTTTATATTATGTACTAAATATATTTCATAAAACTATAATTATACGTTCAAGATAAATAACAAACTCTACTTCTATTGTAGGGAAACCCAAATTTGCACAAGATTAGATGTGTTAGTTTTTACAAAATCAAAAGTGTAAGTAAGAAATAAATAGAGAACTAGTTAATACACGGTTAAATAATTATACACGTAATAGTTCGATAGTTACTATAAATGTGAGATTAGTTATGGCATGTCGAGGTTCGCATTCTCTGGAAAACCCGCAACCACAATATATTGTTGTTTTTAGTTTTTGTTGTTGTGGAATATCGTCACGAGACTTGAACTACTTTGGCTGGAGTGGAACAAGTGCCTGGCGCTGGCTGGGTCTCAATATCTTGAGAATTGACTTGAGTTGAGTGATCTTAACGGATGCCGGCCAAATTTGAAGGCTGTCAAGCCGCAACTTCTGTCAATTGGAGTCGGCCAGCCCGTTTTGATCTTTACCCTACACATTTATGTTGGGTTTTTTTTTCTTTAGTTTTTTTTTTTATTTTAGTAAGGTAATATTCCTTGACTGACATTATCTAACTTATGTACACGTTATAAACTGGGAAACTTGCTATCTTAAATATAGCTTTTACAACGGTACTAATAATAATATACAGTCTAATCTTTATAGCGACCACAACAACCTTTATAATCATTCTGCGAAACTTTCAATGACTTTTGTACCAGAGTAGCAAATGTTACTTATTTTCTATCCTAAAACTCGATTTAACTACCCCTCGTAGATAAGATTTCAGATTTCTATTTACGCCCGGAATGTTATAGGTTAACAAATATCTAATCCAATAAATCTGACAACATGTGACTCAATTTATTGAAGTCGCACGCTTTCAATGTATTGCTTTTCGGTTTTGAGCCAAGTATGTGTCATTCCAGATGATTATACCTAATATCTTAATTGCTTGAGCAGCTCATTAGAGCCTCAATGGCAGTCGAGAACGTCGCCGCCTTTGATAATTATAAGTAATCGTAAATTGTGAATTTCCAAACATTTTCGAAACCTGTTCAATGCCCTAATTATATGTAATTGTATCGATATCCTTCCTTTCATTTAGACTTATAAATAATACAAAGAACTGATAAAATATGAATAACAAGAAAATAAAAGTATCTTTGTCACGTTGAGATCTAAATACTCTTAATAAACAATTTACTGAAAAACCTTGAAAAAACGAAAGGATTTTCTATAAAATTTAATAAAGTTGTCATATCTTAATAAAATGTTTTAGACAATAACAAATATACAGCTGATAAGTTTTTCTAATATAGTCCAGAATTTTAAATCCAATCAAATTTTAACTAAATTTGGTTAGGATAAATACAACAATACCAATTATACAATTTATGAGTTTACTTAAGACATCTTAGGAAAAAAAGAAAGTTTTTCATTAAGAATTCTGATTTTATATATCGAACAGTATTGTCTTTATGAAGAACAATACTTATTGTTTTCTGTTACGCTTTCCTTAATGGGAAAATCATAATACTTTCTGCCAGAGTATAACAAAAACACTACCGATCAGTGGGAGGCTTGCTTATATATACTATAGTATAAACAAGTTCTATATTTAATATCGTATATAAACAATTAACGACTGTATACACAGCCTGTTAAAAGTGTAAAAAGGCTGTAAGAACCTTTAGCATGCAAATATGTAAAGTGTCCGGCTGTCAATTGAATTAAAAAATTTAATTGTGACTTTTTTTTAAATATTTGCTCGCGTGTTTCCTAATAAACGCTGCCGGATCTCAGGGTACCCAGACTCGGGAAGACGGGCCTTTTAATAAAGTCAAGCGAGTGAGACACATGTGCGAAGTGCATAATATTTATGAATAATATTTTTAGCTGGCAATTTTAAAGAACGGAAGTAAACAACATTTATTGCCGTTTTTTGACAACATTTTTATCAGGGTTTCTCCGGCTGTTGTAGCGTATTTGTCAAGTTTATAAGCCTGGAAAACGAGTATTTTAGCCTTTCTACGAACATTAGCGGATTTTTACAAGGTAGCTGACCTACTCTCTCCATATACTGCCCATAATCGCAACAACAATAATCTTCAGTCTCAGGCGACAACAAATAAAATGTGAAAAACTAAATAACTTCTACTGCTCAAATACACACACACACTCGCATACAACCAACAAATGGTACACCTTGACCTTACAGGCAGGTGTAACAATAGGTTGGTTGATTCTTCTTTTAGTTGCCGACACGACAAAGTAAATAATTACTAATACAATTACAATAATGGAAGCATAGAATCCAAACGAGTCTGGGATTACAGACCCCATTGATAAGATTAGACAAGACAAGATTGCGGCATGAATAAAGGCCAAAACAAATAAGTTATGGAAGCTGTAGTAAAATTATTACACAATATCTTCATTTTCATTTTCGATTATACGAAATATTTGAAATGATTCACATAAATGTTTAAAGTATGCGCATATTAATAAAATGTTCTTAATCGAGACGCAGATAATATGAAACAGGTTCTAATTTTAATTCTCTCCAAATCTCTCATAAAACTGGACTTTTGGGTCATTTAAATATTAATACGTATGTGTTCTATCCGGTATTTGAAAATCATTGGCCTTTTGTTTTAATTTCTTTCTTTTTGTTTTTGTTTCCTTTATATTATCGCTTTCGTTTACATTTCGCATAAGCATATATGTTAATTCAGAATTGTGCTGATAATGAAATGAAATGAAAGTGAAATCACGTTTATCGAGGGGCTTAAAAGTTCAGTAAATAATTTCGGATTGCAGTTAAGTCACATTGCCTCATTGTGTAGCAAGTGGTGCAAGTTAATAACGAGTCATATTTACTTTATGTCATTTAAATAATTTGTTTATTTTCAGTTGTTCTCCAAAATAAAAACGATTTGACATTGGCATCTGCGACAGTCAACGAGCCCTCGTCGAGTGTTTTCACAACAATTTTGTTGTTGCTTTTTTGTTTTTGTTATTTTGCTTCTTTTGCTAAGGTCGCCGCCGGCCTTTTGAACTCGACATACATAAATAGCACATTGCTTGGCCGTTGACCTGCCCACTAGCGGATTTCTAAAAGCCGGACAATGAATAGTCTTTGCTTTAACAGATAGTTCACTTGTGAAAGTTGTGCAGAGTACAAAATAATTATTATATTTTATGCCATTTAAACTAAAGCTTTGATTGCCGTTTTTTTACATTTTGAAATGTTATCGAACAGCGCAGCGTAAAAATATCGGTGTGCCGTTTATCGAAAGGCGCAGAACATGTATTTTTCTTAGTATTTTTTATCAAGGGTGTACAGCTGATAGTGTTGTGAAATAACCAACGACCGTAGTAAGCTAGAGATGTGCATAGTTTTCTCGCGATATGACACAAAGTAATAATTAATTCAATTAATATAATTCATTCTTTAAATAAAACATGTATGTTTTAATTAATAAGACTTCAAGTAATTATAACAAATACACAAATATGTGATGAACACTCTTTGAATGAAATCTATCGCAAGTGAGACCGTGCGATATCGTGAGCAATGCTAGTCGTGTCTTGTAATCGCGATCCGTAACCATCGCTATATTTGCACACTTAGTTTTGTTTTTGTGCCCCCAACTTAGTAAATTTAGTTGGAGGTGAATGTTGCTGACTTAGAAATGGGTGATAGCGACGATGCGATATGGCTGGAAATCGGTATTAATCCGCAACATGTTGTCTGTGAGTCAGAGGAGGGCGTATACAAGCTGATATGCGATAAGGCCTGGCTGCAGGCCCTTGAACGCCATCGCAAACTTTCCCCCTTCACACATTGGCCACAGCTGGACAGACGTGCGCATCCCACTGGACCGCTGGAGCATCCCTGGACACGGATCTTGGTGCAGACATACCGCAAGCAGCCGCAGCGCAAAGCATATCCACTGCCACCAAGAACAGCGAGTGGAGAGGACGCACAGTTGCCACTGAGCTACTCCCAGGCAGTTGCCAATGTGGCCAACATCAACTTTAGGCAGCTCTGGGAGTCTGCCTACAAACAGTATGCGGGTGCACATGTTAAACAGTGTAAAACGAGTGGCGTAGCTCCATCCAAGCAGCAGGCACAGATTGGAGGAGGTGGAGGAGGCTTGCAACCACATGATGTGGTCCTTAAAGAACTAATACAGCGCATCTACAACTGCCCCGTGTTGCACTGGCAACAGGAGGGTGATGGAGGCGCCAGCGGTGACCTGGACTTGGCGGGCGATTGTCATGCCAATGTATTCCCAGCGCTGGTGGCGATTGAGACCAGCACACACTACTGCGTCTTTCACTATCCACCAGCGTTGGAGTGCAGTCTCTATGATTGCATTACCTACACTCCTGCACTGTTGGGCAGAGGCTACAATAAGACGCTATTCATCATCTATCAGCTGCTGCAGCTATCGCGGTATTTACAGGCACAAGGCCTGTTCCTGGGAGATCTGCGACTGCAGCATGTGATGCTGCGGGAGAATCTCTGGCTACAAGTGTTGCCACGCCTGCAATGCAATCTGCTGCTGGGTGAACCAATGGCAACGGTGGACATGTCGCCACTAAGTTGCCCAGATTTACCTGAATCTCCCGAGCAGTTGGCCTCCAGCAGCACCATCGATCTCAAGCTGGCCTACGATCCGGCTCAATTCAATTTGCGAGAATACTGCGAAATGTGGTGCAACGGTCAGTTGTCCAACTTTGACTATCTCACCATACTAAACAATGCCTGCGGAAGGAGTCTCAGTGATGCTGCCCATCATCACATTATGCCCTGGGTGACGGACTTTGCCGGACGCAACGGCGTCAATTGGCGAGATTTGACCAAGAGTAAATACCGTCTGAACAAGGGCGATATTCATCTGGATCTCATGTACACACATGCCACACAGCATGCAACTGCGGAGACTGTGACAACTGTGGAACAGGTGCCCCACCATGTCTCCGATTTTCTCTCCGAGATTACATATTTTGTATACATGGCACGTCGCACACCACAATCCATTTTATGCGCTCATGTTCGTCCCATTTGGGTGCCCGCCGAGTATCCCGTGTCCATGCAGCGTCTGCAGGAATGGACACCCGATGAATGCATACCCGAGTTCTATTCGGATCCCATGATATTCAAGAGCATTCACGAGGACTTACCCGATCTGGAGCTGCCCACTTGGGCCACCTGTCCAGAGGATTTCATCTGCAAGCATCGCGAAGCTTTGGAATCGCAGTACGTGAGTGAGCGACTGCATCATTGGATTGATTTGAACTTTGGGTGAGTTTTAAAATTAAATAATAATAATAACAAACAAAATAATTGATTTCCTTTCCTTTTCAGCTACAAATTAAGCGGCAAGGCGGCTATTAAATCCAAGAATGTCTGCCTCAGCTTGGTGGATCAACATTGTAATCTCAGTCAGCGTGGCATTGTACAGCTGTTCACCCAACCTCATCCGCCACGTCGATATGTCTCGCCATGGTTCAACAAGACGGCGCCAAGACTCTCTCAACTCTATGGGAATAACAGTGGGAACAGCAGCTCCAGCTCCAGTTCGAGCAGCAGCAACAGGCGCCTAGCGAGGAGCACCGAAAACCTGAATCTATCTGCCAAATCCAACACGGAGAACAGTTCACCACGCATGTCACTGCGTCCACATGATGAGCAATCGAGTTCCAGTTCCAATTTCTATAACATGACCAACTTTATTGAGATGCCAACACAGTATAATCCCGCTTTGTTGCTGCAGCAATTGGAAATGTTGGAGACCTTCTATGCACGCACCTTTCCACAGCAACGTGCTTCGGCTAATCCTGAAGAGAAAATGATAAGCAGCGATTTATTATTCGAACAGAATTCAGCGGATCATTCATTTACCAATCAACTGTTTGCCTTTGATGGGACAATTGAAACCAAGTCGAAGAATCTGTTGGTGCCAACCACACGTCGACAGCAGAGTCTGCATCAATTGATCGCCGAGCGACGGGATCGGGAGTTGCAAGTGTTGGGCTGCCTCATTGTGGAACTGTTTGCGATGCAACGTCTGCGTCCGCTCCTCACCAGCAATGGACCAAGTGCGAGCTTTGAATGTCGTTTAGCTGCGTGTCGAACCTTGGCACAGTTCCATGTCCACGAGCTGCCCAAAGCAGTGCGTCATGTGGTGCGTCTGCTGTTGCAGCTGGAGAGCAATATGCCTGTCCAGGGATTGCCAGTGCCAACAAATGCTGCTCAATTGCTGGAGCCGATGTTTGCCAATGCGTTGCTTCCATTTCCCAGTCATTATATTGCGGTGTATGCCTTTGTGAGATCTCTGCATGCCTTCCAGCTGAACTTTGTGCTGCTCGAGCTGCACACGCATCTCAATTGCAACGGAGGCAACGAGTGTGCCAGGTACACGGAGTTGGATCGACAGCGTGTGCTCTTCGAGCGTAAGATTGCCGAGTGCAAAGTGATGTCTTGCTGTGCACATGTCCGGAGATTGCTGGAACCGGTGACCTTTGCCTATGAGCAGTTTCCGCCCGTGGAGCTGTTGCTGCCCCACATTATCGATCTGCTAAGGGATGAGAGAACTTCCATACTGACCGCCTGGAATCTATTTGATCCCATCGCTCAGGCCTTGGGTATTGTCCAGACTCAACAGCATCTGCTGCAGCCGCTGCTCAAACTGTACGATGTGGAGACCAATGCTTTGGCGGATGACGCCAACAGCAGCAGCAGTGGCCACAATAGCAACAACAATGCTGGACACCTGCGCTTTTCCTCGAGTAGCTCCTTCAAGTCACGCAAATCCGTGAAGCTCTATCATCATAGCTTCCTCTTGCGTTTGATTGTGAGATTCGGATTGCGTTGTTTTCTCCAACATTTCATTGCCCCCCTTATTGAGGCTGTTGGTGGCTACAAGGAGCCGGAGCAGGGAAGTGGCTATCATTATCACAGCGGTGGCAGTCGACGCACAAGCAAGAATCTCAGCTTTGCCACCGAGAAGCCGCCAATTCAGTTACAAGTACAGCCGGAGTCAAAGCCAGACGTTGAGGAGCTGTTCACATTCGAGGAGGATCAGGAGAATAAATCCATTGATTCCTTTGATATGCGTCCCTCTTCGACGGCCATTGCGGAGGAGGCACGTGAATCTGATGGCAGTTCTCCGGATAAATTGGTCATCAATGAGCTGATGTATGGCGCCAAATTGTCGCCGGATAAGTTATCCCTGCAGAGTCAAGCAGAGACACCGCCGCCGACATTGCCTGGACCACCAATTGGACCACGTTCACCCACAATTGAGATACCTTCAAGTGGCATACGACGCAGTTTCCAGTTGAGCGCCATCGACTGTGACATTGGTTCCCGCAAGAGCGTCGATAGCTTCGAGCTGATTAGCCAAGTCACAAGTGCCGTGGTTAATGAGTCTACGGAATCTGTTGCTCTGCCGGATACGGAGATGGAGGGTTGTGATTCACTGCAGGCATCGGTGATATCACGCATCTCGGAGGCAAAAGCTTTGCAGAATAATCGCATCAGCGAGATGAGCGCCGAGAGTCTTGTGTGGTTATCACATCGCTTGGGTCCCGTTCTCACTGCTCGCCACATCACCCGCAATCTGCTCAAGCTCCTCTCCCTCTGCTATGTCGGTCAGGAGAATCTGCTGCCGGAGGCGGAGCTGGCTGGCAACTCCGTTGACCTATCAGCGGATGCCTCCAATCTCAATTACTTCAGCATCGCCAATGCTCGTGTTGTTGGCGATCGGAGTGCTGCTCGTGTTCTCGAGTGTCTTATGTCCATAGCGGGTGAGTTAAGGTTTAGATATTGAAATAATTGGCTGTCTATTTTTATGGTTAAATGATGTCATAGAGAATCCATGAAGTATTCTTTTACAATTAGTCATTAGGCATTTATTAAAATTTCATAGTCATAATTTAAACATAGCATAACATACAAATAACTTAACAGTGCACACAATTGTTAGTAACAGATCGCTGTTAATGCTTAATTTAAAATTTAAACATGGTGTATTTCGAGCTTATTACTGAAAAATTAATATAACGCACTAGACTTTATATATCTTAATAATTTTAATAACTTATATAAATAAATTAATCTATTATCTCATGATTTTCTATTTTTTCCAGCACTCTATGGAGAAAACTTTTTACTGTTGCAGTATTTTCCGCACATAAGCGAGCTGATTGCTTTATGCTCGAAGAGGATGACGGGGAGTCTGGAAGGAGCGATCATCAGTTCGTTGCAGCTGGTGAAGTACATGTTGCCCTGCCTGATGGATGCCAGCATTATGGAGCATCTGCAGCACATACTATTGGATGCAATACTCTTACCCATACTGCGACTGCTGAGTTCCACGAATCTATTGATGCCAAGTGGGTATTTGGGTCGATCTTTGTTGGCAAGGAAATTCCTCGACACTTGCTATGCGTTGAGTGTGCGTCTGGGATCGGACATGACGCGGGAGCATCTCTGCCTGTCCTTGCTGGCGCCATTCTTTCTGATCTTTAACAAGGCCTACGGATTGCCCAATGATTTTAGCTCGAATCTGGCAAATCTCACACTGATCGGCGGGCCAGGTCAACAGCAGCGTGCGGTGGAGGAGCTGAGAGATGTGTTTGGACCAGAGTTGGCACATACCTCCTACCTGGCATTCCTACGCTTTCTAGGGGAGTTCATAATGCAGCGCACGTTGAGCAACCTGGAGTTTGTGCTCACACTGTGCCACGAGCATGAACAGCCAAATGTGGGACAGGAAAAGGCGGAGCGAAATCAATCCGCGATTGTCAACCAAGTGGATGTGACGGATGCGGTGGCACCCAACAGTTTTGGCACCCAAATCGTGGGCAACCGCTTGCAGGTGGCCAGCAGCAGCATGGAGCTGCTCGACATGGTTGCCTACAAGTTGGATCACATGCCCAGCACGCGTCATCTCAAGGGCAACTGGTTGGCCTACTGGCGTCATGAGACAACACGCAGTGAGAAGGACAACCAAGCCTTAAATCTCAAGCAAATTCGCTTGCAATCCTTTGTGGGACACACGAATTCGGTGCGTGCCATCTATGCGCTGGAGAATGAGAATAGTTTTGTGTCCGCCTCCAAGGATAAGACGGTCAAGTTGTGGTCGCTGCGGAGCGAAGGCGATGGCCGCAAGAGCAGCACCTGTCAATTCACGTATACGGCGCACAAAAAGTCCATACATTCCCTGAGTTTCCTCGAGTCCTTGCGCTATGTTGTCTCCTGTGATGCGGGCGTACATCTGTGGGATCCCTTCATCGGAAGACCGCTGGGCATCTTGGATGCTCCCAGGCACAGTGCGGTCACGGTGGTCAAGTGCTTACCCTCGCATTCCCCACTGGTGGTTGCTGGCACCGCCGAGTCAACGGTCCGGATTATCGACGCCCGATCCATGCAGTATGTCAATGAATGGAGAGTCTGTAATGCCGCATTGCCGAATGCCACAGTACGTTGCCTGGCGGTGGCACCATCGGGCAACTGGCTGGCAGCTGGTTTATCCTCTGGCGCTATTGTCCAGCTGGACACACGCACCGGCATCGTGCTCAACTCCTGGCGTCCCATGGAATGCGATCTGCTGCAACTGACGGCGCCCAGCGATCAGTTGCTCATCAGCTCCGCCCTCGACCACAGCCTCGCCGTGTGGCATGCCCTCGATGGCATATTGCACTATCAGCTCAAGTGAGTTTCCAGTTAAAATTTCACTTAATTCAATACTTTAATCTGTATTTCATTTGAAGGCCTCCTCCGGAACCGGCACACTTTCTGCAAAGCGTTGGCTCCTCTCTCGTCTATGCCACAACTGGGAATCGCGTGGGCGTCTATGCGGATGTGGGCAACTCTCATGCATTGAATACCATCACCAAACTGCGTCCGGAAACATTCCGTGGCGTTCTCACCTCCCTTGCAGTCTTGCCCCTCAATCGCGCCGTTCTGGCCGGCAATGAAAGTGGAAACATCGCTCTGCTCTGCTAGCCAGGATTAGCCTAAGATTATATATATAGAAATAATATTTAGAGAGACAGGTTCATCTCTGATTGAGTTCTATTTGAATCACACCAAATATAATCGTAATGCACTTAAGGAAATTATCTAAATATACTCGATCGGAACAATAGGTTTTAGTTAAAATCTAGATTTAAATACTGGACGCATTCTATTCCACAAACAACAACTTTATTAATTACTATAATTATGTTAGTACTAAGCAATACTATTTTTATTTTTGATTTAAAAGGCATCAGTACACATTCGTATGTGTATGAGTTTGTATTATATAAATAAAAATAATTAATATTATCTAAACTTTTTTAATCTTCGGGAATTGATAATGTAGGAAAAATATTAGCTCTGATGATGGAATCTCATAATAAACAATTGTATTTATTGTACATTATATTTTAATATTTATTTTATCTTTCAATTGTAGCTTAATCTTAACTTAATATTTTAAATAAATTCGATTTGGACCAAGTTCAACCATAAGTATATTATAAAGATAAGTCCATATACTTCTTAAAATCATATCTTCTGCGTCCCTTTTTTATCTTGACCGAAATCTGTAAGCCACTTGAGCGTTTCAGGAAATCACACAAGGAGCGCAAAATTGAAACATGATCTGGGAGCACAGAATTTTAAAGAAACATGCCATTTATATTGAATTATTTTATTTTCGCCTTTTCGCTGCTTTTATTGTAATTTTATTCTTCTCGATTTTCTCTTCCACAACGCATTGAGTTCGGGCAATGAACTTGGGTTAATCAACGAGTTGTGATCTCAAAGGCAACTTCCCTCGATACACGAGTGTGTTGGGTGTGTGTGTGCGGTGTATTGGTGTATGTATCTGTGTGTGTGGAGGATGTATACTAAGTATATGGGGAGAGCATTGCATTTATTTTTGGGCGACGCGACGACATTTCGCGTGGTTTCTTTTTATGGCAACTTTTTGCATTGGCATTTTTGTTGTTGTTGCTGTTGCTGCTGCTGCTGCTGATGATGATGATGTCGTTGTTGTGGTTGTAGTTGTTGTTGCTGCTGATTTTTATTGTTGTCGCTATATGCAGTTCACGGCAGAGTCTGGGACGACGTATGCGTAAGACAATGATTCTGGGCGCTTGTTACAATGAGGATTTACAGAGGACAATAGTGCGTCTAAGTTGTGCATAAAAAACGGAGATACAACTCCACCCAACGCGTGTATCTCAACCAAGGGCATCTCACAGTGCAACGGAATGGAATGGATGACTCCTCATCTACTACTCAGATGCATGCATGATTTCTTGGGATTCACCTTAAATTCAAGGAGTCGTTGTCTTGCATCCGTGCGTAAATTGCATTCTACATTTGGGATGTTGAAACAAGTGCGAACTCAACTGGAACCAGTTGGTTGTGTGTGGTGTGTGTTGTGTCTTGAGTCTTGTTGCATGTTGCAAGACGATTGGGGCTGATGGCTAACAGGCTGCAAGTGTATGTTGAAAGCGGTTCGGTTGAAATAAATGTAAATATCTTTGATACAAAGAGTAGATAGAGCGAAATTGCAAGAGAGAGAGTGAGAGAGAGAGAAAGAGAGTGCAACATGATTTAGTTATGAATCTATATGTACAACAGTTAACAAAAATACCAATAAATAACAATAAAAAATGATTAATTTTCACGCCAACAGATACTCATTAAAATATACACCTCACACATTGAACACACGTCATGATCACGCAATCCAAAACACAACACAACACAAATTGTATCTCGTATCTCGTGCGACACAAAAGTATGCGGGGAATTTGAAATTTTCGAAGAATGGTTTTGCATGAAATTTCACTTACTTGCCCGAACAGGCTAACAGCGTAAAGCAGACGGCATTGTTATGCTTGGAATGCTTTGGCATTGGAGTGAACAGTAAGTATATAAACAAGATATAAGTGTGTGTGTGTGTGTGTGTGTGTATGTATATGCAGGGTTGCCAGAGCGCATACCAGTGACAACATACCGTGTCGCGGCGTCCAGCGATCGAATCTGGCAGCCCGACAACACTGCCACGGCAGCGCAAGAATGTTGAGGTTGAGGGTTGAAACAGAGGCTGATTTCCAACAAATATGTACAAATGTATGTATGCTGGACACCACATGTTGAAGCTGCAAGCTGAAAATTCCTACAAAAAGTGTGTCGTGTTGTTGCTCTTAACATAGCGCGCAGCAGGTGCGAATGGAATGGCAACAACAGCGTTGCCAGAGTAGCACCAGCAGCAGAAACAACAAACATCAGCATTTGCGAGAGGCAGCACTCAAAATGACAATGTTACCAACATACAAGCGAAAATTAGCACTAGGCTCACAGAAATTGCCAAATGGTTGCCCCAATTGGGCGCACCAGTGTGGCCCACTCATACATATGTATTTATAAATTCATGACAGTTTATGCCATCAATTTTATAACTCACACCCGTTGCCGGGGGCGGCGAGTCAATAAATTCTCAGCGGCCGGCTACGTATTTTATAGTCGCGCATTGCAGATCTGACATAATAACTAAGAGGCGCGCAGAATGCGTAGCTGCTGGTCTGTTAACCCACATAGGCGGACGAGACGGTACTGAGCGACGCTGTTACTTACCGCCATACGAGAGTTTTCTCTCTCTCTGTCACTCGTTCTCTTTCTCTCACTTTCAATTAGCTTCGAGATGCGAGTCACCCGCCGCCGGCAAGTTGTGCCTTTGTGGGCGTTGCTGCATTCTATAAAATCGAATTTTTAACGTTCAAATGCTAACAGAGCCACAGAATTGGGCGTAGCATGCGCTTTCGATATCTGCCTATCGATGTTCATCATGTTAATTTTTAGCGCGCTCGTCGCCTGCTATTTAACAGGCGCCCACCCCATGAATTGGCATTATATATTAGGATTGCCAAAATAATAGCAAGACGATTAATAGAGCACAACAAAAAAAAACAACATCGAATGAGTGAGAGAGTGCGAGAGAGCTGTTTGCTGCTCAGTGCGAGTGAGTTGTGAAAGTGACGAGTGCAAGGGAATGAGCAATACTAATGCACAACATTTGTGCCCCTGTTGCCAATGGACATGCGCAAACAAAATGTTAACGTTTACGATATTAGAAAGTCTAACGAGTTTTGTGACTGGAACAAGCATTTAATGGGAGTGTGTAAAAACGCCTTGTTATTAGCTGACATGGACAACAACCCCGGCAATGCAGATAATAATCACCACCGCAAATTGGCAACTGGCTCGCCCAAAGTGCAAGTGAGACAACAGCTGTGTGCGTGTATTGCTTTTGTATAGGCAATTTAAAATCGTTTTAATTTCGAAAAGACATCGCCTGTAAAAGGCGTTGCAACGTGCTGACGAACGCTGTGCGCCTGTTCGCAAACGATTAAATTCAGTTTAATCATCCACTAAACAGCTACGAGATACCGTTTCGTTCGTTATTATTATTATTACATGCAACAAGTCGTCGTCGTCTGTCTCTTCACACACAATAAGGGAATCACCGACCCCGGACCGAAAGCAACCACAAAGCACCGTTGAATGGTGAATGGAGAAGTGTTGTTTTTTTGGTATTCAATTGAGTGCGCAAATTGGATTATCCGACAATGAGGAGGAGCTCAGAGTCAGGTAGCACCACATCAAACGATTGCAGCAGCCGTTGAGCACGAGACTCATAGTAGAAACATCTCTAATCCCATACCATACACACACACAAACATACACACATGCAGTCACAGTCAAACACTCACTCGCTCTGTTGAGCCGTATATTTATCTCGCTCGCACCTGTTGCTTGGTTTCTAACATCATTTCTATTGAGTTTTCATTGAAAATCTAATCGTGCTGTGTGTGAAGAGCATGCTGCTAAATCTCATGCAGACCTAGTAAAAATGTTTGTTGTTTCTTAAAGAGCAAGAAGAAGCCCCGGCCCCGAGACAAACTAACTCATCCTGTTGTGTGTGGTGATGATGATGGTGGTGTGGTTGTGCTGAGTGCTGTGTGCTTTGCCAGTGGTGTGTGGTGTCTATTTGGCAACCCAATGTTGCTGGCCAGAGTGGTTGAGTGGTTCGTTCTCCTTCCATCCGCTCCGCCTCTTACCACTCTCCTGTGCTATAGTCGCACAATCGGCACACAGATACACACGCATACAATCGCACACCAATCACTCGCTGCGCTTTCTCAGCCAATCACGCTTTCAACTTTGTGTAGAAATGTTGTAAACGGCTGCTAAAAATTCTGTTCACCTGTTACCGTGTGGAACATTCGCTGAATTGAAACGCTGCTGTTGGCCACGCGGATTGGTTGGATGTGCGCAAGCAACAAAGAAGCGCAACTTTTTCAACTTCATCAGTCGTTCGGTCGCAGTACAGCCGTGTTGGATGCCTCAGTCTCGGCCGCGGGCAACGTTTCCCACTTTTTCCCCAATGTGGCGCAGTCGCGATATTTTTGTCGAATGAGAAATGAGAATATTTGAATTGCCTTCTCGATATGTTCAACCTGAGAGTGGTGCTGTGGTGGTTGCTTGGTTGGTTGGTCGGTTGGAACCCTGTCCATTCATTGGACATTGACTTAAGACTGGTATGGACAATACCCACTGTTGCTCAACTCAACTCAAGAGATGCATCAAACAAATGAGAGCATTCGAGTTTTCAGTAGTATTGCGAGACTTTGTACACAGTACTGTGATTGTCGTTGCCTTCTATTTATCTTTAAGGCATCAACTTAGGATCTACATCAAGATCCACAACAGTATCAAGGTACATTATGGCTGGTTTATGTTCGATGTTGCTAGAAGTACAAGAAATGCATTACAACAACCAAAATATTTGACTTTTCACTGGTAATTTCTGAATTTCTTTTCAGTGTTTGGTATCTCCATATTTTGTCAATCTGATTTGCCCTTTTTCTAGTATAGTTGTTATAAAGTTTATTCATATAGTATTGGCAATATTATTAAATGTTGAAATCAACAACTAAAAATTAACTCAACACTCAATTAATTACTTACATACCTGTAAATTCAATCTGCATTAAAATATTATTAAATTAGCTTAAAAAACAGTATATCTACAGACCTACTGAAACCGATACTTCTTTCGGTTTGAATCTCTGATAAAAAGAATAAAGATTTCTGTTTTTGTATGCCATCTTTTTTTGGTTTTATATTTTTGGAACTTTTTTAGTTCATTGCTTAAGTGTTATGATCTATAGATCGAGTAAATCTATTAAATTTTTTCTAAATTCGTATATCCAGAGTCCGATCAATCAGTTCTGAACGCTCATAGCCAACGTATCCCCGCTGACGCTGGCCACACTCTCCTGACCTCCCGTTGTACCAGATCCTGTTTGTCTCTCACGTATACCTAGCCAGGGTAACCTCCGTTCCAGTTCCAAGCGATATTTTGGATGACTAGTAGCATACACCCACGGATCCAGACAGGATACAGATTTACAGGCCAACATGGGCAGCATGGAAACGAATGGAGTTATCAACTGCTGCTCTCCAAAGCAACCAATCAATGCGACAACCGAATATGGAGTCCAGGCCAACACAAACAGCATATAGATTATTAATGCTGCTTTGGCAATCCTTAGTTCCACACTCATGGAATCATTGCTGGCATTCGCCGATAGGGATTTCACATTCATCTTCTTCGCCTGATCCGCCAACATCTGCTCGTGAGTGCGAACATGGGTGAATAACTTATAATAGGAGACGATAATTATGGTCATCGGTATGGCGTACGACCATGTAAATATGGTGCGGACAAACAGGCGGTTCTCATCAGTGTTGGTCAAATAATCAAAGGTGCAAGTGGTGAGGAATCCCTCTAAAATCAATGTGTAGTCAATATATTTTTAGAAAGGGATTATTGTTCAATCGACTTACCCGGTTGGTAGCGACCCCAGATTTCAAAAAGGGGTAGTACCGAGAAAGGTGTTGCCCACAGCCAGGTGAACATAATGCATAAGATTATCTGTCCATAACTCAAGCGTCCATCAATTGGATTCGATATGGTTTTATACCGATCAAATGCTATAAATGCATTCGTAATGGACGCTCCCATTCCTGAGATGCCACCATTTAGCGCATAGATCTTGCAGCCCAAATCTCCACCAGCTATATAGCCCATAGCAGCGTTAATCAGATAATGTGGCATATTGGAGCACATGAACAGATCAAAGACGGCCAAATTCAGTATCAGCAAATTAGATGGTGTACGCAGAGATTTAGAGCTGAGACAACAATAGATTTATTGCATTCATTTAGGGATTACAATTTCCTCAACTTACGTGGAGAATATCCAGATGACCAAGCCATTCCCAAAGATATTCAGGACCATCAAAGCACAAAATGCGATGTAGATGCCGGCGTGATAATAAATGGGAGGTGCGCGAAATCCTCGCCAATGAGCGTGCACCATGTGCTGAAACTCCGCAGGATAATCCTGGCCCAAGGATATCACAGCGCTACTTGCATCTGCAAGACTGTCGTTCGGAAAGCCAACATACGGTTGTGGCCCGGCCAATTCGTTGTGACCATTCAGATACATTGCACTTTAATTCCTTTAGTTTAAACTTTTCACTAGTTCAAGTGGAGGCACATGCTCTCCATTGACGTCTCGCCAATTGGCTGACCTCTGACATGCTGGACAACGCCATTTTTATAGTGTCCACTCTGGGTGGGGGCCTGGAATTCAATTAAGGTGATTAGACGGGATTAAGAGGTGCTAAGCCACGTCTTAAGACATTCTTGTGCGACTCATATTACGTTAAGACGCTTCTCGACAATGACATTCAAATTCAAATTCCAACGTCTCTGGCAACGCGGCAACAAAACGGTTCACGTTCACTCGTTCTCGGTCTCGCTCGCTCTCTCTCGTTTTAATCGTAAATTGTAGCAGAAAATACGAACGAACTTTTGTGCGAAATATGACACTAAGTAACGGGTGCACAGCAACAGTTAGCAAGCAGCTTGTTTTGTTTCTCTCGGTGGTTGACTGCTCTGGCACGTGTCTAGCCGGCGACGACATTTTCATTTCCGCGGGTCTTTTGCGTGCTTCGACCTGTTTCTTTCAAACGCAAAAATGCGCACCGGCGCACAGCAATGGCTTGTGGACTCTGTGCGAGAACGAGACAACACTCAGCACACAGCAACGATTCATACGAATATATAGTCAGCTCGCTCTTGACTCTCGTTGCATTTCAAGTGAGATAGCCAGCAGCTGTTGAGTGCTGCACGCCTGGTTGGTTCGGCGCTGTCATTTCACAATGACCCACCTTCACGACGAAGCGTTGACGACTGACAGGATTTTGGTGTGTTGTTTGTTTGTACAACAAACGTGTATTGCAGCAACAAAAAACAAGAACAGCAACATTTTCATTAGGCGGACAGAAAACAACGTACACATAACAACAGAAACTGACACAGCCACAGAACAAGAATAATATTATACATATCGTTGTTATTTTGTTTGTGTTTTTGTGTACTATATTGACATGTTGTTGTATTGTATGTATCCGTAACTAAGTGGAACTTTGTTCACCCACCCCACACCAAAAGATACAAACGACATGAGCATGTACGAACTGTACAGACTGTAGAACTCTCCTACAGTTGAAATACTTAAGTTTTATGCCGTGATATTCCATCAACACCTAAATGTAAATTAATAATATCATCATAATTTTCTAACCACATTTAAAATTTTATTATCGTTCGAAATATAGTTATTAATTTTATAATTTCTATCTTCATTTAATCACTACAGATGTACCATGCCCCGTTCAGAGTAGCGCATTGTCAGAACCCAAGGCTAACGACGATTCGTACTCGTTCTCGTTCGGTTGACTTGAATTCGCCTTGACCGTAATTTGAGGCCGTTCTCATTGCCAACTGAAGGACGCACCTTGAAACTCAAGGATTTTGCGCGAATTGCGAAATTTCGCAAACTTTTTCGTCTCTCAGTGGGTCAAAGTAAAAATTCGCGAATACTTTTTTGGCAGTTCATGTGAATGACATAAGCAGCTGCTTTTTGTATAATTTTCGGGTGGCATTGAAATATTATTTCATGGAACAAGTTTGCTTTGCTCAAATTGGAGGGGGATGAGTGCTCACCACTTGATACGTTGCGGCCAATTTGAATGAACTCTGTGGGTTTGTTGACGCTGTGTATTTTCGGGGGTATGTGGGGGTCGGAAAGAAATGCGGATGTGGCGCAAACAACGCATTTTGGCAGCCGCAAACACTTGCTCTCAATTTTGGGCGCCTCATAGCACAGGTTGTGATTTGAGCTTTTTTGGAAGCTAAGGTTAAGGTTACTCGATAATTGCAGCACCACCTAACGGTAACTAACCACAGTCAACACGTAGTGTTGGTGGTGGTGATTGCGGATCGTTGGTGGTGCGCGACATACGAATTATAGCATAGTATAGTGATTTTTAAAAAAATATGCATGTCCGTCCCGTATAAAATGTGCGGTCAATCGAGCCCCAAAATCCAGTTTGGGGAACAGGCGCACACAACCAAGCAACAAGTCGCCCCGCGGCCCCAAATCCCCGACGCGTCGTACAACGACGTCAGCCAGTGTAAATCATCAAACGAATAGGCAGCCACCTCTTCTTTTTGGGACGTGAAATATGTATTACGTGCTGATTACGGACGTTGATTATGGAATGGTCAACAATCTACAAATTTATTGGTGTGCTGTACTTTAGATTTTAAATGAATTTGAGATATCAGAGAACTGTGCTTAACGAATGTCTTACTTTTGATATAGCTGCCCATAACTAATCGAATTTTAGACATTTCCTTCTACAAAATTTTCTATTCTTGTCTTTTTTTAAATTATTAAATTATCAATTTGGGTTTTGTATTATTACAATGACAAAGTTTGCTTTAATAAAATAATTGTTAATTTAGTATGTTAGCCTCTGTAAATCTGCAGATATGTGTACTAAATAAAACAATCTGTTTGTAATAGTCAAGTAGAATAATGTTCATACAATATAATTAAATCTACTAATTGAATGATACTACAAATAAATTAATCTGATTTATATTTCTATATATTTACATATTGTATTGTACACGATTTTAAATTTACATACAGGCGTACAAGTGTATATTTGATATTTTCCATATATGTATGTGCTATACGCCTGGTAGTTGATTGCCCACTGTAAGCAGCAGGTTGCTTATACATAAAAGAAAGCCAAGGCAATCATCAAATGCTGACCGCGCGCTGACCATTGGACACGGAGCAGAAGCAGCAGCAACAACAGCAACAACAACAGCAAAAGAGAAACACGCACAGGAACAGGTTCTGTTGTTATTGCTGTTGTTGTTGGCAGCTTCTTAACACGCACGCACATTCACATACATATGCTATATACAAACACACACATGTACAGATGTATGTATGTAACTGTTTGCATGTGTTTAGTTTGACTTTTATCTTTTGCGCAACATTGAGCCGCAACTCTTGCTGCTGTTTGCCTGTTATTATGCATGTGGGAAAACGTTGAACGCCCACAATAATAGATGCTTTTTATTTTGTCGCATATACACAGTCAGCTTTATTTGTTTGTTGGGGCTGTTAGTTAATAGTTATAGCTGTGTAGTTGTTGCCAGGGGCATCAATTTGGAAATCAGTACGCTGTTCACATTTGCTGCGAGCCTAGCTAAAATTTGTGCAATAAGCAAAATGACGGGCACAAAACAAAATGTCCGGGGCAACGACAACCGACAAAGACGATGGGTCTCGCTTCCGCTGCCGGGGGCCATGATTATAAAAAGGCGCCATTGCAATCAATTTCAATTTCAATTTCTAGCCAGCCCACCACCTCCTCCCCGTAGTCAACCAAAAAACAAAAACAGAGCACCACAGTGGGCACAACAACCATAATACAGCCAATCTTATCGTTCGTAGCCGTCAATAGTTTTGTAGTCACAATTGTTGGCGCCTTTTCTGTTGGCCTGTGATGTGAGCAAACAAAATGACTACTCAAATTTGTGCAAAAAGTTCGTGCGACTGCTGCAACTTGTGTGCCTGTGTGTTCAGAGGGGAGATGTGCAGTGTTTTTGTTGTTTGCGTTAGAAATTCAAACAAACATGTTGCTGTTGCTTTTCTACACACACACACGCACACACACATTTGCTACTGCTGTCAATTGTTGTTGCTGTTGCTTTTTGAATTCATTTTGTGACGCTTGGCAAGTCACTGGGGGCATGTCCGGGCGCATTTGGGGGCGTATTCAGCAAATGTGTGTTCAATGTAATTGTCGGGCTTTGGCCAGGGAAATTTGCAATTTGTCAGTGCGCCATCTGTGGGCCATAGCCGAAGACTGCCAAATGACTGACACTGCAAAGTCAAGCCCCCAATTAATTACACACACACTCACAACCAACATACAATTTGTAAAGCTGTGTGCGAAGGGCGACAACTTGTGTGAGTTGCCTTCCAGCATAGTGGCAACTCAGTTGATTACCAGCAAATAATCAACTGTGCAAGTAATAATCATTTTCAACTACTGTAATTACCACCGTAACACTTAGCGAAAGAGCAAACAGCGCACTCACACACGCATACAACTGCTCACTCACTCAGCAAAGAACCACAGTCACGCTCTCACACGCACACAGGCACACAAACGACCAGTCACATGGCAATTGAACCAAACCCCTGCCACTGTAACAGCTGCCATCTCGCTCGCACACACGACTTGGCCGCACCTTCTCCACCAGTATCAAATGTGCTCAGTTATCGTTTAGCTATTTTTTCTGTGCACTTGGTAAAAAAGAGGGAATTCACTTTTGGCGGGGTCTCGTTTTTCCTGCTTTGTCCAATCGGCCTTTTTGTGGGCGCTGTCTAAACTAGTCCAATTGTATCGACCGTCACCACGTCGCAACCCTCGGTCGACCAGTCGATGTCAGTTGTTGATAAGGCCGTTCAAATGATAACAGCAACAGTGCTGGGCCTGGAGAACTCTTCCTGCAAATTAATTTGTTCGGTAGGCGTGGTTGTTAGGCCTCCGCCCACACGACCAAGGCACGTGCTGATTTTGTAATTGTCATTGCGCATAAGCTGGCTATGTAACCATTCGCTTGCATAAAAGCTAAACTCTTTTGCAGTATTAATTCGATTTCACTCCAGGCAAAAAAAGCAGTCGTCAAATGGGGAATATTTTTTGTCTCGTTTGCAATTTCCGTGATCACCATACTAGCCCGAAGCTTCAAGACCGCCCGGCGTATTAAAAATCCAACGGCGGCAAATTGAGCAAAGTTGGGGAAAGAATCGCCCCACATGTGCTGGCAGGTGTGTGTCCGACCCATGTGCACAGACCGTGCCAGACTTTTCAGACACGTTCGGTTTTCGGTTCGGTTTTTACCAGGCGAACAGCAATGCTTAGAATAGGTCTCCAAGCAAAGCAAAAATCGTATGTCGCGCACAAGAAGCACCGTTGTTTTCGCGGCGTCCTTTTAAACTGGGGCTGCCACCCTTTAGAATTTACTGATCTGGCAACTTGTTCTAATTTAGATTTAAATGAAAATTGGGTACACCTTCGAAATGTATCCAAATTGGTTTTTTTAAGCTAGAATTTTTTAAATTTTTGCAGAATTTTTGTTGGAATTTTCTAGATTTGTTCATATTTTTCTTTTTTTTTTTAATTAAGTTTTCTAACTTCTCTGCCCTCGGGCTGACGAACTTCAAACCTTTATTAAAATTCTTACCTTAATTTTATGGAATTTCGAATTTAAAATTCTCTAAAATTCTTAATTAATTACAAAGTTATGGCAATTTGAAAATTAACATCAACTACTTTTAAATTCAACTGTCTATCGCCCGACCGCCACAATCTGTCTACTATTCGGAGCTTTAAGTGGTCTTGGCGCGTAATTTCAAACTACTTAGCGATTTAATGTATCCATTTTAATTATAAATTACATCAAATAATGGAGATGAGTGTTGGTTGCTCGTCACTCAGGAAGTGCATTTTTAATAAATAATTTTATATTGATATTTCCAATCTTCACAAAGTTAAATTTTAACAAAAATAATGAGATTTCCAAATGGCCTTACTTGCTTGCTGTCCTCCTATTAAATCTAAAAATTTTATACGAAAAAAATATAAAGTATCAATAATGAATTCTTAAAGCATTAATTTAGTTAATTAACCATTTAATGAATGATTTAGTGCAGTAGTTAAATTTATGATGAACGAACTTTTTATTATCACTGAGCTAAATGATCTAAAATCTGGGATTTAGTTCGCTTGTTCACTTTAGGGGATTAGTTCAATAGAACTTGTTCCGAACGATTCGATTCAACTCAACTCGACAGGTGAAAGTGCGGCTATCAGTTTTTGTTGCGTCCGCATATCGCGCGATTGTGATTATTGTGATTAGTTAATGAAAAGCATATGTAATAGGCTAGCAGCAAGGTGAAAGTTCACAAGCAGTTAAAAATGTCCGCAAAGCCAGCAGCCAAATCGAACAAATCGCCTCCCGCGACGCCTTCCAAATCCAAAGAGTCGTCGGCTTTGGTCAAAGCTTATCTCTTTGGGTACAATGCTGTGCAGGTGGGCGGCTGGAGCTACATCCTTTATCAGCTGGTCAACTACTATGTGCTGCAGGGTCCCGAGTTTCGGGCACAGATTACGCTGTGGGATTACACGCGTATCGCAGTCATCATATTCCAGAATGCCGCCTTTGTGGAGATTTTAAATGCCGTGTTTGGTCTGGTGAAATCGAATCCTGTGGTCACCACCTTTCAAGTGTTTAGCCGCATGATGGTCGTCGTCGGCGTTGTGATGGCCACGCCCACGGGCAAAGTGTCTCCCGGTCTGCCCATTGCTCTGTTCGCCTGGGCGGTCACAGAAATCATTCGCTATGGATTCTATGCCTTGAATATCATAAAGGTGGTGCCACAATTTGTGGTCTTCCTGCGCTACACCACCTTTATAGCCCTGTACCCGATTGGGGTGACGGGTGAACTGCTGTGCTTCTGGTGGGCACAGCGATATGCCAAGGAGCACAGCATCTGGAGTGTTGTGATGCCCAACAAATGGAATGCCACCTTCTCCTACTATGCCCTCCTCTGGATCGTCATGTTGGGCTACATTCCCATCTTCCCGCAGCTCTACATGCACATGTTTACGTTGCGTCGCAAGATCTTGGGAGGCGGCAGCAAAAAGAAGGCCAACTGAACTTTGACCCGCAGCGCCAGCAATGCAAATAAAATGCCAGTTTGCATTTCGCACTTTGGAGTGGAAACTTATTCGATTATTCACCTTAACTTGACATTTAGCATAAGCGAATACTTTTAGTTGGTTTCTGTGTACAAAATAAAATTAATCCATTCACTTAACATTTTATTCAATTTGCGTTGCGCCTGTATTTAAATTAATTATAATATACGTATATATGTATTGTACTGCAACTTTTAATAGGGACAATAGGGACACTTAGTGCTGGGACCATTGTATGGTCTTTATATCGATGCCCTCCTGTACCATCTCCCACAGCGGTGACATTTCGCGCAATCGTTCAACATGTTTGATGCACTTGCTCACAGTATAGTCCACCTCCTCCAATGTTGTGAATCGCCCAATGCCAAAGCGTATGGAGCTATGTGCCAGATCCTCATCGGCGCCAATGGCACGCAGCACATACGATGGCTCCAGTGAGGCTGAGGTGCAGGCCGATCCACTGCTGAGGGCCACATCCTTCAGTGCCATCAACAGCGATTCTCCCTCGACGTAGGCAAAGGATAAGTTCAGGCAACCATTGTATGTCTTATCCGGATCACCATTGCGTATCACATGGGGCAGAGCACTCGTCAGCTTGTCCAGCAAACGCTTGGACAGAAAGTCCACCCACTTCTTATCGTACTCCATCTCCTGCATCGAGAGCTCAGCGGCTGTGCCCAGACCCACAGCCAAGGGAGCTGGAACGGTGCCGCTGCGCAAGCCACGCTCCTGTCCACCTCCACTCTGGATGGGCTCGAGACGCACACGGGGACGACGTCGCACATACAAAGCGCCAACTCCCTTAGGGCCATAAATCTTATGCCCCGAGATGGACATTAGATCAATGTTCATGGCATTCACATCTAGCGGGATTTTGCCCACTGCCTGCGCTGCATCCGTGTGGAAGAAGACCTTGCGAGAGCGGCACAACTGGCCAATCTCATGGATGGGCTGTTGTACGCCAATTTCGTTATTAATTGTCATAATCGAGACGAGTGAAGTGTCCGGAGTCATTGCCGCCTCCAGTTGCTGCATATTAATGATGCCATTGGTCTCGACCGGCAAATAGGTTACCCGGAATCCTTCGTTCTCCAGGGCACGACACGAGTCCAGCACACACTTGTGCTCCGTTTGTGTGGTAATCACATGCTTCTTGTTCGTTCCATAGAAACGTGCAACGCCCTTGACTGCAATGTTATTCGACTCGGTGGCGCCGGATGTAAAGATAATCTCTTTAGGATCAGCGCCAATTATTTTTGCCACTTGTTCGCGTGCCTTCTCCACAGCCTGCTCCGTTTCCCAGCCGTAGGCATGTGTCCGTGAATGTGGATTGCCATAGAAATTTGTCAGATATGGCAACATTGCGTCCAACACTCGTGGATCCATCGGTGTTGTGGCCTGTGCATCCAAGTACAGCGGTCGCCCCTCTGTCGGATCATTCTTGATGTTGAAACGCGTCTGGCGCTCACGAAAATCTTAAAATGACAGCATATAAAACATATGTAACATAATCTTCTATGTTTCTTACCTTTTGATGTGGCCGCAAATTTGATTGTTGTTGTTGCATCGACAGCGGCAGCGGCGGCTGTGGATTCCGTTCGCATAACATACGTTAGTGTTTTAACATTATTGGGTCGCAGCATGTGCGCCTGCACTCGGCCAACTACTTTTTGCATATTTGTAACGCACGTGTCTTTCTATTTGTCTTAATATTTTTATTATTTATTTCTTGTTATTTCACAATCTTATCAGAAACTTCTCGCTAGTACATATTTTGCAACACTGGCTGTGCTAATGATATGCTGCAGACAATAACAGTGTTGCCAGATCAATTTCACTTTTACTTGGCGCCTATATGCATTCTTTGAAAATGGAAAATCGATAAGTACATTTTGTTTTTCAATTTTAATTAATTAAAAAAATTAAAAGACTTGTATTTTTCTGTGTGCTGTTTTGATTAATTGGACCATTTTAATACTTTCTCGTTAGTTAAAAAACTCTAAATAATTTCATGTTGTGTAATATGTACATAAAAGCATAAAATATATATTGCAAAAATAGACATATATGTGTACATATTTAAATGGTATGCTGTGGGTGTAAAAACTTTCTCATCTTTTCTCCAACTATTTTTATATAAAGGTGTATATATAATATTTATATGCCTATTGCTTGTAATTAGAATAATTTTTGTTTACATTTGAACACTTAAAAATTGTCGGTTTTGCCAGCTAGCAACAAATTTTTGATTACAATTTTAAACTTAAAGACTACATATATTAACGAGTGATTTTTAGGGTAAATCTGTTCAAAAGTGCGACTTTGTTCGTACGAAATGGATAAAAAATACATAAAGACTAAAACAAATTGGGTAGTTTAACAGCAAAAAATAAGGTATCATTAAAAAATAATTGAACTGGTTAAATAAATAAACGTCAACAAATCCGATAACCATTGTGTATTACATAACTGCCTGTCCGTTGTCAAAGCAATTGGTCCGTGACCAAAACGACGCTCTGCTCCAAGGCAATTGCTGCCAGTTCCTTGAGCCATTCGTCCAGCAGTACAGCACACAAGGCCAGATCTCGGGAGCGTTCTGTACCGCTGGTATTGGCTATAATGCCCATCGAGGCCACCGAGTCCAAAGATACAGGTTCCGAGTTAAAGCTGCCCGTTTGTAGACCTCCACTCTCATTGCCATGCAGTGTGCTCGATGAGTGTGTCCCGGATAATGTTTGTGAGGAGCCGCCCATGGAGCTATTATTGCTGCTGGCAGCTCCGGTTCCAGCAGACTGTGTCTCGTGTCGCGGCGTTGTGCTTAGACTCGTCTCACAGGTGTTGCCCCTTGAGTTCTCCTGCGCTGCTCCACGTCCATTCACCTCTGAACTATTTCCACCCACCAAAGTGGAAGCGGCGCCTGTAAAAAGCAATCTTGGATTAGTTGTGCAACATATAAGTGAAGAGTTAATAGGGTTAAGCGGCAAAAACTACAAGAGATGGTAAACAAATGTTATATTAGTGGGATACAGATTTGGGCAACATATGTACAAAGCAACAGGAGGCGGCAAACTACTGAACAATTTCAACAGATAACAACTATGCATATAATTTAATCATTATTATTTTGTTGGGTTTTATAATACATATTATCTATTGATTATTATTAAACAGAACTTTTTTTGTTTGACTTAAGCGTGAAATATTTACCGGTGAAGAATGCGTAAATTTGTGATAAGCCAGATGAAGCTAAGATTTTCGTAGTAGAAAATTTTCATATCGATCAAAAAAATAAACAATAAAAAAAGAGAGAGAGAGACAAATTCATTATAAGCAACGACATCTGCAGACATTGTACAAAATCTAAATGTTATAATGTTGTGTAGTGTAAACAGCTTGATTACACTGATTTAATCAATCAATCAAACAGTGCAATCAATCTTTAATAAATGAATTGTGTTCTTATGAGTGTTTTTTTGATTGGTGCGTGAGTGTTTTATGGTTAAGATCCCGAAACCAAAATCGACTTTGTTCCAACATCCGCTGCTGCGTTTCGTTTTGTCTTGTGAATTTGTTTTATTGTTTGTAAATAGAATAATTGTGCAATTTGTTGTTGTTAGACACAAGACATTGGCATGACAACACCTACCAGGATTATTCGTTGCTGGTGCTGTGGATGAAGCCGATCTTCGGCTGAACATGCTCGTTATGGACTTGCTGATGCTGCGTCGCTTGTTATCGCTCCGTCTGAATGGATCGTAGGCGCTGCTGGGAGATGCCTGCACCGGTGTTGCCGCCGATAAGGTGGCATATGCGGAACGCTGTTGTCCCTGTTGCTGTGTGGAGTTGTTAGCCAGTTGTTGATGCTGTTGCTGGTGATTGTGCTGCTGTTGATGCAACGGTGAGTTGTCGCCCACTTTACGCGCATTCACCAAACGGAATTCACGATCAATCAAATACGAGCGTGCCACATCGATAATCTCCAACGAATTCTCCGCCACTGGCAGCTCGGCATCAATTTGCTGCTTAAGCATGCGCAGCACTTGATGAAACGAAGGTGTGTCCGAGGTGATGGCAATGTCAGAGCGCAGCAGCAACGAATGGATAAGCGGCAAGGGATACCAAGCGAGTCGTGTTATTAGCCCGGTCAAATGCAGATTGACGTACAAGGAGTTGCTCGTAAAGGTTTGTAGTTTGCCCCAAATGGCATTGAGAAAGGGACCTGGAGAAACATAAGAGTGATTATAAAATATTGATACTCAAATTGTTTAAAAAAAAAAACTCACCTAAGCTTACGGTGCCCTGCGCAAACAAATCCTCCGAAAAATCCAAATCGGTGAGCAACAATTCATTTCGTGTGCTGTGCGAGATGCGCCACGAATCGCGTCGTCCGCTGCTGATGGTGCTGCTGTTGTTGTGATTGGTGTTGTTGTGCTCTAGATCCGTGTCGCTTGCCACAGTTGTTGTGGTTACATCATTGCCATCGGCATCCTCATCGGCGGGTCGCCATTTGAACGACTCATAGCCGCTGGATTCACCAATGGACTGCAGACTGTCCAGTTGTTTCTCGCCAAGCTCACTGACGACAGGCACTACAATCGGAGTTGCTGTGCCAAATTCACTAAAGAACTGCTTGGCCAGCTCCAGAGCGTGAGCCGTGGCCCGTGCCTGACCTTGACGTGGCCATTTCTGATAGCGATAGTTATTCGCCCACTTGATGCAGTCGCGTTGGCATTGTGCGATCCTTGAATGCGCCTCAAAGAGATACGCCTGGATGTTGGCATACAAACTATCACCCGCATAGTGGCCATAATAGTTCCAGTTGGCGCCGATTGTCTTACTCATGACCGGCGAGGGTAGACTGGGCAACATTAATGTTGCTGCCGGTTCTGTCAGCTCCACGCTCTTGGGACGTGCCAGATCCCGTGCTCGCTTCATCACGTCTGGCGTGAGTTCCAAAAAGAACTCTGTGGTATTTAAATATGGATCGATTTTGTTGATCTTGTGGCGATGGGAGATGGGTACATGCTTGCCGGGTAACATATATTTCAGCAACAGTTCCAGCATCAGATCCTCACAGTGTAGACCCAGCAGCGTATCAAACAGAGCCATTGTGACCATGCACAGATTCGCATCTGGTGAATGAAGACGTTCCACAAGCGCGTCCAAAATGCGCTCACCATCAAACTTCTCTGTGTCCAGCAGAAATTTAATAAAGGCTCGCATTAAACCGGGTTCCGTGATGGAGCGCAGGATCAGATCCAGATAGGACATGGCCGAGATTTGTGAGTCGATGTTCGTCTGAAAATGTTTGCCCTTCAGTGTCTGTGAATTGAACGCGCAAAAAGTTGTTTCGAGATTTCGAGGCGAGGTGGTTTTTGGTTAGCTTTGGGGTCAGCCCATAAACAAAAAAGGATAACACACATATATACATACATACTACGTTTATGCCGTCTACCGAAAGCGATAAAATGTATAAAGCAAGGATCGAAAAAATAAATAGAAGCTAAAAATATCTGGATACTTCGGAAAATCTTAGATATTCTATTTCTTAACGGGATTTCCTGAAGATGAACACATTTTAATTTAGCTAAGATTATTTTTTATCAAAACTCAAAATATTTTGAATATTACAAGGATTTTAATTATAATTGAAATGTCATAATACAACTAAAAATTTTAATTATTCTGAATTTATATGTAATACAATTTTCAAAATTTTTTCTTTTTAGCGCAAGTTAATTTTATTTTTAAATTATAAGAATTTTACATTCAATTAATTAAATAATAGTTCAATAGTGTTTTGGGTATAAACGTAGTTATAGAAATAATTAGAAGCAAACACACACAGACACAAGAGCACCAAGGACAAGTGACAATGGACAATTGACAACTTTTGCAACCAACACCACAGAAATGCATCGAAGACAAGTTTTTGCGTGAGAGCAAAGAGAGAGAAAGAGAGACAAGAAGACTCACCTGGAGTATGGCCGGACCCAGCACCGGCACAATGAATCCTTGATACATGAAATCCAACAACTGCTGCTTGATCATCTCATGTGCCACCTGCACCACCGCATTGCAGAACTCTAGGGCATTCATGAACAACGTTAGCTCGGGTATTTCAGTGACATCGTCGGGCGTAATGCGATGCCAGTCAATGGAGCTGATCTCGATGCTGTTGGGCAGGCGGGAATAGAGACCACCGAGGCCAGTGACGAGCAGTGGGCAAATGGACGAGTATTGTGCAATGTAGTGGCCAATGTTGGAGTTCTTCTGCGACAGCGCCATGCAGAGTAGAAGAGCATCCCGGGCCTGGTGACCAAGGCTTCCTTCCCGATGCACATACGGTATGAGCAATGAGAAGATGATGAAGCTAAATAAACGAATTTAAATATGATTAATGATTACTTTTAGAGCCTGATTACAATTGCTTAAGCTGTGATTATTTTCCAACAAGAAACCATCTCATTCTTAAGCGCCTGCCATCTAAGAGCACATAAGTTCATCACTTACTTGGTGGTGGTGCCACTTTTTGGCTGCGGCAAGCTGCCGTTTTGTATTTGCTCCTGCACCTGTGTCTGTGCCGAGAAGAAGAACAGATCGAGCAGATGGACATTCTGCATCAGCACCACACACAGTTGATTTAGCAGGATCACCAGACGTTTCTCCAGATCGGGTGGAAAGATCTCGCCCTGACTGGAGGCCAGAATCTTGAGGAGCGGCCGCAGGAACGGCTCGTGACACAGCAGCTGATGACGCGAATGACTGACAAGCAATTCATATAGCTTCAGCTGCTCCAGACGCACGGCATTCGCATAGCGACCCGTTGTGCTTGCCCATTCGTAGAGCTTGTCCAGCAGATTCTCGCTTAGCAGATATTCCAAACAGGGCGCTGCCGGCGGAGCAGCGTCCGTTGTGGGCAATGAGACTTTGTTGCAATGATGCAACTCCACCAGCAACAAGGTAACCATATAATCCAGATGTGACACCACGCCAAGCACATCATCATGGGTGGGCGGACCAGCAGCATGTTGGATGATCTCATGCGCCTGCTGCCAGTGCTTACAGAAGCTATCGTAGCAGGCACGCGGATCACAGTCCGTGGCAGCGTCTATGGGCCGTTGGCGAAGTGCTGTTGTAGCGCCAGAGTTGCCACTGCCAGAGCTGCCACTGTTCCGTGTGAGACTCTGACGCAATGGACTCGTTCGCAGCCAACTCATTGCGATTTCGAGTGTATTCCGTTAGAGATAGAGAGCTTGCTTTGGCGGAGGCGTTTCGTTGTTTGGCATGTATTGTTTAGTTCTTATCTCGCAATTTTTGTGCTTTATCTGAGTGTGTTGTGTGAGTATTTCTAGTTTCCAGTTTCCGTTTCAACTATACATATATGTATTTCAAAACTGAAACATACAAAAGCGACCCATAGATAAGCTTTAGCAATTGCATCTTTTTTAAGCAGCAGCAACAACAACCACAACAACAGCGATTGAGAGAGAGAGAGAGGCGAGAGCGAGAGATTGCATCGCATAATACATATTTGGTCAGGCAAGCGAGCAAGTGTTGTTTTTTTTTATAGTCACTGAAGCGCTGCAAAATTGTTGTTGTTGCTGGCACTTTACACACTGAGTTTGCTGCTTACCTGATGAATTTTCAGAGTCGTCTTCGTCATCGTCTTCATGTCTGTATTTATTGAATGGATTCTTGAACCAGGTGTTCCTTTTTAGCGCGCGCCTAGTGCCAGGTACCCATTGACAGCATTCGCTGCTGCAGCGCTATTTAACTAACTTCTTTTATTTTTGGCACTGGGAAAATTACAGCGAAAAGACGACGACGACGAAAACGAAAACAACAGCACCGTCCTTGTGCGCACACTTGGCAGGTGGAAAAAACGCAATTGTGCTATATTTCGTGGCAAATAATATGCACAGAGTTTATCTTACACTTTAATGCCTCATATTGGATTATTTTGGATTGGATTTAAGCGCTAATTATTGCATTTTAAAAGAATATTTACAACAAATAATAGAAAGTAATGAATGAATTTAGTGGTCGAGCGATAGATTGTGGCGGTCAACCGATAACGATTATCATAACAACAGCAAATACGTTTTACAGCACTAATTCTCCTGATAACGATAGCTGGCAACGCACACATATCGATAATTCCGATAGCTGAATGGTAAATAGAAAATTCAAATTTGTGCTGATATTGCAATTTATTTTTATTTTATAATTGTTGGACATACACTTTTTTTATTTAGCATACGCTCATAAAAATTACAAAGTCATATTATAAACGCATTAGTACAAAAAGAACAACAGCACATAGTAGATATGCAGTATAAATGTAAAGTGTACACAAATATTTATAGATTTCAAATTGTTAAGCTTTTCAAACAGTGATCCTTTGCGGGTCATTTTCTGATAACGCAAGACTTCTTAATTTGTTAAAACCATTAACCAAGTTAGAGTTGCACATTTTAAAAATTCTTTGTATGATTTTGCTAACAAATAACATAGTTAAATAAATTGTCACTAAATATTTGTAATAATTATAGTATGTAATAGACGATAACGAGCAATAACGAACAGTGTGTCCTAATTGTCAACTCACATCGGCAACAGCGACTGACTGACACTGTTATTACGTGAGTTTGGCCTCTCAATGGTCATGGATTGCTGCGGTACTTGGCTATCGGTGCTAATGCCCAAGCCGGCATAGATTTCCTTCATCACAAAGAGAATTGTGTCCTCGGAGGCCCTGTTTTAGCAAAAGGAGAGAGTATTACAGGTCGGCTTTAAGCAAAATAATACACAACTTACCAGTAACAGACGTGGCTACTTAGAGCGAATATATACTCGTTAATGAACTCCAGTGGCGCCTCCTGAAGCACGTAGTCAACGCGTTTTGAGTCGTTTAGTTTCCCCAGTGGAAAATCTAGTTCAATAAATTCAGGATCTGAGTTTGTTGTCGACTCGGAATCGGTGCGATTGCGTGCATGCGACGATGTGGTGGCAACTGATGATTCATCTTGCTCCTCAGCTTGCTTTTGGAATTCCTGTGATGAGTTCTACAGGAATCATTAGCATAAGTGCAAAATGTAATTAATTTACTTTATGTTTACCTTTGCCTTGGTCTTTGCCAGAGACTCCTCAGCTTCCTTCTTAACCTTAGTGACTGTGGACAGAAAATGAACGCTGTCCAATGTGGTCTTGAATGTGTCCATGAATCTTTGCTTAATATCCGCTCCCACACGTGTCATGGTCTCCCTCAGTTCGAGATGCATGCGCTTGCGTCCCTTGTGATGTGGTATCAACACCGGGCGAATGCCTTTCATATCCGGATTGACCAGTGCTTCAATACGATACGCAACCGGATCGAAAGGATGGAATATATTGTAGAAGCCAGGACATGTAGGTAGACGAAAGTCGAGACCAAGCTTGTCAATACCACGAATGGTCACAAACATGCCAATAGGTGATCCCAGAGCAAAGAACTTCTTGGGATGGAATATCAACTGTGTGTAGTTGATTACAGGTTGTCCAGTTCCTGCAGGACCCAGACCCATCGCATAGCTGACCTGCTTGGGCAGCATCTGATCATTGTTGGGAAGCTGCACCTGCTTGGGCTCCGTGTTCAGTGTATGTTTCTGAGGAAGCTGATCGGGATTCTCCTGGTAAAAATAAGTTAAAAACATTTTTAATGATTTATTGTCTCATTTTCTTACCTTGTTTTCCTCCTCGCTTTCCTTCAGCGGCTCCTGATGGCACAACAGATCGAAGAGTATCAAGGAGCCCAGACTGTGGCCAGCCAAGGAGACACCACCATTGAATTCGGGATGTCTCATGCGATATTTTAAATATACTTCATTTAATGCATCGGCGACTGTGTTCATTATCTTCTGACAATATTTGGGACTTGTGTAGAAGAGTACGTCAAGTAGCGTATCATTTGTAAAGTGCCTTAAGCGTGGTATGGATTCGAGGGTTATCGACTTGAGTTTTTCATCGATGCCGAGTTCCTCAGAATGTAAATGTCCATGCCATTCTATGGGCAGCACTTCAACGCGACCCACCAAACCCATGTCCGTGGAATTCTTATAGTGCGACTGTACCAACTGTTGTGCAATAATGCGGAAATCGTCAACTATATAGAGTAAAATGATAGCGGATTTACTTTCCTTGGGATATTGAGAGTATACCTACCAACTTCTTCGACGTTGCGCATTTTCAGATCACAGGCAGAGCCAATGCCATGGACCATGAACAGTAAATGATCTACACGCTGAGATTCACCCTGCTGTATTTTAAAATCATTTAAATCTCGTTTAACTACCAACGGACGCGATGAGCTTTGAACGGTGCCTCCCCAAGTGTCTGCATGTGATGGTGGCATAAAGTGGACTATAACGCTGGGACCATGCATTGTCACCTGCTCTCCATTGGCCAGAGGAATCTTTTTAAGCCATTCACCCGTTTCCGTTGCCCGTTTGTATTCCACCTCCAATGCTGCTGCCGTTTCTTCGGCGTAGGGCACGTACTTGGAGTCGACGGCTTTGTAGAACCACGAACACCGACGCACCTCAATAGCTTTGCCCTCCCAGAAAACGGGCGTCTTGGTGCGCTCCTTGATGTTGACATCATAGCGACCGCCCTCAACGGGAACAATGCATGTGGAATCTGATTCTTCTGTGAAGTAGATAATAAATAGATAATTTGAAAAAAAAATATAAACGCAATTTAAATTTTAAAATCGATTTAGTTTTGACAAAGGTCTCAGAATCAAGTTTAAAGTGTTATTTTATACTAATTATGATATAAGGAGTTGATTAAAAGTGAAAACTTGGGATTTAAAATTTTGAGTTTTCAAAATTTTAAGCAAAAAATATTTTTTTTTAAGAAATTAAAAAATCAAATGCAGAATAAATCTAGGGGCTTACCGCTGGTCAGGCTGGTCTCCAACATCGCCGAATCGTAATGACTGAACGGAGTCCACACAAATTTTCCATCGATACTGCGTTTGTAGAACCAATGAAGCAATGCGGGCGTATAAGCCTAGAATTAAATTAATGGTACAATTTAAATAAATATACTATATAAATTTTGACTAAGCTCCAAAAGAATAAAATACACTGCATACTTTTGGGCGCTATGTAGCTCCCAAAATTGATTTTATATTAATTCAATCTTAATGCAATTAAGTAGGATGCTTGAAAATAAAAGTATTTTAATAATCTTAGATTGTGTGTCAAATTTAGTTGGTCTAGCTCTTAAAGCCTCTGTGGTGTTGGTGTTCATAAATACATGGGCAGATCGACTATTGTTTGATGCTGATCCAGAATATATTTAATTACTCTAGGAGTATTAAATTGGAATTAATTACTTACCACAGTATTAGCTGGAGGCGAAATGGCATGTCCTTTCTCGTTGGCCATTCTCAGCTGTTGCAGGATCTCTTCGGGCAATTCGCCCTGGTACAATTGCTGCAGATCCTCCAGTTGACGTTCGGGTTGCACTTCTGGTTGTGATTGCTGTACCACAGCTCCCTTTGTTGCTGTGGAGAAATCCGAGCACGCTGAGGATGGTGGCTCAACCAGATTCGAGACGGATGTCTGAGAGCGTTCCTCAAAATGTTTGCTAGGCAAACCACTATGAACAATGTCGTATTTGAGCTCTCCAGGTGCGGCAGGTTGATCCTGCAGTGGTGGATTATTGAAAAAGTTCTGTATACGTTGATCCTCCTGTCCCTGTGCTCCGCCAGCAAAATGATCAAAGAAATTAACAGAGTTGGAGCCTGTCAATTGGATTTGTGGTAGTGGTTGAGTAGTTGGCGGTGGTGCGGCTTCTCCTGGTCCTCCAAAATAGCCAGAAAATGAATTTACACTTGAATTTGGATAGACGTTATCGTTAGAATTTTGAATTTGCTGGGAATCGCTGATTAATTGTTCAAAGCCAAGTGCGTGAGAGGATTGGGCAATGGAATCAACTGTTGCTGGTGGTTCAGCTGCCAATGGTGGTGGTGCAACGCCTAATTGTGGCGGTAATTCTGGAAACTGACCAACCGTTGGCTGAGCTGGCTCCTCCTTTGGTGGTGCAGCAAAGAAATTAAAATCGCTGCCGTTTCCCGCTGGCGTAAAGAAGCTCTGCAATGGGGAAGGGGCAGCTGGAGGATGGGCAACTGTTTCGCTGTTTCTGCGGAAGGGATTGGCCTGTGATGTGATGTCCGACTGTCTAGTAGTTGGTGGTGGTAGTGGTGCTGCCTGAACTGTTACTTTCTCAGTCTCCAGCAGCACAGGTTCAATTGTCTGTGCCGCAAAGAGTTGACTGACGTCTGGTGCCACAAATCCTATGGGTGGTGGCAATAATTCTTGGGGCAGTGGCGTCGTTATAGTCTGTGCAAAGGGATTGAAAAATGTGGTTGTTGTTTGGGTTGTCAAAGCAACGCTGGTGGCTTCAATTGCCGGTGGTGGCTGTGCAATCTGAATTGGAAACGTAGATTCCTCTTGGATTTCAGTGGTTGCAGCAGGTGCAAAGAGACTGCCGACGTTCAGTCGTACAACAGCTGGACGATTAGCTGAAGTTGTAGTTGTATCTGATGATCCGGCTGGTGCAAATAAATCAATTCCCTGGCTGATCTCAGCGGGTGGATAAAGTGGAACTGCCTCAGCTGACGGCACGGGCACAAATAATGGAGTGCTCTGCGATGTGTCACCTTCGAATTTAAATGCTTCTTGAGCAGTTAAAGACGGCACTTCTGCTTGTGAAACAGCAGTGATCTTCTCCTCTAATTGTTGCGGCTGGAATAGAGTACTTGGCGCTGTTGAGTTGGCGAAAAAGTCAACTGAAGTGGTTGCTACTTCAGTTGTTGGTGGTGCGGCAAATAAGGGAACTTCCTCAGTGGTTTCTGTTGTCTTCGGCTCGATGGTAGCCTGTGTGGTTTCAGTTTTAATCCCTGGAAATAATGGAACTCCCTCACTTATTGTTGCAGCAAAGAGTGGAACTTCTTGGGCTGGCTCTACCTTAGGAGCAGCTGTCTCAGTAGTGGTCTGTAAAAATTCCTGGGATGCCTCCGATGTGGAGCTGCTGAAGAACGAAGCTCCCTGAACGGCTGCACTTGTTGGTGGTGCAGCAAAGAGTGGAACTTCTTGGGCTGGCTTTACTTCAAAAGGACCTGACTCAGGGACCGAATGAGCAGCCTCCGCTATTGAGCTTGAAAAGGGTGTAACTCCCTGATCTGCAACCGGCGCAAAGAGTGAAGCGTTAGTTGGTTGCACCACCGCTGTCGTAGACTGTGGTGTGAAGAGCGAATTTGCAGTTGGAACTACTTCAACCTTCTGACTTGGGGCTACACTCGGAGCCAATGGAAGTGTTTGAGCTGATGGTGCAAATAGAGCGACTCCTGTGCTCGAAGCGTCTCCAAAAGGATTAAATATGGCGGCTGATGCTGCCGATGTGGGCGGTGCTGTATAACCCGTCTGTTGGCCAAACGCTGCGGTTAGTGGTGCAGTTTCCTGTGCTGTCAATGGACTCTTGTAGAGACGCGTACCCTTTTGTAGGCGATAGGATGTTAAGCCAGCAGCTGGTGGTGGCACAGCTGATGCTGCCACAGGAGGTGGTGCAAACGCTGTGGTGGGCTCAACTAGGGGTGGTATTTGAGCTGTTGGTTGAGCAAAGGCCGTGTGTGGAGCAGCTGCTAGTGGTTGAGTTGCTGACGATGGTGGAGCAAACAGTTGAGAAACGACTGGTGGTGGAGCTGCCGCCGAGGGCTGACCAAGAACCGGTGGTGCAGCTAATGCTGCTGGTGCTGCTACTGCTGTCGTTGGTGGAACAAACAGTGGTTGAGCAACGGTTTGTGGTAGAGCTGTCGATGGTGGTGGGGCGACTGCTGGTGGTGGAGTTGCAGCCGTTGGAGCAGCAACTGCTGATGATAGTGCTGCTGGTGGTACTGCTCCTGCTGGCGTAAAGAACCCGCCAACTGCAGGTGGATGCACTGCCTCAGGGGGTGAAGTTACAGCCAGAGGATTAAAGATACCTCCAACAGGTGCTGAGCTTACAGCTTGGGGATTAAAGAAACTGCCAACGGCCGGTGGTGGAGCTGTTTCTGGAGCAGTAGCAGCCGCAAGAGGATTAAAGAAACCACTAACTGCGGGTGGTGCAGCCGTGGGTACAAAGTAATCAGTTGCAACAGGAGCACCAACTGGAGCTGGTGCAAAGTAGTTTGTTGTTCCAGATGATGTGCTAATGTCAAAGTAACCAGAATTGGGAGCGTTGTAGCTGACAGGAGCAGGAGCAGGCGCTGGTGGTTCGTTGGTGGCTCTGCCAGTGGCTGATTGCACCAATCCTGAGATATTCTGCAACACTCCAGTGGGCACCAAGCTGGTCAGCGAGAATAGACCACCGCCCGATTTGCGTTCCTCTTGCACCGGTGGTGCAGGTACAGGTGGCTCAAATGCTGCAACCGCTGGCTGTGCAGCTACTGGATATGGTGGTGTTTGAAATGGAGCAGTCGCTGGTTGAACTGACTGCTGATGTTGTTGATGTTGTTGTTGCTGCTCGGAGAGACCTGGTATGGGAGCGTAGAGTTTCTTTCTGGCGGTAATACGATACGTATTCTGTCCAGCTGATGTGGGCGGCAAGGAGGGGCCAGCTCCTAGATGAGGCAGCTCAGTGGGCGCATAGAATTTCGGTGGCTCTGGCGCAGCTTCACCCACGGCCGTTGGTGGTGCAGCGTAGAAGGGCGCAACCGAAGGCGGCAGTTGACCCACCTGCTGTATATAAGTCGGCTGTATGTCCAATTGTGGCTGGGATTGCTGCTCCTCTGACTCCCGGTTGCCTGCGTAGATGCGTTTCGAGAAGGTCGAGAAAACGTTGGATGCCACCGAAGGTAGCGCTCCAAAGGAGGAAGCTGCCTGACTCAACAATGAATCTGTACTTGTTGGTGGCTCTAGCAAAGGATTGGCATTGCCATCTCCTACGTTCAGATATGGATTAATCGAGGCGTTTGCTGCTGCAGTTGTGGAATCGTCGCTGCTGCTAGCGTTCAAATTGATCTCGTCAAGCGTTTCGTTGTCATCAATACTTGATGACTGTCCAACAGTCACTAGCGTTTTGGGCTCTGCAATCATTCAAAATCAAAGAAAACTCAATTAGTTGTGTTTCAGGAAGTACGTAAACTATACAAACATTCTATACAAAATGTAAATTTAAATTCACACAATGCAAATACTTTAAACTGGTTCGCATAAACAGTGCAAATCTTAAAAATGTTCGGTTGATTTTAAAGCTTGTTTAATTATTTAATAAAAATATGGTCATCATTTTAAGGAATCGAATTTAAGAGAATGATTGTCTCAAAACCAAGCTTACAGAATAGTATTGACAATAAAATAAAAAAAAGTGTACAGCATTTCGAAATCAAGACATCACAAGTCAAGTGGACATTATTTTTCTCTCAGTGCATGGTCCGAATCTCATAAAAAGCCAAAAATTGGCATTAGCTGAGCTGAGAAATGTCATGACATTTGAATGTAACAGCGAGAAGAAGATGTTGCCTGCTGTTGTTGCAAGCAACGTTAACAACTTGCATCTCGTTTATTGTCTTCGGCGAGAAGAAGAAAGTGCAGCTTAAGCTTTGGTAGCGACTGTTGGCCACGTTAAGCAGACGTGCCATTTTCTGCATGAGCTAAGAATTCACCTCGATCTTGAAACGTGATTCGTATTGTGAGGGAACATGGGAACGGCCTTTGATGTTCTTAACGCCATGTTGAAGTTGATGTAACCTGTGTTCAAGTATTCCAAGCATTGCAATTTGTACTCGTAAATATTTATGCTTCAGTTTGGCATATTTGCGAGCATACGCCAGCTGCGCCACGCGATAGCAACAATTCATATATCATAGATAAAGCTAGCCTTAGAACTCTTAGAATTCTTGCTTGCATAACATAAAGATAAAGATAAGCAGCTGATAGAGCAGGTAAATATCATACACATCGACGACCCAGTTATCCAAGAAGTCACGAAGCAAGCTCATATCGGAGTTTACTTTGAATCGTCATTGCGGGGAATTTTCATTACCTTCTAGATTTGGAGTTATCGATAAATAGCAGGCTCAGTTTTAAGAGGATTACGATTCTTAGACCTCGTTATTTGTTTTAAAAATTTAATTAATGTAAACTTGAAACAAGTTAATATAGAAATATGTTATTATAGAAAGCTAATATTTGCATATTATTCAAATGTAATAAGCAATTAGTTAAAGTCGACAGTTCATAGAAAGATTATGGAATTAATCAGAAATACTTCATTGAAATGTATATTTTTTTATTTTAATACAAAAATAAATGATTAAATGATACTATCCACAATCATTTAGAAAACTGCAATTGATATACAAATGTTCTTGAATGCATAAATAAAATAATAATGAGCAGCAATTTAAATATAACGTAATTTTTATTAATACAAGTTAAAAAGCTGATATTACAAAATTAGATAACCAATTAGACTCATCTATTGCTTTAAAGATTCAAAGAAGTAGCAACGTATGATATAAGCTATTTACTTAGCGGTATGGATATTTAAGATTATTTATTATACACACATATATGTGTATGGATGATAAATAATTCGTTACACTTTTTGCACCAGACAAGCCACGAGTAAAGCAAAACAATAAAATTGCAAAGATAGTAAATGTGAGTTGTATTTTTTGTTTACTATTTTTTGTTTTGTTTTTATCTTTTTAGCACTTTTAAGAGATGCGGTAATTGTGAGCAAGTATATTATGTAAATTATGCCATGAACCATAAATATTAACATTGCAAAGCACTTGACATTGTCGACATTTCTCTCTGTCATTCGTTTTTCTCTCTGTTTTTTGTTTTCTTGCTGCGGTGGCGTCTCGCAAAGCGTTAACATATTTCTCGCGTCAGCAATTGTTTGGCTAATGTAACACCATAAAGTCAAGCAAAGTAAACAAAATAGAACAAATAACAATATTAACAACAAATAGATAGCCTAAAACAAAAATTAGTTACAGTCGATTCGTATTGAAAAACGATTTGTTAAAAGGGGACGTACTTAACTCGCGTTGTCATTAAATGGCAAACGAAAATTTCCAGTTTCGTCTTGAGACGTTTATTTTTACGTTTTTTTGTTAGTTAAATATTTAAAAAAAAAAGGCCGCTATGACAATGACGCATTTTCAACAAATTGTTAAAGCAAATAATAGGCGATTGTCTAGTCACCTAAGAAAAGTAGAACAGCGTATTTCGAATATGGCTTGGGCCGCACATAAACCAAAAAAAATACAAAAAAAAAAACCAGTACAAAAATGAAGAGGAATTCGCTTTGGCATGACATCATAACGATCATAAACGAATCGAGGCAGCATAAGCACTTAAGAAAAGGAAAAAAAATATATAACGAAAATGTAAAAAAAAAGGAGAAAAAACTCGTCGTCTGTCCGAGAAGTGCCTGCACATAATGGCACTCAAATAAAACAATTAAGGCCCACATAAGCACGTCAAGAGAGACGATGAAATCATTTGCAGGATACACACAACTTCTCACACACACACACACACATACATACACAGCACACACTAAACACAACAGTCTATAAAGATGCTCCAAAAGATTGCCAACAATTTGGGAATTTAAGGCTCGTGCAGGTCGCATGCCAAAAATGAGCAGCCCCAAAATGAAGAACAACAACAAAATACTGAAAAACAAAATAAACAGGAGCTTGGCATTTTTGGCATTGAACCCTCCGGCAACAAAATGACCAAAAAGTACAAAAAAATCAGAAAAAAAAAGAAATAAGAAGAGCGAAATGAAATCAAAATAAATCTTAATAAAAATGCGTGCTCGGAACTGCTTGGAGACGCTGCTCGAGACGGTTTGTCTGCCAGCGGCAAAACGATGATATAAATAAAATGCACGATTTTTCTATAGCCACTTCACATAACATAACAACGACAGCAACAACAACGGCTTCAAGAAAATGGGCAATGGTATTTTGATTATTTATAATTTTATAATGTTGTCGAATCATTTATACGCTTACGTGAATTACTATGATAACAATTAAATAATTCGCTTTTTATTAATTAGACTTTATTTACTGTTAATCTCTGCCTTTTAAATGTATCTCTAACATGTAAAACAATTAAAATTACTTTAAAGCAGTTAAGCAAAGTTCTTGCATGATTAAATATAAAATGAACTATAATATTCATTATAACTTGTAAATATGTCTTAAAGATTCATTAATAAAGTTAACATGACTATAATAATGAATTATAGCATTGAACCCCGCAAAATTTTACCAACACCTTTTAGGTTTTTCGAAGTCAAAATATTGCAAACACAATTGCAAGTAATTTTCCCTAAAAAAGTAATTAATTTTTCTCTAGCACATTCCACACGATATTTAATGTACGACAAACACGTTTAACAAGTGAAAATACCTCAAATAAAGTGTCATAGGGCATGAGAAAACAAAAGACTTAGACAACAAACTCAGGTAGCAACGAGTTCAAGTGAAATGCTTCATTTGAGGGCTTCAAGTCCTCGCCCTGTCATCGGGGTAATTCCAGCAAATGTCAGCCAATGCTAATTATGTCAGTTTAGGCAGAGCCAAGTGACTGTCCACGCCCAATTTCAGTACAACTCCCATCAACATATGGAAGGCCTTGTGACGCATTTGAGACAGGCATTTTCATTGGTAATTCCAATGTAGATTCTTATGAACGACTACGAGTATTCGTATAATCTTATCAATAATACGAGTACTATGTCAGTGGGGGTGCGCCATATTTGCACCATAAAAAACGCATTGTCTAAACGTCCGTTTGCAACCATTTGTTAAATATTTAAACAATTAATAAGTCACACTCAACGCCCAAGTTCAATCGGGCTAAAGTACAAAAGGGCGGGTAATTGGGGAACTTTGTTTTAGTAGTTCGCTTCTCTTAACTCCGCGTAGAAGTGTCAAGTGAAGTGCGTCCACCTACAACAGGATATAAACGGATATATATAACCATATAATCGTGACTCGCACGAACTTGCACCAGTTTCAATTGGGGAATACACAGTTTATTGGCCGCAAACAAAAAACGCAACAAGTTGGTAATTTTTTATTGATTAGCACTTGAATTCAAACGGAGCCTCTAATAAAAGTGTGCGTGTGTATATGAGTATTCAAATACAGTCATCATGGCAAACAGACAGATTTATACTCTCGAAATACACGAGTCGATTGCCAAATATTTAATTTCAATATGCGAATATACTTCCATTTTACCAAAAATAAAAAAATAATAATAAGAAACGAATTGTGTAAATATAAAAAATTTCAATAGCAACAAAAACAAAATTAATTGCATTATTATATCGAAAACAAACGAAATGCATGAAAATTTCGTGAGCTGCATAAATTCTCAAAATTAAAAAAAACAACAACAAAATAATTAATAGAGTGTAAAATATCAGTGTATTAACTTGATCCTAAAGATTTATATAAGCTCGAAAACAGTTTGCAAGGACAAAGGAATTTGAGGTGCCAAACATTTAATACTTTCATATTTTGATTAGTCTGTGATCTTAGCAGATGGAAAATAAATAATGCGCCGACACATTCTTCCCATAACTTTAGAGTATGACCAACTTTTAAGGCTATCTACAAATTTACTCAGGTTTTAAATAATTATACCCGTTACTTATAAAAAATAAGTATAAGGGTATATTGTGTTCGTTGGAATGTATGTAACAGGGAGAAGGAGGCATCTCCGACCCTATAAAGTATATATATTCTTCATCAGCATCAATAGCCGAGTCATTATAGCCATGTGTGTCTGTCCGTCTGTCCGACTGTCCGTCTGTCCGTCTGTCCGTCCGTGTGAGCGCCTAGATCTCAGAGACCATAAGAGATAGAGATACCAAACTTTCACTAAAAGACTTCTATATACCCCACGCAGATCAAGTTTGTTTCAAATTTAAGCCACGCCCCCCTCCGCCCCCGCAAATAGCGAAAAACCGTCTAAGCAAAGAAATCTCAGAGACTAAAAGAGATGAAGTGACCAAATTTGGCACACAGATTTCTATATACCTCACGCAGATCAAGTTTGTTTCAAATTTAATACACGCCCCCCTCCGCCCCCGCAAATCGCGAAAAACCACCACACCCACAGTTTTTGAAATAATACGTTTTTTGTGATTATTAGCGTTATCTATTAGCGTTATCTATCATCCCATTGAATCGCATTAAGATCGGACATGTAGAACGACAGTTATGGCGAATTAAAGTTTTCAGATCAAAACAAGTATTTTCTTTAAAGTACTTTTCAATATATTAAAGTAAGTAACGGGTATCATATGGTCGGGATCTCGACTATAGCCTTTTCCGCTTGTTTTTTTCTTGAACTTGCTAAAACGAAACCGTTATTAATGTGTGTCCCTCAGCCGAAATGGGTCCAAAAAGAGTAGTCCAACATGTTATAAGTACAATAAAGATAGCTATAAAAAAGTACATGTTGCAATTAAAAATTCAACGAACCATAATTCCAAAGACAAAGACCATTTGCCGAGGCACATTTGAGGAAGCTTCGGGCAACGCACGTAGGTCATAACGCACACGATTTTATGGGGAAAAGACAAGTTAGACAAAAGCAACAACAATAACAATAAAATTGTGCCCAAAAAGCAGATGAGACTGAGACACATTATTTTGTTGTTATTGTTCTTGTCAAAAAGGCAGCAACAAGTTAATTTAAAAAGCGCACAACCAAAAAAATTAAAGGCTTACCAAAAACAATAACAACATAAGCGTAAAATTAGCAAGGTGAACGACTAGGTGACACCCTATTTCTAACTTCAAAGTAACCATAAACACATACAAAAACCGTATTCCAGAGATTTATAAAATTACCAGCTATCTGTTTTTTTTTCCAATTCAGCTCTTTACCTATTGCAGGCATTTCCAAAAACTGATATACCTTTTTTTGGAACAGCATGGCAAAATATCTTGTTATATATACAAAAGAATAAAAATTACTTATAAAACTGTCTCGCCTCGTTTTGCTAACGCTTTAGTTCTTAAAAAAAAAAAAAAAAAAAAAAAACAAATAACATTGAATAAACCTTGAGACGCCAACACAGCAAATAACAATCCGCAATTGCAATTTTAATAGCAGAGAAATTTATAAGAAAGTAAGAACATTCACTCAAAAAAATCTACTGACCAAGAAATTTATAAAATTAGTCAGAAAAGCGAAAAAACTTTTAATTCGCATTTGTCAAGCAGTTCCGCATTTTAGTTTGTTTTGTTTTGTTTTATATTTTTTATTGATAGGCTAATCGATGGCATCGGGCATGTTTATGAGTTTTATGAGGCAGACTGACCGGAGCAGAGCAACAATATTAAATTCGCAACACGATCCATTTTGGCGGTTTTAGGTAGACGAACTTCCTCCTATGTAGAGAGAAGTGAGAGACCTCAGTTCGCCTTGCGCATTATTTCGGCATGAATTTTTGATGACGCTAGTTTAGCACTTCTTATATACTTTTTTATTATTTGTTTTGCTCGCGCTTAACCACAGTAACAAA